>JAMPIV010009611.1:0-600000 GCA_024509875.1 Oreohelix idahoensis
GTTTAGAGGTTTCCCCCAAACACGCGATGTTGAGGTGGGCAAAGGTAGCTGCAGCTTTGCCAATGCGGCTGTCGATTTCTGTATCCAGTGAGAGTTTGTCATTGGTATGGTAGACCCTAGGTATGTGAAGTGGTGCACCACTGCCAATTCATAGTTTTCGATAGTGATAAACTGGTGCAGCACCCACATCCTGACTCAGCACATTCGTTTTCTTTAGACTTATTGTGAGGCCAAAGTCCTTGCATGCTTTAGTGAAGCGATTCATCAAGCTCTGAAGCTCCTGTTGGCTTTGAGTGACGACTGCAGCATCATCAGCGAACAAACAAGTCTCTTATAGTGACCCTTCTGATTTTTGTTTTTGCCTTCAGCCTTGAAAGATTAAACAGACGGCATCTGACCTAGTGTGAAGGCATATTCCTTCAGTTGCATCTCTGAATGCATGTTTCAAGAGTAAGGCAAAGAAGATTCCGAAGAGGGTCGGAGCCAGAACACAGCCTTGTTTAACGCCACTTCGTATATCAAAGGGCTGTGACGTGCTTCCAGCATATTGGACTGTTCCTTTCATGTCGTCATGGAATGACTTTATCATTTCCAGCATTTTAGAAGGGCAGCCTATTTTCATGAGGATTTTAAAGAGTCCATCCCTACTAACCAGGTCGAATGCTTTTGTGAGGTCTATAAAGGCGATATATAATGGTCTTTTCTGCTCTCTTGATTTTTCCTGAAGCTGGCGGAGAGAGAAGATCATGTCTGTTGTTGATCTGCCAGCTCGGAATCCACACTGTGCCTCTGGATATATGCGCTCAGCTAACTTGTGTAGTCGCATTAAGATGACTTTGGCAAAAACCTTACCAACAATACTAAGAAGAGAGATGCCTCTGTAGTTATTGCAATCACTTCTGTCTCCTTTATTTTTATACAGTGTTACAATCTTGGCATCTCGCATGTCTTGAGGAATAGTTGTCTCTTCCCAGCACTGGCACAGCATCCTATGCAGGGGATGTAATAGCGTGCTCTTACAGCATTTGATTAAATCAGGAGGAATCCCATCACTGCCTGGTGCTTTGCCAGAGGCCAAGCTATCAATGGCCTTACTGAGTTCCTCTAATGTTGGTTCCGCATCCAGCTCCTCCATAGTTGGCAGACTATTGACAGCATCAAGGGCTGCAGGCGTAACGGTATTGTCTCTAGCGTAAAGCTCAGAGTAGTGCTCGACCCACCTCTCCATCTGCTTACCCTTATCGGTTAGCTTCTCTCCGCTGATGGTTTTTAGTGGTGCCGTCTTACTTTTATGGGGGCCAAGTGCTTTCTTTATACCGTCATACATTTGTCTAATGTTGCCTGTTTGCGCTGCGATCTGGATGCTCTCACTGAGCTGGAGCCAATAGTCATTTGCACAGCGTCGAGCAGTTTGTTGAACTTTGCTTCTCGTAGCCCTCAGGATCTGTAGGGTTCTGGCACTCGGTGAACGTTTGTATTCATTCATAGCACTGCGCTTAGCTTCAATAACAGGTGCCATCACATCTGATGAAGCGTCAAACCAGTCATTTGACTTTGCTGTTTTCTTACCAAAGGTGGCAAGTGCAGTACTTTGAATGGTGTTCCGTAGATGCTCCCAGTTCTCTGTAATAGTATCACCATGCTGAGGGCTACTGAGCACTTTCTTGAAGGTCTCAGTGAATTGAGCGATCATGAAAGGGTCTGACATCTTGCTGGTATCAATGCGTGGTTTCCCTTCATGTCTGACACGATAGAGTTTTCTTGGTTGTGCTCTGATTTTGCAGCAAACCAAGGAGTGATCTGTGTCACAGTCTGCACTATGGTACGAGCGCGTGGAGAGCACAGACCTGAGGAGTGGCCTTCTGACGAGAATCAGGTCAAGTTGGTGCCAGTGCTTGGATCGTGGGTGTCTCCATGACACCTTGTGCTGGGGTTTTGTCTGAAAGTAGGTTTTGGTCACGCAGAGGTCATGGTGGACGCACAACTCTAAGAGCCGTTGTCCATTTTCATTCATCTTGCCAATACCAAACCTGCCCAGACATGAAGGCCATGAAACATTATCGGCATCCACTCTAGCGTTAAAGTCACCAAGGAGAACAAGCTGTTCTTGCCTAGGTATGCTTTTGATGACTGCTGCTAGATTCTCGTAGAACTCATCTTTAGCTTCTGAGGCAGAGTACAGAGTAGGAGCATACACACTGACAAGGGTGATGGGACCTGTGCTAGTTTGCAGGCGGAGCGTTAACAGGCGTTCTGATCCATTCTCGCCTGGTTCAACCATGTTAGTTAGCGATTTTTTTACCGCAAAACCTACTCCGTGTTCTCTAGCTTTATCAAGATCTTTCCCTTGCCAATAAAATGTGTAGTCCTTCTCGCTCACCATTCCAGAGCCCGCCAGGCGCGTTTCTTGAAGTGCAGCTATATCCACCTGAAGTCGTTTAAGCTCATCATTAATTATGGCTGTCTTCCTTACATCGTTTACATCCTGTAGGTTTTCGGATAGTCCAGTCAACATAGTCCGGACGTTCCAGCATCCCAATCTGAGAGTTTGCTTATTTCTATTTTTTCGATAATTGCTTGGTGCAAAATTTTCTGTCCACAGTTCGGGTTTGACCCTAATCTCCATGCACCCAATGGGGAAAGCAGACAGTGGCGGGACAACACCTTATTGACTGGGGGCTGCCCAGTTTGAAGCGGGCGGTAGCTGTCCAGTGAGATCCTAGAACCTCTCCCACTGTCGGAAGTAGCCCCTGGCGCCATGCCCTACGCCAATTGGGCAAAATGCTTATAACCGGTAACTGCTACTTCCCGTGTTTTGCCGACACCTATAGGGTGAAGCTGGAGTGTCCTCTCCAGGGCGCGAGCTTGGGCACAGTTATATGAAGATCAAGCTGTTGCCCATGCAGCACGTTCCCCCTCTCCACAGCTTAAAATAACATACAACAAATTTAATAATCAATTAGTATTGACAGTTTAAAATAAATACAATGCTGGTGATTTTATATTGGAATCACATTTTCTCTTCACTGAGATTTAGGGTGAGGATATATCAAATGTCCTTTTTGCTGGTGCCTTTTTACAAACACTTAACGTTAATAATTGAATCCTGCAGCTGTGGTTCATCAATTCTGTGATGACGAAAGCCTTCTCCACACTCTCTTTCACTGTAGGCGGTTAGGGTGGATGCTTTTCCCTCACACTAGCGGCGTTAGTACCACAAATCGTCTGATGGCTTGTAACCACGAAATTTAGACAAATAGAAAGAAACAAATGCCTGCTAAGTACATTTATTCGCGGCAAACTAACAGGCCCATTGTCATGCGCTCCACCCACCAATGTTAACCTCTCAGAAGAATTAAATTCCCGAGCACACAGTGTAACTCAGGGAATATGATGCAAATTCACCAATATCCTTCTGGGTGTTAACTAGGAAATTGCGTCTGGAGTGCGTGAATAATGATTTGCCTGAATTACAATTTAAAAAGGTACATAATCTCACAATATAATATGTTACACCTTAGGCACATGGGAGGTAATCATCACTCATTACTCATAACTACTCCTGTCGGAGTCTGTGGTCGCTCTGCTATCGGGTTTCCCGCACGACTAGTCAGAAACAATCACCAGCTCTTGCAGTAGTGGTTCATGCATATACTATTTTCATATCTTAAGGTTGCCAGCCTTGTATGTAACCACTTAGCAAGAAACCTGTAGAATTTACATTAGTAAATAAATTGTTTACACTTACCTCAAAATGTTGGGAATACACAATCTCCTTGCACAAATTTAGACTGGACATAGCTCTGTATTAGAAGCTTAGAAATCACTTTGGTCTGATAATGAGTTAATTCCTCTGACGGCGGGTGTTCTGCAAAATCCTGGCATGGGAAAACATTTGTTTAATTCCTCTATGACTTGGTCTGGGAAATTAGAGTTAATTCCTCTGACGGCGGGTGTTCTTCGAATGCCTGGGAAAACTTTTGTTAAATTCCTCTATGAATTGTGATCAAATTCCTAGGATTCCAGTCTTGCTAAATTAAAGTCCTGGCCCCTGTAAGTTTCCAGTCTTGTATTAAAAATGCGTGTTTACTTGTGAATTCCAAAGTTGCCAAATACTCGATCTGTTACTTATAGTTGTGGAATGTCTCCTTTTTCTTTCTGGCTTTTAGGAGTCGCTGATATGACTTGTGCGCTGCAGTCTCTCTGTGTGTTCTGTGTCTGTGTTTTCATCACACTATATTCTCAGTTCTTAGTGCAAATCACAGATTTCACTTCTGACTAGTGTGCCAATAAAATACACTGTATATTTCAGCTCCTCACAATGATCCAATCCAATCGAATCTCGTTCAGCACTACGAGTGTAGGGGCGTTTCAAATAAAATAAAAAAAATTAACCTCACGTGTTTCAAAATATTAAATTTAATATCCACGCATGACCTCGCACAGTGATGTCATATCGTTGCGTAAGACTTCCGGCTGCACCTATCTGCCTCTCACCATATTGTGACCATGTGTTCCTGGCGTAACGTCTACAAATCTTGAGTTTCCAGACAGATTATCTGAGATAATTACCCACAGGGATGGTCTAAGCGGAAACAAATTACGCATTACCACCTGTGTTTCGCTAGACGGATCTCCGCCAGATTAGCTACACAATATGGGGTTCTATTCATAGATCGTGCACAATGCAAGCTTGAATAAACAGGCAGAGTCGCTTTGAAAAGATGGTCAGCCTGATAATACGGGATAAATATTATCGCTGCTTGGGTCAATAAACCTGGCGTAACACAAACAGTCGAGGAGTGAAGTGTTAGAGAATTCCCCTATTGATCCAGCATAGAGAGTAAATTAATGAATGAAGGCCATAAAAATATGCCAAATAATGGCGATGAGTGAGAGGAAGAGAAAAATTAAGGAAAAAGAAGTGATCATGCCGGAGTGGATGTGAGATCGCACAACCGTATCGTCACAGATTTGCTTCTATATGAAAGGATACTGTTTATGCGGCAAAGAATAATTATCTTTCTTATTTATCTTGGCAAAAGTTGTTTGACCGCCTGATGTATAAAAGTTGTATTTATTTTTTTGTTTAATTCCTTAATTGAATATTTTTATTTGTATTTATTATAAAGAAATATTATTTTTAATGCAAGAAATAACAAAAAGTACAGCCAGAACATTATTAACTCGAGTACCGCTCTTCTTTCTCAGACGAACATATGGAAGCATGTATGCAACTGACCGTTGGTAATTTCCTACGGAAATTTGAGGACTTGGTTGAGGCGCGATATAGTGCAAATCCCCATCATATTAAGTATGTGTTATTACATCATTTGTAATACTAGTACTTAAACGAGTAATTAACTCGCAGGAAGTGGCGTGAACGTAGTTATGTGGTGATCTTTCTGCCGCATACCCTGATCACGGCACTAATTTCTCCCGTGCGCATTTCATTCATTTTCATTTTGCTTCAGAACTATAGGAAAACGGAAAGAGTGGAATGAAAGCATATAAGCTTCCTCTATGATAAGTAATGAGGCACCAACTTAATACAAAACTATATGACGGAGACACTTATTCATACTTATCCGAACTGATTAATATAAATGGGGAAAATGAAGTATATTGGGAAGAAATGCGCGTTATTTCAACATGCGCGTAATATAGTTCCAAGGCCGGAACGTGCCATGAAAAGATTGTATGGAAAAAATGTGACATTACGTTGCCAATAAGGCAATCAATATGGTTAATATTATGTATTTGTTTAAATATGTTCTTGTTATTGTATAATCTTTTTTCCTTGCACAAATATGTACCTCTCAGTGTCTTCAATTAATAAACATTTAATGAAAATGCTGTCTTCGTTTCATATGCATGTGATTTTTTTTTTTTTTTTTTTTTAATTTACAGTTAAAAAACTGTAAAAGCAGCTACAATGAACAGCTGTGTCTGGTATACAGTAGCCAGATTAGCAAAGTAGAATTCTATCTCCGCTAGCTAAAGTGACCAGGACTGCTGTATGGGAGGATTTTTTGTTTTCCAGAACGCTGTTTTGTGCTTGGGCTATTCTAGCGTGAAGCCCCGTGTAATTCCTGGGGGTCTCTGGGGGGAGACAAAGTAAAGCTATGTCTACAGCTCCCACATACATGTCGTATGAGACAACTAATATAATATTGTGTATGGGGCTGGCAACTTCATCATATAAAACAAGATTAGCTACAACAACCACTGCTGCTATAGCAGACGAATTCTTGAGTGCAGACTTCCTGCAGGTGGGGAGGGGGCAGCTGAAGTGGTGGCTCCATGCTTTATAAGGAGCCAAAAGGGGAACTAGAATGATGATGATGATGATGATTATGATGATGATGATTATGATAGTATTTTTTAAAACTAATTAAAATTGTTCTGCTATTCCTTTGTTATTGTTTTATAACCTTTCTATATTTCTTATCTTTGTTGTGTTTTGAACTGACCTGACAAACGGCAGTATTGTTGTGTCCCATTATTCTAAGTGTATTGTTTATTTGTTAAGCTGACCCTAATACCATATTGTCATTTTGTTGTTGTTAGTATAGCAATACAAGAGATTATGATCAGCTTACTCGATAACAACCACATTTTTTTTTTCTTAACCAGCGGCACTTGGGCAATCAGCCCTTCGGCCCGATGACATGTCATTACGAGGCTGGGGAGCCTGTGGACTTTCCTTCCAACCCGGTCAGGAGCTTCGCTCCTTCCCATCCATAGAGGGTTTATCTCTGGAGCCGTTCAGGTTATTCAGTCAAAATCCCGGTCGATGATACTCCTTCAAATGCCCATGCCCGGGCTTGAACCTTGAACACCTGATCTCCAGCGCAATGTGGTAACCATTACACCAGCGCGGCTCCCATAACAACCACATAAATAAAACTAGGAGCACATAATGTTGAATGTCAGGAAAAGATAATATTCGACAAATAGAGTTGACACTAATTGAAAGTGGACGTGGTTATGTGAAGTTATCTCCCTGTCTGAAAACATTACCAGTTCAAGATTCCTAACTCTATCTGCGTGTCTGCCTGTCTGTTTTCTGTCCACTTGTCTGTTTGTCTGTCCGTCTGTCTTTTTGTTTGTCCGCCGGTTTGTTTGTCTGTGTGCATGGTAGATTACGAATTGGTTTGTCTCTCTGCCTGACAGATTAGAAATAAGCTACAGTGTCTGCTTGGTGGACTACAAATAATTGTGTCTGTCTGCCTAGCGGAATACACGTATGTACGTGACACAGCCAAATTTATATAATAAGTAAAACAACGTAATATGTTGGAAATAACTCAATTAACGTACGAATGTTTAAGTGAGGCAAATAGTGAACTTTAATTTATAGATTGTGTTTCTTATGTCAAGTGGTGAGCAGCGGATGATCAATGATTTATGCGCCACTTAAATTAACCTGTTACTTCAAACACCTAAGTCAGCCAGTGTTTTGTATCAAACATAGCCCTAGTAATGACTACGTTTCATGTGGGCTTTACACTAGGTGTTTAAATTCATCGAAGTGTTCTATTTTCAGAAAATTTAATCGACGACAAACCTAATATTCAGTTATGACTTAAAATCATAAAACAAATATTGGAAAAAAAAAAAAACAAGTTTTGGGAACCACTTTGTTATTATTAGATAACAGACTGAAATTCAGAAAACAAATGTTCCGTACAGTCTATTGCTTGGAATAAAAATGGATGATGAGTTTATCGTGAATTCGCCATATCGTTGATAAATTTATATTCTTTGTGTGTAAGCAATATGACGATTTACTGATTAATAATAACTAGACATTCAATTTTATTCTGTGTAGTAGAATGTGTGGAGCTTTTATTGTCTCCTATTCGGTGCATTTTTCAACAGAAAATGGATCTGCCAATAACCCGCTAAGGTTCCAGGACGGTGGAAGGAAGTACTAGATGTGCTCAATCCAAGGTTGCGCCCAAGGGGGAATAACTCATGATTATCTTACATTTAACAAAGAGAAGATTATTAGAACATAATCGAAGCAAAAGAAGTTTCACGAAGTGCAAACAAAAAAGTGTAGCTCATTATATCGACTGACTGAGAAGCACCACTTTATTAATATAACTTATAATGGATGGAAGAACATTAACTCACGATAAGTTGATGAAAACCACAACAGACTAGCTATTAAATGTACTGTTTCTGACTTCAGACATTTTTTTTTTTTTCGTTTTTTAATCACGAGTCGGTGAAATGGAAAATCGTTAGAAATGTGCGAAGCAGAAAACGAGACGAATTTATTTTTTGGAAAGTATTTTTCTTTGAAAAATATACAAGTAGGCGTCTGAGAGTGTACGAAGAAGAAGATATGCATTCATTTTTACACGTTAATTATATTCATGCTTCGGAAGGTCCAAAATGGATGGTTACGTCATGAATGGAAAAAATCCATAGATGCCTGGAAGCTGCAGGAACTGGTTTTGATCTGTTGTGTTGTGGTCACCCAGGGATACGCGGAAATGAAAGAGCCGACACACTAGCTTCAAGAGCATCCATAATGGTAAAAAAAAGGTAAAGGATCCCGTTACAGGTCTATTGAGGCATATTGTGAATATGGTGTTAGGCCCATATTTTCTTGACCATCGGCACACAGGCCTCCTTAACCTTCCCAGAGTTGCTCTGGTACCTAATTCATGAGGCTGAGTTGACCCTGGAGGGACTTGCGGTTTAAAAAAGCCCACGTCAACTGGGGTTCGAACCATGGACCACCGAGCTAGGAAGCCAGTGACCCATAACGGGGACATTAAATATAGATAAGTGAGAGATATTAAGGACAGTTAATGATTACCTGTTAGAGAGCGACACTACAATTGATGATGAAGGCTAAGATAGCTGGAATGTGGTATCAAATTTACGAATAGTAGGGATGGACGTATTGGAGTACGCATCCGGCGTGTATACAACCAGCGAGCTAAAGTAACAATTAGCATTCATACTCTTCGACTTTAACTAATGGAGACCTATCACCAGTGGGTTTGCCCGGAGTGCAGTGACCAAAAACAGTATCACAGTATAAAGGATGCGCAAATGATTGAAGTCGACAATCTTGGTGGAGGCGTTATGATTGATTGAAGATTGTTGAACTCAGACATGTCTGTCTGAGAACATCTAGTTTAACATCCAGCGTTTATCAATGCTTCAGAAAATGTCATGGCTTCAAAAGGCGTTTTAAATGTATTAAAAATAATGTTTCACACACGTAACATATCCCACTTTATAAAAGTCAAGCTGGCGTCTCATACGATACAAACTTTATTGTTCGATTTTGTTGTTGTTGTTGTTGAGGTTATTGAAATGTTGTGACGTAGTTTACAACTTGGCTGTAACATCTCCTTTTGGCCAGGTATATCAGAATGTTGTGACGTAGTTTACAACTTGGCTGTAATACCTCCTTTTGGCCAGGTATATCAGAGTTCAGAAAGCATTAAAAAAAAATTATTCCGGATTGCTTCCCTTAGCCTTTGGCTGTCCCCAGGCTACAGGCAGGCAGCAGGTGGTTTGAAAATATCCTTCTCCTAGGACCTAGACGAGTTGCTTTCCATGGCTTACAAGACTAATCTCTCTGGAGCATTCTGGTTTTATGAAGTATCCCTCATCTTCTGTTATTTAAAACTGTACGACCCGGTGAAGACGAGGAGGTGGGCTTTTGCAGTACGAGGCAATTTGAGACGGATGTCTTGGGTGCATTTAAAGAGAGCTGAAACCGTATCACCAGATCCATTCTCGTCATGATATCATCGGGTAGTTAATACACATTTATTAAAAAGATTATTCATATAATTACACTGTGTGATATTATGTGTGATCAAATATTTGCATACAGCATGCACAATTTTCATTGGCTGCTTAGCCCTTGACCAGGTAACGTGATATCACCGCTTATGATTAAACACTCTTACGGGCCATTTCATGTACGTTTTACTCAGGCTTTTCTTCATCAGAGTTAACTTCTGCTTAATTTCCATTTTTGCTTTCATCTTCTTTCAAAGGTTCTTGATGAAGATATTTGTAACTAGATGTAAGGTACATAAGCTCTTCTTTCAGTGGTTCTTGATGAAGATATTTGTAACTAGATGTAAGGTACATAAGCGCTTCTTTCAGTGGTTCTTGATGAAGATGTTTGTAACTAGATGTAAGGTACATAAGCGCCTCTTTCAGTGGTTCTTGATGAAGATGTTTGTAACTAGATGTAAGGTACCTAAGCGCTTCTTTCAGTGGTTCTTGATAAAGATGTTTGTAACTAGATGTAAGGTACATAAGCGCTTCTTTCAGTGGTTCTTGATAAAGATGTTTGTAACTAGATGTAAGGTACATAAGCGCTTCATTCAGTGCGACCGTGCCTATTTTACTGTACTTCTGAAATTATTTTTCAGACCAATCATCTCGGATGTAGTTTGCTACTCCAGGAGTCTGGGTTACAACAAGGGCACTTACTTGTAAAGATGTGAATAATGGCGTCCCTAGGATAAAAGGAAGCCTCGGGCACAAATAATACATGATCATCATCTTAATCATCATCATCACCACCACCTTTTAGCTACCCAAGGAACGAAGGTCTTTAACAAAAGTCTGCTAAGTTGTCCCGTCCCGTGCCATCCGCTGCAGGCCTTTTTCATGCCTTCTTCATCCCCTTCATGTGTGTCTCCAGTTGTCTAAATCGCTCTTGTCGTCCGGTCTTAAGTTATCACCGCTTATCACAATCATAACGGACTGTTATCAGATATCACCGATTATCACAACCATAAGGGACTGTTATCAGAAACTGCTTCACTTAGAAGGCAGACTATATAACATGAGTAAAGCTGGTCTTTGAGCATGTATATTCAGTGAAGTATTGGTCCATGAAAGATGCGAGCTATCAGCATGATTATTACTGGACTAGGCTAAAATGGTACCTATACCTTGTAGCGGTATGGCGGCTTGTGTACCCTGACAATCCCCAGAGCTATGCCAGTGGGAGATTTACTCCTGGTAGGTTCAACCAAGCTGGACTGGTCTGCGTGGGTAGGGGTCAGACAAAAGCTGGTACTCTGGTCCTCCAGGTTGGGGGTTTTAGCACAGGGCTGACACCCCTGTCTATGTAAAAAAAATCGCACGTTACGGAAACAACAATAAATGGAAAAACTTTGCTGCGGGACGGACATCCGGAGTCTCAGGCTCGTATGACTGACAGTGGTGAAAGCCCCAACCAAGATCTGCTTACTCGAAGCAAGCAAGAGGACATGCACACCATCATAGCTGGCAGACGCTGGAGCTGGGTTGGCCATGTCCTCAGAAGAGACCCCGATGCCATCACAAGAACAGCTATGCTATGGACCCCTGAAGGAAAACGAAAGAGAGGCCGACCAAAAACAACTTGGCGGAGGACTGTGAAGGCTGAGATGCAAAGAATGAACCAGAGTTGGGGCACTGTACGAAGGATGGCCGCCGACCGAGCAAAGTGGAATCAATTTGTTCTTGCCCTACAAGACGCCACCAGGCGTAATGGCCGCTGACTGCTTTGACGGTCGGCGGCTAAGGATCAAAGAAAGAAGAAGAAGGCTAAAATAGTAAGTCAGGGAAGCGTGTGCTTCACTTACTGGCGTGGGTCCTCGGACAATGCCCTATAATGTTCCACGCTTAGTCCGCCCATGACTCACATCAATATTCACAACAAATGCTATCAACTACGACCTTATACAATCATGCATGACTCCCACCAACGTAAACAAATATTACTGACTCCCACCTAGTATACAATCAATGATGTGTCTCACCTGCTTAATTGTACAGCCATTGCTCACCCTCTGGCACAGTATACAAATATTCATGTTTATAGACGTTCATTAGCTTTTAGCTCCACTGCAGCACAAGTCTTCAACACATACATCCCACACCTTCCTGTCCTGTGCTATCCTGTGCTGTGCTGTGCTGTGCTGTCATATGCTGTCCTGTGCTATCCTATGCTGTGATGTCCTGTGCTGTCCTGTTCTATCCTGTGCTATGCTGTACTGTGCTGTCCTGTCCTGTGCGGTGCTGTCCTGTGCTGTGCTGTCATGTGCTGTGCTGTCCTGTGCTGTGCTGTGCTGTCCTGTCATGTGCTGTCCTGTGCTGTCCTGTCCTGTGCTGTCCTGTCCTGTGCTGTCCTCTCCTGTGCTGTACTGTCCTTGCTGTGCTGTGCTGTCCTGTGCTATCCTGCGCTGTACTATCCTGTGCTGTGCTGTCCTATCCTGTGCTGTGCTGTCCTGTGCTGTCCTGTCATGTGCTGTGCTGTCCTGTCCTGTGCTGTCATGTCCTGTGCTGTCCTATCCTGTGCTGTCTTATCCTGTGCTGTCCTGTCCTGTGCTTTGCTGTCCTGTCCTGTGCTGTCCCGTGCTGTCCGCTTAAGATCTTTCCATGTCATCTTCATCTTTGTTATGTCTATGCCTGATTTCCTTCTCCATTTTGTTTTTTTGGTGACCCTCATTATTCTTACACTGGAGATTCCAGAACAAGTACAGCCTTCTAATGCTATCAACAGGTTTTATCAGCGTGTGTCCAATCCAACACAAGTGTCTTCTTCACACATCTTGCTCCACTCATCTGGTTCTTTCAGTCAACACAACATTGGTGATCTGGTTCTTTCAGTCAGTACCACATTGGTGATCTGGTTCTTTCAGTCATTACCACATTGGTGATCTGGTTCTTTCAGTCATTACCACATTGGTGATCTGGTTCTTTCAGTCAGTACAACATTGGTGATCTGGTTCTTTCAGTCAACACAACATTGGTGATCTGGTTCTTTCAGTCATTACCACATTGGTGATCTGGTTCTTTCAGTCAACACAACATTGGTGATCTGGTTCTTTCAGTCAGTACCACATTGGTGATCTGGTTCTTTCAGTCATTACCACATTGGTGATCTGGTTCTTTCAGTCAGTACAACATTGGTGATCTGGTTCTTTCAGTCAGTATACCATTGGTGATCTGGTTCTTTCAGTCAGTATAACATTGGTGATCTGGTTCTTTCAGTCAGTATAACATTGGTGATCTGGTTCTTTCAGTCAGTATAACATTGGTGATCTGGTTCTTTCAGTCAGTATAACATTGGTGATCTGGTTCTTTCAGTTAGTACCACATTGGTGATCTTGTCATACCACTTCAATCTTGCTATTCTGTGCAAACACCCATTTATGAATGTCTATGCCTTTTTGTTTGCCAGTTTTGCTATTCTCCATGTTTGAAAGCCTCACAATAGATCTGGTCTGACTTGACATTTGAGTTGAAGTTTCCTATTTCTGTATTACACTAAATTTCTTGTCATTTCCATATATTTCCCAACGCAATGAGAACTCCCTAATCATCGCCCACTCTCATTTACATACAAAAGCATTACCCTATTCATCCATCCCTAGCCCACAATAAAGGCTGTTCTCCAGGGCTCTGAAGGGATCCTCGTCTGTTTGCTTATGTTCGTTAATAACCGGTCCTTGTTACAGCTCAATGGCAGTTGAATGATGTTTGCCTATGGGACCGCGTTGACAGTAAAAGGGTTTGTTGTGGTTCCCGCTACGGTAACTTTGCAACATCAACCGCGCATTATACACGCATAATAAAATACTAGCATCCGGTTTATTATCATAGATAAATGCGGTAAAATATCAACATCCAGTCTATGTGCACTGACAAACGAGGTACAACGGTGTCTATTAAAATAGACAAGAACAGTGCGGAAATATATAAATGTCGGTTAACATGGACGGGAATTTAAAATATACCCGATATCTACACAATGGCCTGGTGTAGTTACTGGGTAGACAAAGAGAGACGGACCAAAGACAACCTGGCAGAGAATGTTGGTGGCTGAGAACGAACGAACGAACTTTATTTTCAAAGGGTTAAGAATTGGGCACGCAGGCACGTCTGACATTCTGCCCTTCCTCTCTCTTTCATCATGTATACTATATCCTTTCATCCTCACATTTACTTTAAGCATTATTAAGGCATTTATCATTATAAAAGTAATATAACATCATACATTTGCAATAATCATCGTAATTAAAGTATTTTTGTAAAAAAAAATAAATTAAAGCAAAAAAAATAAATAAAATAAAAAAATTTAAAAATAAAGAATTTAAAAAGAAATAATAATAATAATTAAAAAAAATAATAATAAAAATTAATGAAAATGAAAAAACAAAAATAATAATAAATAAAAAAAAACCCCCCAAAAAAAACAAACAAACAAACAAACAACAAGACTGATAAAAATCGAATTCCTCATACAGTAAATTAGTGATTTGAGACATATTCAGAGGTGTGTTATAAGAACTCGTGAAATATTCAAACGGTCTGCTACTGAATGACTCAGGGACTCAGTGTTTTTTCCAGTGCACGCGAAAAACTTTACGAGAGGTGAGCAGCTTTGAGTCTCATAGCAGATACTGCTGCAATGAATGTAATGATAGGTTCATCAAGATGAGGTGGGGTAAACAGTTACTTTCCTCGCTGTCTTTGCCGTCCCAAACTCAAGACCAGAATCAGACTAGGTAGATAGTTAGATAGACATATACGAAAGCAATTAATTTGCCAAGGGTTGAAAATCGGGCACAGTCCCCTCTTGCATTCTTCCTTCCTCGTGCTCATCTTTTGTTACTGTTACTCAAACATTCTCCAGCGTACTTAAAGTATTAATTTAAGGGCAATACAACATTACAAGGTAGTATAACAGCATACATTAACAGTACCTGATCACAAAATTAAGAATAAGTATATTGTAATGAAAAACTAGATCATCAGAGCCTCTATACAGTATATTAGATAAAAGTACAACACAATCAGTTAGGGTGGCATATAATCAACACTCATAAAGTATTTGAACAGTATACGATTGTATGAGTAAGGACTGTGCGCGTTTTTCAGGTCATTGGGAAGATTGTTCCAAAGATGAGCAGCTGAGTAAGCCAAACTAGTCTTAAATAGGTCTAGCCTGGGCTTGGGTTCCTGTAATTTGTTTAAGCGCTGACATCGTCTTTCATTATATTTTAAAAGCGGCCAAAGATACTTTGGAGCATTATGTGACAGGATTTTGTGAATATATTTCCCTTTGTTAAAGAGGAAGCTCTTTCTGAGGAGTAATATTTGAAGATAATTATATAAATCTATACAATGTGATTGGTGTTAATCAGCAACAAGGCGCATTGCGCGTTTTTGAAGCGAGTGGAGCCTTTTTGTGTTGGAGACAGAACAAACATCCCAGATTGTGGAACAATAGTCTAGATACAAAGCATGACCTAGAGTTGCGGCACGGCACAAAGGATGGCCACCTACCGAGCAAAATGGGGGACAGTTTGTTGCTGCCCTATAAGACACCACTAGGTGTGATGGCCACTGCTTGTTTTGTCAGTCAGGGGCTAAGGATTCAAGAAGAAGAAGATTATACCTTAAAAAAAATAAAAAAATATTATAGAACTTTAATCGCTGTTACCTCCGTCGCTTATGGCCACAGTAAGTCACGGCAGAACTGTCAAACGTCTGGTTTGGCAGGAGGTATTTTTGGTGCTGAGAACGTTTTTCTCCAGATGTAGAAGGCGTAGCTGTCAGGTCAGTGGGGGCAGAAGATATTCAGGAGACTTTAAAAAAATAAAAAGAACAAACAACGAATTGAGTTTGCTTTGCCATCTTCTTTATCTCTTCAAGAAACACTTTCTAGCAATTAATATTTTGTTCAATGTTACGGATTGCCAAAGAACTGCATTCCATTTTGGGGTCATGCTTAATTTTGCTAGCAATGACAGTGCATCTTGGCCATCCTACAACCCTGAATGAACTTGTGACCGCTTGACATACACTACCATTAATGCGTGTTAAAAACCACATACAATGAGAATAACAACGTTAAAAGCAGTTAAGACATTTGTGCACAAAACACAGTATCATGAAAAGTTAACGGCTTTGAGAGAGGCATTGTAAAGCTGTCCCAGAATAACAAAATAGTAAATGCATGTTTTTGAATGGAACATTTTGTGAAAGTGAGAGTTCCTAATCTGGGTTTTTTCCGTTGTTAGAGAGAGAGACGTGTGGAAAAAGTCGAAAAGCTGAGAAAGCGTGTGCAAATGTAGATAATTGTACCGTGTGAAAAAAGAAAGCATCGTGTGAAAATTGGCGGGAAAAAAGAAGAAGTAGTATAAAACGGAGAGACGTGGGCGATAGACAGGCTTTTACAGATTTTTAGGATTCATTAGGCGAGAGGATTTTACAGATAGTGTTAGGTGAACTCGTCTTTGAGATTATCAAGACAAGTTTTTAACTTGACAAGTTTTCAAGTTAGACAAGTATTTTTAAGTAGACAAGTTAGTCTTTAAGTAGACAAGTTTGTATTTTATTCTATTGGATATATTATTCCTGTGGATATACACTTTCATTTTGGATACCCACTACTTTGTGTAAGCAAGAAACAAGTACTTCACCATTGTGTCAATAACATTGCTGTTCTAATGACGTTAATAAACTATATTTTATTTTTCTACATTGCTGAGTTTTCTTTGGAACGTTACAGTGGATTACTTTGACAAACCATTATACGAGGTTGCTATTCACTAAACCAAAAAGGGTACGAACGAATACTGGGAAGAAGAATAAACTAAGGTCAAGAATTTCCAGCTCAGGCGAAAGGCCTGTAACCACTTGAACCAGAACGTACAAAGAGTTAGCTCACGTCAAAATATTTACCTGCGCACAACACCATTGACTGGCTAACAGACCCGGTCACAAACTTGATGAGCATGTGAAAGTTATATTCCTGCCTCCCATCAAGTTTAGGGCTCAGCGTTGGATCGAATTTTTAAAGCCTAAAACAGAAGTATGGCACAAAATATCGAAAAAGCGCTAATCGAACATCATAAGACCGAGGGATTGCTTTACTTGATTTTACGGATGTTTATTCACCTTATAAACGAAAAGGTCATTGTTTGTTAGACCGTTTAATGACACACCAGTTTATCGACATTTGAAAAATTGATATTTGTCTTTCTGATAATGAACACAAGAATGCACCACCGATATCGTAACAGAGGGTCAGCGCATGCGTACATTATTCGGATGTTCCATTTTCTGTCTACATCTATTGTCACGTGAGTACTGGAGTTCTAGTAAACAAAATTACATCGAAAAATTGTTTCTAGTTAAAAATGGCTGTGTTGCATTTTTCGTTATCATCCCTTTTTTTTAGGACGAATACGACATGGGGTGAATGATAGCACAAGCAATAAAATACATTAGAAATGGAAACGTTTAGATGTTTGTGTTGTGGATGTAAGAGTCAGAGAAGCAGACTCCAGACAAATAGGCAGACGGACAACACAGACAAATCGATAGACGGAAAGATAGGTTCATAAAATGACTGATGCTTTCATTAAAAAACAAACAGTTACCGTACCTATATCTTGAGATAGTTCAGACATAATACCTGCATACATATACGTACAGAACAATGAGTAAGGCAATGAGCCGAAATGACCAAGAGAGAACATAATGCGATAGAACAGAAGCTCATAAAGGAAAAATAAGGGAAGCAGAAGAACATGCATTAACAAAATAGTTTCTATAATTTAAGCCAACGCTGAGAGACAACGAGAAATAGAGCGAGAATTAATAGGAGGGGAAAAAGACAGGAGGGATGTTAAGTTCGATCAAACGCGAAAAATCTTTGATCATATCCAACCTGATCGACAGGAAGAAGGCGGTAAACCGAAAATGACAGACGTTTACCGTTAGTGCAAACTTTTATTCCAGATTTAGCAGGCCGAACTGCCAAAAATACAATACATAGCGCTGCATCTGGCAAACACAGGACAATGGGATGAGATACACGCTTCTACTGGCCAGATAAAAGCTGGCGTAAACATTTGGCTATATTTGAAGATGTTCTGTCGTGAAAAATAGCATTTGACAAAGAAAGGAAACAGGAAGAAACAATTTATATAGTTTGAAACAAATATTTTCAATACGCTCACTTATATTTCACATTTTATTGTCTTCTTCAATGATATGTTGTCTTTTTCCTTTAATACTGTCTCATATTTTCTATCTGGAAGCATTCCTCTAGAGTTTGCAATCCTTCTGCTCGTAAATGATTTAATAAAGTGTTTATTTCTCTGCTTCTCTTTGTCCCCATTTTCTTGTAATCCACATATATACAGTGTTGACACGATAGAACGCGGATTGAGTGTCGAATTTTGGCACATCATTATGAGTGAGTCCACAGTGTATGGAATTCCCTTATTATGACGTAAATGTATCGACTTCTAAGACTATCTCGGGCGTTGGCGTTGCTGGCGAGTCCTTTCTAGGGTTTTATGCTAGCAGATAGATAATGTTGGTCCTTTTCAGGACTTAGTATCTATCAACGCTGATCGGGTTAGCAGTCAACAGAGATGACTTTAAAAAAAAAAATGGTAAATGCGCTCTGATATAACCAAATAGGCTGAAAGGAACGCGCCTCGCCAGAAGAAGGCAAAAACCGAACCAAAAAAAAAAAAAAAAAAAAAAAAAATCGTCTTCTAACTGAAATCAGAAACCGTAAGGACGCTTAGCATAAGTACAAACAACTATGGCCACACGTGATAGTATTAGTAGTGGACCCTTCAGTCATAACTGACCAATGGGAATGCGACCGTGAGGTGATAGCCCTCAGCTGCTTTTTTTCCCTCGTGTTCCTTTCAGCGTGTTCTTTTCTCTTCTGCTTGTTGTGAGAGTTTCTTTTCCCCCCAATTTCAGTTGACGGCGTAGGGAGCATCGCCACTTGGTGCAATCGGCAGTTCCTTCCTCCCAGGTTGCAGGATTTATGTCCAGTGTCCTCATGTCTCTCTTGTACACATCTTTGAACCTCAGCTGTAGTGGCCTGACAGTTTCATCATCCCACGTTGCTGGATTTATGTCCAGTGCTCTCATATCTCTCTTGCACACATCTTTGAACCTCAGCTGTGGTCGCCCGATTGTTCTTTTGCATCTACCAGTTGCCCGTAGAAGATGTCTTTTGTGAGACGGGCAAAGATGGCTGCAAATTAATATGAAACAAATATAAAGGTATGTTATCAGGCACTCGCAGAAAATAAAGAAGTAGAAAACCAGACAACAGAAAAACAACAGACATGAGTGGCTTACCCAGGATTTGAACACTGGACTTTCCGTGCGACAAACCCGCCTAGCCATGCAAGTGAATCACACTATCCTCCCTGCCATCTACGCATCATCAAAAAATGATGTTTCAATGGCAGGTCATCAGTGCGAACCACAATACGCGACACCGGAAGTCCACCATGGGCAGTTCAGCCTATTGAGGATAGTGTGATTCACTTGCATGGCTAGGCGGGGTTGTCGCACGGAAAGTCCAGTGTTCAAATCCTGGGTAAGCCACTCATGTCTGTTGTTTTTCTGTTGTCTGGTGTTCTACTTCTTTATTTTCTGCGAGTGCCTGATAACATACCTTTATATTTGTTTCATATTAATTTACTGTTTACAGGCCTCGGGTTTCCCTTCCTTATGTGTAATAAAGATGGCTGCAGCTTTGTCAATGCGGCTATCAATTTCTGTGTCTAGAGAGAGTTTGCTGCTGATGGTAGACCCCAGGTATGTGAAGTGGTGCACCACTGCCAATTCATAGTTTTTTTTTTTTTTTTCCTTAACCAGCAGCACTTGGGCTTTCAGCCCTTCGGCCCAATGACATGTCATTGCGAGGCTGGGGAACCTGAGGACTTTCCTTCCAACCCGGTCAGGAGCTTCGCTCCTTCCCATCCACAGAGGGTTTATCACAGGAGCCGTTCAGGCTATTCAGTCAAATTTCCGGCCGTAAACATTTCTTCAAACGCCGACGCCCGGGTTTGAACCATGAACACCTGGTCGCCAGTACAACACCGAAGCCATTACACCAGCACGGCTCCCCCAATTCATAGTTATCGATAGTGATAACTGGTGCAACATCCACATCCTGACCCAGCACATTTGTTTTCGTTAGGCTGATGTGAAGCCAAAGTCCTTGCATGCTTGGGTGAAGCGATTTACCAGGCGTGAATAAACGAAAATAAGTAAATAAATTATGTTCATAATCACATCTTTTATCTTGGATGCTGAAAGTAAAGTTTTCACTTTCATTTTGTATGTTTTTATTGCTAAACGACTCAAATTTATGCACGTGGCAAAGGAGCAATCGGCTAAATTGGATTCCAACATCTGACCCCGGTGTTAGCGATGCCGCATTACAGTGAGCAGCGTTATTAAGGATATACAGTGTACGCATATAGTGTCTCTTCCTTACATTTACATTCTCTGTTCCGAGGTGACTGCGTCAGACTCAATCAGCCAGGGCAGTTATTGTCTCAGTTTCTAAGTTCATCCTTGAAATTTCCAAAATTGGATGACTTCGGTACGTATTGAAAACATCCATAGAAGCCTGGAGTCTCCAGAAACGTGTGTGTATCTACTGTTCTGCGTATGCAGCAATAAGAGAGAGCTGACAGACTAGATTCGAGAGCAGTCATAATTGGCAATTTAGATATTGATAATGTAGTATTTGACAAATAGTATAATTTAAAAACAAAAGGAACCAGAAATGGTATACGATCCATTAAAAAATATATGGATCGGTACAAGATCGGCTAATATAGTATAAAATTGGAATTAAATGAATAAAAATACAAAGAATATATATAATTTTTCAGTTGACTCCCTGAATTTCCCTGCGAATTCAGGGGAGATCACTCCAATCTTTTGTCTAATAATACCTTCCGTGCAGGCATCCTCCTGATTAGAAACTGCAGGGGAGCGGAAGAGAAAGAAGGCTAATGATAACCTGGAGAGGAACGGTGGAAGATGAGGCCAAGGCATGAGTTGAAGAAGGCCCAATATAGTAGAAGGCGGAGAGCAGCCGCTGCAACCCAAATGCATGAAAGTGGATAGAAAATAATGAGTAAAATTAATTAATCTTTACAGCCTCTACGACTCCCATTACGTACACTACCTTCACAACACCTATGATATATATAACTGCTAGAACTTTTCTTACACCTAATACTTTTAAGACTAATACAACATTTATTACTCGAACAACTTCTGTTAAAGGTATCAACACTACACCTTCTTTTGCAGGTATAAATTCTACACCCCCTGTTACAGGTATCACTTCTACACCACCTGTTACAGGTATCACTTCTACACCCGCTGTTACAGGTATCACTTCTACACCACCTGTTACAGGTATCACTTCTACACCACCTGTTACAGGTATCACTTCTACACCACCTGTTACAGGTATCACTTCTACACCACCTGTTACAGGTATCACTTCTACACCCCCTGTTACAGGTATCACTTCTACACCACCTGTTACAGGTATCACTTCTACACCACCTGTTACAGGTATCACATCTACACCACCTGTTACAGGTATCACTTCTACACCACCTGTTACAGGTATCACATCTACACCCCCTGTTACAGGTATCACTTCTACACCACCTGTTACAGGTATCACATCTACACCACCTGTTACAGGTATCACTTCTACACCACCTGTTACAGGTACCATTCGATGTCTCTACGAGTACATATATTATTTTTATAACGTCTACGAACAAGTAACCCGCCAAAACATGACGGAAAATAGTTATGCTGTGCTCTATCTGCTGCATGTCCTAGTGATGACGTCACTAATTCTCCTGTGATTATTTAATTCCTTTCCATTCCATTTCAACTTCGTTGGATCTTTGGTAGTCAAACTTTATCATGACTTATGGTCAATGATCATTGCACCATGAAACAAAAAATGGAAAGGCCTGTCTACTCTTTTAACGGATGATCATTTTAACTTTCACGGTGCAGTTCGAGTCGTTTCTATTTTTTCCCCGGATATCCACCATAAAAATATTGGAAGGTGTTGCGGGTCTTTTATATTATTATTATTATTAAAGTCAGAGTAGACGTCTTGCTACTCTGGCCAAGAACACATAGGGGTACATCTGGCAGATAACTCACACAGTAATTCAACTTGAAATAGTAATATCACCACAAAGGCCAAGTGGACAATTCAATATACTGTTTAATCTCACAAACGCTGCTCCACAATTATCATCTGGAAAGCCATAATATCTATTGGCATTACATATACCGTCATCAGTATAGCTCAGTATCGTCTGTAGTTAAACGCTGTCCTCGACAGGTTTGCACATTTTAATTACTCACGTTCTTCACAGAAATCATAATTCCTTTCAAACATAAACTAGCACGGAGGTGTATGGATGATCTAGTGGTCGAACATCATAGGAATATGTCATGAAATAATAATTCTCAGGAGCTCAGAGACATACGTCCACTTGCCTCAAAAACACACATAGAAGACCCTAGCAGACGATCGCTAACTTTTTGGGATACCAACTTTGGCGTCTGCAACCTGAGCCAAAAGGCAATAACGTAACTACCGGTTTCCAAGGACTACCGATAGTAAACAAATATGAATACTATTCGAACCATTTTGATATCGACAGACATGTTATGAATTTTACTCATAACATTACCCCCCCCCCCCCCCCCCCCTACTCTCGTAAAATAATGGAAACGAAGTTTTCATTATTTCCGTGGTGCGAGTATAAACATCACTAGAGTGCAAGATGGTATCATCAAATTTCACTGTTAGTATGAACTAGCATAGCACCCAGGTTTGTGCCACAGAGTAGGCAATTAAACACTCAAAGTGTGGACATTAGCAAATAATACTAAAGCCATCGACTACAAAGGACATAAATCATTTTAACAACAATGTGAGGTGGTTATCACTAACAACACCCAACATATAAAAAAAATAATGATAGCAATCCATGCACTCTCATACCTCACACCGTCCAAACACACCAATCTGTCAAGTCCAGTATCAGTAGTCAATTAATCTCATATTAATTAATAGTCATCATGCAAAGCATTAAAATTAATACAATTATGTAATTGAGACACTAGATGACACGAGGCAGACAATCAACCATATAGTGAATGCATGCGACATTATACCAACGGGCTGATCACCCGTTTGCCAGTCACTTTGATTACGGAAACAACGACGAACGGATTGATTTGTCGTTGCCCTAAAGACGCCATTAGGCGTGATGGGAACAACGGCAAAGAAAATATATTCGCTGTTGCCCTTAAGACGCCACTAGGCGTAATGGCCACTGACGGCTTTGCTGGTCGTTGGCTAAGGACGGAAGAAGAAGAAGAAGATGCGACATTATCCGTTAAAAGATTAAAGGTATGTGAACCTATAAAGTACAGGTCATCAACATAACATAGTGATGTTAAGAGACCCAATGTAATCTTGTATCTAACACCTTTGTGTGAGAAATAGATAAGGCTATGCTTATGTGTTGTACAAATAGATAACAGTATGGCATATTAGCTAAATATTGTTGCAAAGTCAAGTGTGAGTGTGAAATAGATTTGTATCAAAGATAAAACCAAGTCTGGCGCATTCACATTAATTAACACTCAATTTTAAACACGGTAGTTTTAAATGTGTAGTGTGTCGTAGATTTTATTGAGATAGGTTGAAGATGTTTAAGGTCCCGTCTGAGCAGAGGTGATAATGGTAAACTATGTGAGAATAAGGGGTAAGAAATAGCTTTTTTTTCACGAGGGGGTGAGAGTGTAAGAGAAAGGACAGTCTCTGGATTGAGTAATTGCTCTAATCCCAGCCTATCTCACGACAATATTTAACTAGACTCCCTTTCTCTCCTGGTACATATATATACGAGTTACACTCCACTTACATATACACAATTCTGTGACATAATACATACAGACGTGAACCAAGCTATGGATAACATATACTGGGCAGGGGTTTGACCAACACGATAACTTAGGTTTTATTATGTTTATTATCTTAAAGAAATCACATACAACAATATTATCTATCAGAAGGTATAGTTTACAGACATAAAAAATGCAAGAAAATGTATTAACCCAATAGGCTCTCCTCTACTGTAAAGGAATCCCAAAGTAGATCCTGACAGAAGTAATTAACCCAAAAGATTACAGTTAATAATAATATATATAGGGATAGACGATAAAGTAAAAGAACCAAGTCTCTAGTCAATCTATCCTGAAACAAAGAAGACAAGAAAATGATATAACAGTATTTGCGAACCCGAAAAGACTGAAGTGAGTATAATGATTATACAAAATATGAAATATTCATTTCTCTTTCTTACAGTCTGTCAGTCTGTGGCCACAAGTATTCAGCAATCACACTTACCTACTACTCTTTAACACATCTGTGTATCTTTGACATATTTCAGGGTGGTGCTATCCAAGGGACCCCAGTTCCTCCAAGAATGATTAATTTTTCCTAATGGGGAACGTCCGCTTAAATAATGCTAATATTATGTGTCAAAAAGTTCACGTCAGGTAATGCAGGTAAATATATATTGCGATCAAAAATGTTCACCATGGGCAGCACACAGATAACCGATATTTAAGGAAAATGTCTGGTGGGTACACTGTTAGAAAACCAATAAGGATAAGCAAAGGATCTCCTATCTGTTTTTATCTCTCACTCTGGGGTTGGGTGCCGGTTATGGACCCAAGTATTCTTTTTTCTGGATAAATCCACTTGAGAAAAGAAAAAAAAACTACGATAGTCAATATTCTGGAAACAATGTTTATATATAGATATTTGGCCACCACAGGCGGATCAGATTTGCTGTGAACAATCTGGGTAATTTCTTGTCCAGTTCTGATTTTTATATTCTTTAAAATGTTTATATGTGGGGACTTTCTCTCTGTAAGAAAAACCACAAGAGAACCGCACAGGTCCAAATCTAGGACCCAATAATATTTTAAGAATGTTTCTGGAGCTATTCAGACCGCTAGATCGCAAGGTTGATCGCCTAGATGTAGAAAAAACAAACATTATAACAATGATATCATTATTATATTCTACACTCGTTAGGTAAGACCTCTAGATCACTCCGGTATTAAATTATATTTAAAACCCACAAAACTCTAGTAATTCGCAAAATTACGTATGATGAATAAAAGTATATTTATCTCTAATTATCAGTCGCCTAGCGTATATTAATTAATTTAAAGCGTCTCTTACTGGGGGAATAGCAAGAAATTAAATTTACTTATTACAGCTGGAACTATTTAATATGCTTATTTAATAAACACAGAAATCCCAGTGAAAACATTAACACGTTAAGACACTCAAAATTCTAATATATATATGATTACCGCCACACAAGGAAAAATTGACACTCTCCACGAAATCTAAAAGGAATTATCTTTATATAAAACTCCAAGATTCGCGCTAGAAGATATCACCAATTCCTGGGGCCAGACTGATAAAGAGTAGTTCTAAAACTGCGTTAATATACTGAATCGGCCCATGTTCCCATGACTGGCAAACGCACCTGCGAAATCTTCATCCATTCTATTATCAGGTGTTAAACAGAGGTTTCAAACCTCGGCTTGACATCGCAACCTGATCTCTGGTGGTCTGCCTCTCTGTGGGAATGTCAGTAAGAGATACCTCCGCGAGAGAAGACAACAAAAGGGCGGATGTCCAGATAACTTATGGCATACCAAACCAGCAATCGTGGGAATGACTCGAGTTGTTTAGTTGTAAGAGAGAAAAGGGGGACTGAAGGATTAAAGAAAGAGAGGTCCGATTTTCATACGTCACATAGTGAAATGGTATGTAATTAATAAAATACTACACAAAGTTCCTTGAAGTATGTCCAAATACATTATTGTCACGATCCATGATTGACTTCCATGCGATAGTATGTTCATTCGAATCCAAATGTTAATATCCAAAGCAATTGCAAATCGAAAAATTGTCAAATAGGAAATTTATTTGTTAATTCCCTTGATTATGCAAGTCATCATAGAGTTATGTCCCTTCATCTGTAGACGTCGGTATTCGAATTAAAAATGACACTACATGTCTGTACGAAATATCTTGAAATGAAAGCATTTACATCATTCCACATAATGTGTGTTCGTATGTTTGTAGATCAAATATGAGCACTGTCATTAAGGCACAATATATGTACGTATTGCGCTGAGTTCAACGAGATATCAAACAATGTTGAGCATTTCAGAATTCATCAACATCATGTGCCATGTGAGAGTCATCTGTATTTATAGAGTTGATTGGTGATATAGGGTCCTTGATACAGCGGGACAGGACATCAGCCATAACATTCTTGCTTCCTTTGATAGCTCTAATTTCGTAATCGTAGCGCTGATTTGCAAGCAAAGCCCTGGCAGCTCTCTTATTTCGGAATCTCGCTGTCTTGAGACAGGACAACGCTTTTTGATCCGTCTCCAAGGTAAATCTCGCTCCCATAAGGTAACGTTGAAGTTTTGCAAAGCAAAAGACGATCGCCAGCAGTTCCCTCTCAACAATGGGATACTTCTGCTCTGTAGGCGACAATTTCCTACTAACATATAGGATTGGATGTATGCAACCTACAAACTCCTGTTCCACCGATTCCTGATCCAGAGGCGTCAACTCTGAGGGTAAAAGGAAATCGAGCGTCAGGTAATCTCAAAATTGATGATTTAGAGAAACAGATTTTTAATACATTTAAAGCAACATTACAAGCATGGGACCAGACAATTTTGTTTGGCGAGTTCTTTCTTAACAACGAAGACAAAACTGAGGTAATATCCGAAACATTATGCAAGAATTTTCGATAGAAACTCACTAAGCCTAACAGACTGAGAACCTGTTTCTTAGTTTTAGGAATTTCAAGATTCAAGATTTTAAAGATAGTTGAATCTTCAGGTTTAAGAAAACCACCTCCTACCTTATGACCAAGAAAAGAAATTTCAGTGAATCCTATTCTTGTTTTAGAAGGTCTAGCAGTAAGATTATGAAGACGTAAGGTATCCAACAACGACTGAATTCCAAGAACATGTTCTTCCCAAGATTGATCAAACAGACAAATATCATCAATATACGTAATTAAATCATCACGGTCAGAGAAAAGTTTGCGCATCATGCGGACAAAGGTAGCAGGAGCGTCAACGAGACCGAACGACATAAAATTAAATCGAAACAATCCTAGAGATGTAGCGAAAGCTGTATAAGGTTTAGTTTTGTCTGATAATGGCACCTGCCAATAGCCTTTAAAAAGTCAAAGTATAGTATCAAGATGTGTGCATTCTACATAAATGAACTTTAGAATGTACAACTTTATTAACCTCATCATGAGGACCAATGGGGAACAAGATCTCCTGAACATGATTAGTGGGAAGAAAACACATACCACATGAACTCATTATATGTCAGCATCTGAAATAAAAAAGCTGAAGGAATATTAATTTCCATGATGTTCCTAACATGAACAGGAATAATAAAATAGCTAAAAGACGATGGCAAAAATGAAAATAAACAGCCAAACATACAGTTTGGACTAAAGGAAATACAACCAACCTAAATCTGACATATGCTTAACCTCGACATCAACAATGCAAGGTATGACAGTAGCAATAATAGATGTGGATGGTTCCACATCAGCGACATCGTCATTAGTAATGGTTGGTGTCATATCATCCAGGATGGATGTGGTTGGTTCCATAACAACAACCAGTGACTCAACTGAGTTAAAATAGACATCTGATGATTTCTGAATAGCTGGGAAATCATCAACGGATTCCTCAGTAATGGGAGGAAGAGATTTGGTATTAGCACCATCATCATCATCCAAAATTGTGTCTATTTGAGTTCGAACATGCGATCGTGCATGTATACGTCTAAAAGCTTGCGCTCTGGTATTATCACCCTTAGCAGTAGTACATGTCGTTGTTGCTCCCACCTCAAAATATCATCATCAGTACAATCATGAAGGCCAGGGATATTTCCCAAAATTATCCCAGCCAATTGTTTAGACAACAGACAAACAATAGTCCTGCCTGTAAAATACGGGGTATCTATAATACGTCTGCAGTGGGATAGTATTCCACTGTACCCCCAAATGTAATGCATTGAACCTCTTCGCCTGTATAATCAGCAGGGTCTACTAATGAACTGCGAACCCCCACAGTGGCGGATCCAGTGTCCCTGAGTATTGAAACAAGTTGGTAGTTTACAAAACCTTATAAAAAACCACAGATCCTGTCCCATTATAAGAGGACATCACTGGCAAAGGATGTCCACACTGAAGCCTAGGAACTCCCTGTGGCTGAAATAAAGAATTACATTAAGAACAATTAGTACTGTTAGATAAATCTACACTGCATGCATTAGCATGAGAGACAACATTATTATTCTGTACTGGATTACTGTCATTAAGATGTACAACAGCATTAGAACGTTCAGGGTTCCTTGACTGTCCAAAGTCATTGTTCTGTTGAGAACCTCTGTTATTAAATGAATTGTCATTATTATTGTAAAATGACCTTTGTCCTCTACCTGATCTGAAATTATATACACCTCTGTTCTGATATTCATTAGGCCTGAAGGATGATTGTGGAAGAAAATATCCATCATCATAAGCGTTATAATTTCTTTGAGGGTGTTGTGATGTTTTTGTTAAAATTATATCTTCCTCTGTAATTGCCATTGTCATGATCTCTATTTACTCGATAGAGTCTATCCATACTATTGGATCTCTGTCTAGGTGAATTATACATCACAGTCCTAGCAGATGCCACTGACAAGGAATCCTTAGGTTATTTTTACTAAGGTTCCTACCCGGATGTGCAATTTGATATTGACGACCTAAATTTTCCATAGCAGATAATGTTTCAGGTTTCCTCTCCTGTAGGAATGATAAAAACATCGCCACTGATTGAAGACAACACCTTTAAGAATCAAATCAGCCAACCCCTCAAAAGTATTTTCAATTTTTGACAAATCCACCCATCTAGAAAAGTAAAGTTTAATAGATGAGACAAATTCAGTAAAATCTTTAGCTGAATCTGGCAATAATGATTTAAACTTCAGCTTATAGCCATTTTCATCCAATTGATATTTCTTTAGCAATAAGGCTTTTACAGCCTCATAGTCATGTCTGGTCTGATCATCCATTGTACAGACTGCAGTAAGAGCCTCACTCACCAATAAAGTCATCAGCCTACTAGGCCATGTAGCTATATCAATTTTAAACTCTTGGTTGGGACCTAAGACGCGTCAACAGTGAGAAATGCAGTTAGCGACCCATAGCTAGACTACTTGCGTCAGGGTCTGCGAACCAGAGCTGACCAAGATCCTACTCCACCTCCAAGTGGTGGTCCTGGAAACAGGCTGCATCACTGCAGTCTGGCTGAGAGAGTAGGGATCGAAGAGGGAAGGCAAACCCGGTCCCAAAAAATGCCGTGCTGAAGTCGGATGTGTGGGTCGAAAGGCGCAAATATCGCAGCTTCGCTATAAACGGACACAATGCAACCAACGTCCTTTTCAGGACGAATGAAGAAGAAGAAGAGAAGAAACTCTTGGCAATAAGTTTCATACCTATTTAAGAAGCATGAAATATCGTCTATATTTGAGTTAAATTTAGGCAAATTGAGCTTAAAAGTGAATGCATGGTCTTTTTTTCCAGCCTCACCATTCACTGGATTAATCTGTGGTTGTTGAAGTCTCAATTTCTCCAACTCAAGTTCTGCCTTTCTAAGCTCTTGTTGTGCTTTTAATTCAGATTGCGCTTGTTGTGCTTTTAATTCAGCTTGAGCCTGAGCATAGCCAATTCTCAGCCAATTCCAATTCTTCCACTCTCCTTTTTCAGCTAATTCTTCTTCTCTCCTTTTCTCAGCTAATTGCAATTCTTCTTCTCTCTTTTCTCAACTAATTGCAATTCTTCAGCTCTCTTCTTCTCATCTCTCTCTAATTTTCTTTGATCTCTGAGTTCATTTTCTTCTAGCCTTTTTAATGCAAACTCTTTTAAAGCTTCACCCTCCATTCCAAATTCTTTTCCAGCCTTAATAAAATACTCCAAAGTAGACATAATTCACAATTATTGTGCTTTCCAATAGCTGAACAATAATGCAAATATTATATAATGAATATGTGTGCAATATTAGCAATAATTATTTCACCACTCAAAATCAACCAACTGCATGTTATATAAGATGTTATAAAAGATGTTATAATAGGAGCAAAACAATAGATACGAACAAGCAGACAGCATACAGTGACAAGAGCCAAATCACGATAATACTACTGAAGAAATAAGGCAGAAATGTATGAACTGTAGAACAAATGAACAAAATTTCAGCTCTATCACACTTATGACAAGACAAGCACGATTTTACAACACATATGACATCTAATAAATGGATAGCAAGGTAAGATGAACAAATATTACAAACAATAACGGAGAACAACTGAATAAAAATTACAATCAACTTTACAACAATAACAAACTTACCAAATAACTAGACCTTCACAGCTAGACAAATATTGGATCTGCTTAGTTCAATTAAAGCAGTAACACTCGGCAATGTACGCCGGCCCCTTAATTTGAAGAAATCAGATACAAAAAACTAAAGAACGCTCATGAATTTTCTCGACCCTGCAAATGAGGTATTGCAAAAAATTCATAAGTCCCTTTCCAACCACTTACGAATTACAAAAAACATATAAACACGAAAATATCTATAACAGAGAAAAAAAAAAAGAACTCTGACAAACAAGATTCTCAGCATCACACGCCGTATGTAACCTTAAATGTACTTATCAGTTTGCCAGTAATAAGGATCCTCCTGGATTTACGACTCCTTCCCAAGGCACGATGAAAACACCCCGTATTGACCAGGTTAGGATTATATTTCACCAACAGCGCACTCGAAGACTGCTCTTTGGTCCGTCGTCTTCTTGATAGTAGGCCATCACCGGCATAAAACTCGAATTTTAAAATAAAAAACTCGATAGGAAAGTCGTCTTCCTTGAATGGCTTCAACTTCTGCAGTACACTTGAAAATTTGAACAGCAATTAACGTTCATACATCCCCACACAGGTCAGCAGACGACATATGCCGCCATTTTGAAATTGTGTGAATTTTTCACAAAACGAAGTCCAACGACTTGAAACATATTTCCTGACATCAGCAATCAATATTAGATTCAGGATCCCAGCTTGAGGCTCCCATTTTAGCTGTTGCGGGTCTTTTATATTAGTATTATTAAAGTCGGAGTAGACGTCTTGCTACACTGGCCAAGAACACATAGGGGTACATCTGGCAGACCACGCACAAAGTAATTCAACTTGAAATAGTAATGTTACCACAAAGGCCAAGTGGACAATTCAATATACTGTTTAATCTCACAAACGCTGCTCCACAATTATCATCTGGAAAGCCATAATATCTATTGACATTGCATATACCGTCATCAGTATAGCTCAGTATTGTCTGTAGCTAAAACGCTGTCCTCAACAGGTTTCCACATTTTAATTACTCACGTTCTTCACAGAAAATCATAATTCCTTTCAAACATAAACTAGCATCATCACACGGAGGTGTATGGATGATCTAGTGGTCGAACATCAAAGGAATATGTCATGAAATAATATAATTCTCAGGAGCTCAGAGACATACGTCCACTTGCCTCAAAAACACACATAGAAGACCCTAGCAGACGATCGCTAACTTTTTGGGATACCAACTTTGGCGTCTGCAACCTGAGCCAAAAGGCAATGACGTAACTTCCTGTTTCCAAGGACTATCGATAGTAAACAAATATGAATACTAGTCGAACCATTTTGATATCGACAGACATGTTATGAATTTTACTCATAACAGAAGGCATGCTGGTTCTGTTACTTGGTGTTCGATTTAGCCTTCACGATGCAATGCACGACGTTTCTGTATTTTCCTGAAACGGTGGCGGGATTTTTTCAATCTTCGTTACAGGACGTTTGACGTAGACAATTACTAATATTATGATTACATGTTTTACTTCGATGAAAAGGTCAAGGATGAATTCTATCAAAAACTGCAGAAAGAAATGGAAGACACACCTAGATGTGATCTTATCATAGTAATGGGAGATCTCAATGCGAAAGTTGGAACACACAATACATATAATGAAAGAGTAATGGGGAAATGCGGCAGCGGAACAGCAAATGAAAATGAGGATAAATTAATACGTTTCTGTAGCATTAACAACCTGGTCATTGGAGGAACACTTTTCCCACACAAAGAAATTCACAAATTAACACGGGAATCACCAAATGGTCGGGACAGAAACCAGATAGACCACATCATGATTAATGGTAGATGGAGACATGCATTACAAGATGTGAAGGTAAGAAGAGGTGCAGATGTGGGAAGTGATCACCATTTAGTAGTAGCAAAACTGAAAGTGAAACTAATAACGGCTGGGCCAACTGTAACTACACAGAAAAGGTTTGACATCAGCAAATTGAAGGACCCCCCTCCTTACCAGAAAAGCTTTTGCGACTGATATAAAGAAACGATATCAATTTGCCAAAAGTCAGGAAAAGACATTGAGTGATGATATAGACCAAAAATTCAACACCATTTCAACAATATATAAGGAAAGCAGCAAATCATGCTTGGGATTCCAGGAAAGGAAGAAGCAAGACTGGATAACACCAGAAAAATTAAACACCATAACGATGAGAAAGGAAATGAAAAGAAAGAAAACAGAAGCGAAGTTCCCCAGGTTAAAGCAACTATATAGCGAACTCTACAGTCAGCTGGACAAGGAAGATAAACGCCAAACCCGAGCCAACAAAAGGGATTTCCTAGACAATCTTGCAAGACAGGCAGAAGAGGCAGCACTGAGAAATGAACAAAGCACAGTATACAAAATAACTAAATTCATCAGCGGAAAACGAGGTGCAAACAATATTACATTAGTAAGAGATAAGCAAGGAAATCTCATCACGACAGCTGAGGAGCAGGAAACAAGATGGGCAGAGCATTTCAGAGAAACTCTGAACAAGGAACCACCAGAGACACAATTGAATGTTCCTGAGGCTGAAAACGATCTAGAAGTTAATACAGACATTCCACGAAAAGAAGAAATCACAGCAATCAAAGGGTTAAAGAACGGAAAAGCTCCTGGCCATGATAACTTAAATGCAGAGCTATTTAAGACAGACCCTGAGCTTGCAGCAGAACTATTAAAATCACTATTTGCAGAAGTCTGGAAAACAGGGACAACACCAACAGAGTGGAACAAAGGAATAATTGTCAAATTGCCCAAGAAGGGAGATCTTGCAGACTGCAATAATTGGAGAGGAATCACTCTTCTCTCAGTTCCCAGCAAAATACTAGGCAGGATAATTATACAGAGAATTTCAAAAGCAGTAGACCACAAACTGAGGAAAGAACAAGCAGGATTTAGAAAGAACAGAAGATGTGTAGATCATATATTTACCCTCAGGAACATTATAGAGCAGTGCACAGAATGGCAAAGATAGCTGTACATTAATTTCGTTGATTTTGAAAAGGCTTTTGACAGTATACACAGGGACAGTTTATGGAAAATACTGAGGGCTTATAGAATTCCAAGCTGCATAGTGTCAATCATAAAAAGCCTCTATGCCAACTTTACGTGTAGCGTTGGGCAGAGCAACCTAACCTTTGAGGTGAAGACAGGAGTACGACAGGGATGCCCCTTATCAACTACTCTATTTTTAACAGTCATAGACTGGGTGATGCGCCAGACAACAGAGGGCAGTCCAAGAGGAATAAGATGGACTACATTTTCTACATTGGAAGATCTGGAATATGCAGATGACATTTCACTACTAGCACATTCACATCAACACATTCAGGAAAAAAACGGATAGACTTAATAAGTATAGCCAGCAGGTGGGCTTGAACATCAATCTAAAGAAGTCAGAGGTCATGACGCTCAATGTGAGCAACCCTGAGCCCATATCAGTAAGGAATCAGCAACTGGAACAGACAGACACCTTCACATACCTAGGATGCATAGTAACACCAGACGGCGGAGCAAGCAAATACATCAACAACAGAATGAACAAAGCAAGAACAGCCTTTTTTAGTCTAAACAACATCTGGAAGTCCCCTCAGTACAGCACAAGCACAAAATTAAGATTATATCAGAGCTGTGTGCTTTCTGTGCTTCTCTATGGCGCGGAATGCTGGAGAGTTACAGAGAAGGAAATGTCGAAATTGTCCTCTTTTCACACAACATACCTAAGAAAAATTCACCGAATCTTTTGGCCGAATACCATCACCAACCAAGATTTGCTTACTCGGAGCAAGCAAGAGGACATGCATACCATCATAGCTGGCAGACGCTGGAGCTGGGTTGGCCATGTCCTCAGAAGAGACCCCGATGCCATCACAAGAACAGCTATGCTATGGACACCTGAAGGAAAACGAAAGAGAGGCCGACCAAAAACAACTTGGCGGAGGACTGTGGAGGCTGAGATGCAAAGAATGAACCAAAGTTGGGGCACTGTACGAAGGATGGCCACCGACCGAGCAAAGGGGAATCAATTTGTTGTTGCCCTACAAGACCAGGCGTGATGGCCACAGACTGCTTTGACGGTCGGCGGCCAAGGATCAAAGAAGAAGAGGAAGATGTTTTACTTCCAAGATGCCCCCTACATATTCTACTTCTATTACATATACTACTTCTCACTCACATACATGATTATTTCTATCTATGACTCTTCTGATGACAACCACTTTTTGACATTGTTTCCAAGACATAAAGAAGAGGAAATATTTTACGTTCATTCAACACTAATACCTAAAGTATGGACATTGATCAATCGACAGTCACATTTTAATCAAACATGGCACATTAAGCTGTTGCTTTTATAGATAACCAGGCATTAAGGGTTTTATTTTTAACTGATAGAAATGTTAATGACTTTTTTTTAACCAAGTCTGTACAAACAGTTTTGTCCTAAGCTGGAACCAAGGCCAGCACGAACATTTATATTTGTACACGAACAGTTACGTTGTTACATGAACACCAACAATTACTTGTATATCGCTACATGAACATATATATCGTTACAAGAACATGTGTATTGTTACATGAACATTTAAATTGTTACATTAACATTTTCATTGTTACAAGAACATTTATATTATTACAAGGACATATATATTGTTACTTGAACATTTATATTGTTACAAGAACATTTATATTGTTACATGAACATTTATATTGTAACATGAACATTTATATTTGTACAAGAACAGTTACATTGTTATATGAACACCAACACTGACATAATTACCTGAACATTTATCATGTGATACATGAACATTTATGTCGTTACATTAATATTGTAACACGGACATTTGTATTGTTACACACACATTTATATCGTTACGCGGACATTTATATTGCTACATGAGCACTTACATTGATATGCAGACGTTTATATTTTTACATCAACGTTTACATCGTTCCAGTATCATTTATATTGTTACATTAAAATTTATATCGTTTATGAACATTTATATCGTTACGTTATTGCAGTGGTCATATTCTAGGTACCATAATTTTAAAATCATATCGTTACGTGGACATTTATATTTGTATATGAACATTTATACTGTCACGTCGACATTTAAATTGTCATATGAACAAGTTTACTGTAAAGTTAACATGAAATGTCAATTGCTACACGAACATTTATATTGTTAGATGAATATTTATATTGTTAGACGAACATTTATATTGTTAGACGAACATTTATATTGTTAGATGAACATTTATATTGTTACACGAACATTTTTACTGTTACGTGAACATGACATTTCAATTGTTACTTCATCAACAATGTTACGCAAACATATATATGAAAGTGAAGATATGTGTATCCCACACAGTGACCTCTGGCACATATGTTGTGTTAGCTTGCTTATTTTAGTTTTGTTTATTTCTTCTTGTACCCGGCAAACAAGACCTCCGAAGGATAGGAGAATCGACCTTGCGATTGTAAATCTGGGTGCCAATCGAATGTGCAGGGAGGCATCAGAGACGGGAAGTTGATGGCCTGTTCTGGCAGTAATACAAATTCATGAATAAAACATAGGGTCTGCTAATATACTGCCTTATTTCGTGCGACAGCTGCGCCAGTTTTTCTGGAATGGCACGAGCTTGTGTGCATTCCAGTCAGTACGTGACTGCGTTCCTAGATTGCGCGTGCTGTGGAGTGCATGAATGTATTTGAAAACGTGCGAAAGTTATCATGGAAATGCTCTTTATTTGTTTGAAAGATATCAATGTCATTCATTCATTCATTACCTCACTGCTCCCTAAGGAGCATAGGCCTTCAACAAACGTATGCCTAGACATTCTATCTCGGGCTATTAGCTTAAAGTATGTCCATGTCTTCCTCACCATTTTCATTTCTGTCTCTAGTTTTCGTCACCACGTACTGTCTTGGCTACAGTGCAGATACTGTCTTGGCTACAGTGCAGATACTGTCTTGGCTACAGTGCAGATACTGTCTTGGCTACAGTGCAGATATTCTCTGTCTGTGTGACAGATTTCTGCGTGTTTTTTTTTACTTAATTGTCAATGTTCTTTAAATGTGCGAAGAATATGTGCATCTTTCTGAAATATGGTGCATATGGTCTTTGAATGTATGAAAGACATCCACTGTGTTCTTTACTACAGTAGACATGTTCTTTATCTGTGTGAAAGGAGTCTGTCTTTTTTCACTATAATGCAAAAGTTCTTTATGACAAAAAGAACCTGGCGTTGGATCAGACACGAGTTCAGAAACTCTGGTGTTAGCATTACACGACATTTCTTGTTCTGGAATCATCAGGATAAGAATGGCAGAGAGAAACCGAACAATACACGGAGAAGAGAAGTGGAGACAGAAATGAAGAACAAAAAAAACATCTTGAATCCTGGAGACAGAAATGTCAGAGATGAAAAATACACGCAATGACCTTAACTGATGGTACATTACGGGAAAGTTTGGTATACATTGCTTCGTTACTGTTGCGCTAAACTTGTCGCAACTTATTCTGACCATGCATTTTGACTATAGTTAATTTTTTAATGCATGGGAAGTAACTCATGGAATTGTAGTCACTTCTATTTCTACAGTCGTCTAATCTTGATAGCTGTCGTCAAGAAGTTGTCTTATCTTGATAGTATAGTTGCCGATAGTTGTGTGAACGATTTTGAGTCATGTCCATATATGGAGCGCTCAGATCGCCAGTTCTTTGAAAGCAGTTGGCAATCGCAATGTTTCAAGATTCATTTCCTTTTAAGGTTCGAGTCTTTAGTCGAACATCGTAGAACATTCTTCGTTTCGTAAGTTTAGCTGAGTTGTATTCGATTCGCGTGTTCTGCGCATGTCTCTGTTTGTGGCATTGTTTAAAATGATTTCCGCCCAGGGCAGTCTGAGCAGAGATGCTGGTAAGGCGAGACATAGCGATGTGCTAGTCTTCGCTTAGTTTATTCAGGAAGGAGTCCTCATCATTGTTGTTCCTTTTTTGAGATGATATATCTCTATATTATTCCAAATGCCTGGAGGCATACGTGATTTATGTGATTTAATTCCTGATGAACAGGTAACTGAATCTTTCTTACTGAGTAACTTTATCGCCATCTTGTGATGTTGACTTTTGCTTAGCCTGCCTTATTATAAAGTCTGCGATATGACAAGTTTGCTCAGCTCACGATCCACTTATATTGTCACGCATCGATTGATGCCTGTCCTACGGACTATTTACTTCCTGACCTTTATTGATGGATCTAGGTTTGATACCTTTGCTGTATAAGGAACATAGAGGACGATAATGTGACGCTCAAAAGACATGCCTGTCTTGTTGAGGTCAAAAATAGGAGACCAGATTTAATCTCCTAGTTGATATCTACTAGCTCTTATGGAAAGGGGAAGTTTACTACCTGACTACATGTACAGCTGATTTCGATATCCTAAAAGGCATATGATGTACATTATTTTGATGCTGTCTGCTGTTCCTGCTGCATTGACTACATATGTAATAATGACTGTTTGATCGTACCTATGATGTACCTGCTTGTTTATGTCTACACACCTCGTCATTGTGGCGTCTATAATAAATTATACAAAAACCGTCACTAGCTGTTGCAAGCATCATTGACTTTTCACATCGTGAGTTAACGTGACGTCCTTGTGTGGATTGCCCTGCTTGTAATGCTCACTGTTTGAATACACATCTGCATCCTACACAAACCAGACCACAGATACCATACTATGTCTTCATCGCCTTCAACAATTATGGCGTACAACAAAAAAGACACTCAACAGTTACACATGGCTGTCATATTATTTTGCAGTTATAATGTTACTAGCAATAACCCGTCAAACTTGACGGGTTTTTAATTATAGTGTGCTGCTTCCGTTCTCGGATGAGCAGATAGAAGTATATTCTTAGAGTGTTTTTGGTTTCTTTCCATTATACAGTGTAATCAAACTGTTCATGAACACCGTCATTTGAACGCTTTTCTTTGTTGATAGTAACTATTTTCGGGAGAGTATATATAATGGAAACAATACAATTTTTCAACACAGTTGCATTCCTCAGCTGTGACCAACGTACACACGGCGAGAATTATGTTATTTTAGATTCAGTTTAAAAGTTCTTTGATGACAACATTTCGTGTTAAAGTGCGTGGATTGTTTTCATTGAGTGTTCCCTGATAACACTAGTCAACAACCAAAATGTACCAGAAATGAAAATAGCTGATCTTAACTAATTTTGGTGTGCTGAAAACGAAAATGACATTAAAAAATGTTGATTGGCTCTAGTTTTCAAGATATATGCTACTAGTTTATTTAATTATGGTCAATTTATATATATGACGCAACTGTTGTGGGCGATTGCATAATTTTTTTCTAATGACCAATAAAAATGTAACTAGAAGTTGATGATGCAATCCTACCTATGATTACATCACCTTTGTGTATAAATATCTTATCTCTGATAACATTTTGCCATTAGTTAGTGCATTTGTCCTTATCAAAAGTATCGTAGTTAGAAATGCCTAGGACATGTGTGAACAGTGCTAATAACTTCTGTTATATATGTGGTGAGGTGACATTTCTATCACAAAAAACGAAATATAACTTAAGTGATTAAGAAGGCGTACAGTTTGTATTTTGGCTGCAGAATAGGAGATCAAGATAAGAGCTGGGCGCCACACATATGCTGCAATGCATGTGCAGCACATCTTAAACTGTGGTTGACTGGCAAAAGGCAAGGTATGCCTTTTGCAGTCCCAATGATTCAGAGAGAGCCCACTGATCATCTCAACAACTGTTACTTTTGCATGGTCCCTCCAATTGGGAAAGGCATATCAAAGAAGAAAAAATGGACTCCGGAATATCCAAACATCCCCTCTGCAATACGTCCGGTACCACATGGCCATGACCTACCAGTTCCCAAAGTGCCAGAATCATTTTCAGCTGCTTCCACTGATGAAGAAGAGGACATTGGTGGTCCTGAACCATCAACCTCAAGCGACCCAGATTTTGAGCAAACTACATCCACTAAACCACACTTAATAATCCAAGGTGAACTGAATGATCTTGTAAGAGATCTGAATTTACCGAAGAACAAGGCGGAGCTTTTGGGTTCCAGATTGCAACAGTGGAATCTCCTGGCAGAAGATGTTACAATTTCTGTGTATAGGAACCGCCAGAAGCCGCTTATTACATTCTTTTTCAAAGAGGGTGACCTTTCTGCGTGCCACATTTCTGGTTTAATGGCAGCCCTCAAAATCAATTACATACCGGAATAGTAGAGGCTTTTCATTGATTCATCCAAGACGAGTCTTAAAGCTGTTTTGTTGAATAATGGTAATGTGTTACCGTCAATTCCAGTTGGTCACGCAGTTCATATGAAAGAAACTTATGAAAACATTAAGCAGCTTTTGAAGTGTATAAACTACGTTCATCATCGTTGGTCACTTTGCGGTGACTTAAAAGTAGTCGCTCTTTTGCTTGGACTACATGGTGGATACACCAAGTACTATTGCTTTCTCTGTGAGTGGGATAGCCGTGCACGAAGTGACCATTAACATCAGAAGACATTGGCCAATCAGGCAGACATTGCAGCCTGGCAGTAAGAACGTTGAGAACCCAGCACTTGCCGACACCAGCAAGATTTTGTTGCCACCCTTGCACATTAAGCTGGGTCTCATGAAAAACTTTGTCAAGGCAGTGGAGAAAACAGATGAGGCTTTCAAATACCTCATCAGAAAATTTCCAAGACTGAGTGAAGCTAAAATAAGAGAGGGAGCATTTGTTGGTCCGCAAATTCGAAAACTTCTTCATGATGACGAGTTTCTTTGCGTGTTGCATGGCAAGGAAAAAGCAGCATGGCTAGCATTTAAGTCAGTGGTGGACAATTTTCTTGGAAACAACAGATCTGATAATTACAGTGAAATTGTAGAAAATCTCCTTCTGAAGTATAAGAGTCTTGGCTGCAACATGTCTTTAAAAATTCATTTTCTGGATTCTCATCTGGATTTCTTTATGTCAAACTGTGGAGCGGTCAGTGATGAGCATGGTGAACGATTTCACCAGGACATTGCTGCTATGGAGACAAGGTATCAAGGCAATTGGAGCCCTTCAATGCTTGCTGATTACTGTTGGACTGTGACAAGAGACACCTCATCGATTGACTACAAGAAGCAAGCAAAGAGAGCTCGAACAGCGACTGAATAATGACGGAATGGGTTCAAATGTGCCTTTTTAAAACATGATATGTGAACTTTAAATAATGTTTTTATTTTTTCTATCATTTTATGTTGAAATATCAATTAATTGAGTATGTAACCACAATTTTTAAAATGCTAAAGTAGAAAGACTAGCTGTTCACTCCAGAGAATTAAACAAGCATACATTATTTGTATTACTGTAATGTAAATTCATCATTTAAAAAAAACCCAGAGCCAATTGGTGAATTTCATTATGATATTTGAAATCAGCATGTCAAAATCAATAAGAAATGGTATATTTAATTTCTGGTACAAATAACTTTTGAAAATTTGTTGACTAGTGTAATAAGTGGTTTTAACAAAAACTTTCAAGTTTTCATGATTTGTACATCGGGTGAGGGCTCATGCACACCAATTTTTACGCACTTTTTCTTTGTCGAGCGCTACTAATTTCGTGAAACAATTAAAAAATAAAAATAGAATAAAACCAAAAGAACACACAGAGTTTGACTCATTTAACATCGGCGGGTACCAGATCCCGGAAATCAGATATGCTGACGACACAGTCCTCCTATCGACCAACCCAGAAGGACTTGAACAATTACTACTGTCCACCAAAAAACACAGCGAGGCCCAGAATCTATACCTAACACCAAGAAGACCAAAGTATTGACAACAGACAAAGTAAAGACCAAACCAGAAATTGAAATTGATAACGAAGAACTGGAAAGTGTCAATGAATTCGAATACTTAGGATCAATCATTAATAGCTCTGGCGACTGTGCAGTAGAAATTAAAAGAAGACTTGCAATTGCTTCACATAAGCTAATACAGATGAAAAACCTATGGCAAGGCACAAGCAAAGAAACAAAGTTACAACTGATCAGAGCATGTATATTCCCAGTAGCAACATACGGCTGCGAGATTTGGACACTCAATAAAACAGTTGCAAAAAAGATTACATCATTCGAAATGAAATGCTACAGAAGGATGTTGAGAATACCCTGGACAGAAAAAAAGACCAACAGCAGGAACATTGGCTCCTAAATACCATCGCAATAAGGAAGCTGAAATTTTTCGGTCATATAAAAAGACATAATAGTCTGGAAAAAATAGTGATGGAAGGCATGGTCCCTGGAAAAAGGGGAAGGGGTCGACATAGACGACGGTGGACCCAGGACATCACAGAGAGTCTGAACTTGTCTTTGGCTGATGCAGGTCGACTTGCCCAGAATCGTGATGCGTTCAGAGCAGCTGTAATGGAGACAACGTTCTGGAAAGAATACGTCACATGATGATGATTTGTTTTACATAAGACCCACGCAGAGCAAGTTGCACACCGTGCGTTGCGCACTTTTTTTCTGAGTGAGACCGACCGACGTAACATACAACCGGTAATTATGTTAGTTGGGATGGGATGGGATTGGGATACTTCATTACATATGGGTGTCATATTTTGTTGCAGTTCCATAAGTCGTTCAACTGCACACCGCATTTTGTCTTCTAGTTAGCAGTTATAATTTCACATTCTTTTTTTTTTTCCTTACATTATCTATCCTCGCCACTTTCTGACAGCCACGTTTATTTGTTCTTGTCCTCTTTCTAACAACTACTTTTATTTATTCTCGCACGCTTCTGAAAGCCCCGTACATGTATCCCCTCGCCCGCTCCTAAAAGTCACGTTTATCTATTCTCCTACGCCTTTTGACAGCCAGATTTATCTATCCTCGCCCTATTTCTGACAGCCACGTTTATTTATCATCGCCCACTTTCTGACAGCCACGTTTGTCTATCCTCGCCCTATTTCTGATAGCAACGTTTATCTATCCTCGCCATATTTCTGACATCCACATTTATCTATCCTCGCCCACTTTTTGACAGCCATGTTTATCTACCCTCGCCCACTTTCTGACAGCTATGTTTATCTATCCTCACCCTATTTCTGACATCCACGTTTATCTATCCTCGCCCGCTTTCTGATAGCCACGTTTATCTATCATGACCCTATTTCTGACAGCCACGTTTATCTATCATCGCCCACTTTCTAACAGCCACATTTATCTATTCTCGCCCTATTTCTGACAGCCACATTTATCTATCCTCGCCCGATTTCCGAAAGCCACGTTTATCTATCCTCGCCATATTTCTGACAGCCACGTTTATCTATCCTCGCCCTATTTCTGACAGCCATGTTTATCTGTCTTAAAATTGACAGCATGTCACAGAATATATTTGTCTGCCGGTATAATGTCTTCTTCATGACGATTGGTCAATGCTATATGCTGGTAGTCAGTCAGCTTTCTCTCACGGTTCATAGAGGACATATTGTATTGTTTTTTTCCATAGAGCCGGCATTCTAGGAGGACATAGTTTGCTGTTTTATCCTATTTCTTTCATAGAGGTGGCATTGTTGGTGGACACGGTCTACTGTTTTCTCCTATTTCTTTCATAGAGGTGGCATTGTTGGTGGACACGGTCTACTGTTTTCTCCTATTTCTTTCATAGATGCGGCATTTTGGAGGACACGGTCTACTGTTTTCTCCTATTTCTGTCATAGAGGTGGCATTGTTGGAGGACACGGTCTACTGTTTTCTTCTATTTCTTTCATAGTGGTGGCATTGTTGGAGGACACGGTCTACTGTTTTCTCCTATTTCTTTCATAGATGCGGCATTTTGGAGGACACGGTCTACTGTTTTCTCCTATTTCTGTCATAGAGGTGGCATTGTTGGAGGACACGGTCTACTGTTTTCTCCTATTTCTTTCATAGATGCGGCATTTTGGAGGACACGGTCTACTGTTTTCTCCTATTTCTGTCATAGAGGTGGCATTGTTGGAGGACACGGTCTACTGTTTTCTTCTATTTCTTTCATAGTGGTGGCATTGTTGGAGGACACGGTCTACTGTTTTCTCCTATTTCTTTCATAGATGCGGCATTTTGGAGGACACGGTCTACTGTTTTCTCCTATTTCTGTCATAGAGGTGGCATTGTTGGAGGACACGGTCTACTGTTTTCTTCTATTTCTTTCATAGTGGTGGCATTGTTGGAGGACACGGTCTACTGTTTTCTTCTATTTCTTTCATAGTGATGGCATTGTTGGAGGACATAGTCTAATTTTCTCCTGTGTCTCACTTAAATAAATATATTTTAAAATTAACATATTTGTTTGTTGAACAAAAGGCGCTTCAGCTTTTGCCACTTTTCTTTCAAGATTATATTTTTGTTGTTTCAATCACTGTGTTGTTCAGCTCTCGATTTTCTCTTTCTTTGTCAAACTTATATGCTTTCTCCTTTCGATATATCTTGTAGTGACCAAGTATCAGTTGCACTTTCACTTCGTTGAATTTATAGCTCACTTCCATTAATGCTTCCGACAAGATGCGAAGTTTGTTGTTTTTATAGTTCATTCGGGCTGTAATGAGTCTGTGAGGAATACGGTCAAGGCATCTGAATTGTGACATTTTTTTCATAACAGTTTTTTTGCTACTGTTGTTGGTGTTCAGAGGATGTGGCTTAGTGAAATTCACAATTTATCTAAGCAGATCTCTTTATATTATCACATCAGATTTAATGGAAGAATATCATCTATTCATGTGTGCTGATTGGAACTATATTACTGTATTCACTCGAACAGGTATAATGTTCGCAGCGTAATTGTATAACTCTAATATAATACATTAGCGTAAAACCCTCATTTAAATAACAGAATCTAAAAATTCCGCATTAATTAAATTAATAAAAAAGGACAGATTACCTTAAAATTGATTCTCAATTCCATTAACAGCAAGACACCACTGCATACTTTGATGAATGAAGTCCCGCGCTGGGAGTGTTGTATTTACGAACCAAGTAAACAAAAGCAGCCACAATTGGTTTTTGTTCTTTTTAATAAAATGTTGCCTCATTTTGGCGAGGTGTGTGCTGTTCATCCTAGTCGATTATATTAGGGCACATGTCCAAATATAAAAAACCTCTAGGTCTCAGTTATTAATGGATTGATCATCAATATTGATACATCGAAAACTGTAATAGATATTATCATTAAACGTAAGAATAAACTACCATCATTATTCAAGAAGCATAGGCCGTCAACTGCCTTGTGCCATGATGCCTTGTGCCAAGATGCCTTGTACCATGATGTCTTGTGCCAAGATGCCTTGTGCCAAAATGCCTTGTGCCATGATGCCTTGTGCCAAGATGCCTTGTGCCAAAATGCCTTGTGCCATGATGTCTTGTGCCAAAATGCCTTGTGCCAAAATGCCTTGTGCCATGATGTCTTGTGCCAAAATGCCTTGTGCCAAAATGCCTTGTGCCAAAATGCCTTGTGCCATGATGCCTTGTGCCAAGACGCCTTGTGCCAAAATGCCTTGTGCCATGATGTCTATCGCCAACCATCAGCTCCAGTTCTTTCTTCGTCTTCCTCGTCATTCTCATTTCTGTCTCCACTCAACTTTTCCATGTGTTGTTCGGCCTACCCCTGCCCATGTTACCATGGGTACCATTCAGTTTACGCCCAAAAAAACCGCCATATTCTCTTATCCTCTTGCAGTGGTGGTTCATGTACAGCTTTCATGTACAGCTTTCTTGTAATTTGCCCAGAATAAAATCATCTTAGCCGTCTCGTACAACACGCTTGAGTGGGGCAGTAAACGTGTCTTTCTATCATTTCTCAAAACCCTCCAAGTTAACGCTGTATATTGTGAAGGCTTTTTTCCCCCTTGGATGTTTGTCAGGTTTCCATCGGCACGCCTCTGTCAATAATAGACGTTTGTTTTTCGGTTAGATTGGAACGCTTTGCAATATAATTTAAATAATTTCCAGTGAGGGATGATGAGACATCCTCTGAATCGTCCCTCTATGCGGCGCAGCGTTTGTACTTTAGATAAACTATTATTAAGGACAGCTGGCGATGGATAGTTCAGACATTGAGGAACATTGTTGATAGCGTTACTAGGCAACCTTTGTTCTGGAATCCCTAGGGTAATAGAGATAGAGGGAGACAGACCAATATACGGAGAAAACAACTGAAAACAAAAATCAAAAGGATGAAGAAGCCGTGGACAGATCTGGAGCTGGTTGCGTGGGACAGGAAGACTTGGCTTAGTCTGTTTAAGGCCTGTGTTCCTCGGGGAGCTGAAGAATGATGATGCTGATGATGATTGAAGGAAAGGAAAGGATCCCGTTACACGCCCATTGAGGCATATTGGGAATGTGGTGTTAGGCCCATATTTTCTTGACCGTCGGCACACTAGGGGTGATGTGGTCGGCATCACGCCGGCCGCCTTAACCTTCCCATAGTTGCTCTGGTACCCATTTGGGGCTGGGTCGACCCAGGAGCCGTTTGTGGGCTAAAAAATTCCCGCCTCATCTGGGGATCGAACCATAGACCACTGCGCTAGGAAGCCAGTGCACTAACCACTATGCTACCGCGGCTCCCGATGATGATTGAGATTGTTGCCTATTGTAGCGCAGCTGGTGCTGTAATCATGAGTATGGGGTAAAGTATTTTCTTGTAGCGCAGCTGGTGCTGTAATCATGAGTATGGGGTAAAGTATTTTCTTGTAGCGTAGCTGGTGCTGTAATCATGAGTATGGGGTAAAGTATTTTCTTGTAGCGCAGCTGGTGCTGTAATCATGAGTATGGGGTAAAGTATTTTCTTGTAGCGCAGCTGGTGCTGTAATCATGAGTATGGGGTAAAGTATTTTCTTGTAGCGCAGCTGGTGCTGTAATCATGAGTATGGGGTAAAGTATTTTCTTGTAGCGCAGCTGGTGCTGTAATCGTGAGTATGGGGTAAAGTATTTTCTTGTAGCGCAGCTGGTGCTGTAATCATGAGTATGGGGTAAAGCTGGGGTAAAGTATTTTCTTGTAGCGCAGCTGGTGCTGTAATCATGAGTATGGGGTAAAGTATTTTCTTGTAGCGCAGCTGGTGCTGTAATCGTAACCTGCACCAAACATTCACATACCCATGCAGCGGTGTTTTCTGTAGCAATTATCTTTAAATGCTGAGAGTGCCAGCCTTATGCTTAACCTCATATTAGGTGCCATGCCCGACATGCTTGAGGGAGCAGTGGTCGAATTATTTCTTTGACTCATCAGAGACCCTGGAGAACTACACCAGGTTTTCTTGTTGGCACACTTGACCTTTAATGTCTATTTGGTATTGTTGATCACAATATGCATCATTGCTCTCCGGGCAAACCCACAGGTGCTCAGTCTCCCTCAGCAAATATCGAAAAGTATGAATGATTATTGTTCCTGTAGCATGCTGGTTGTATATACAACTGATGCATTCTCTCAAAGTCCATCCCTGCTGGTCTTACGTTTGATGCCCAATTCCTAGTCTTAGATTGCAATATCTTTAATTTTCTTAAATGTTTGGTGAAATCTGAGCTTTTCCCTCTCCGTTTAAATAATATAAACTAGTATCTGAATTTGTTCTTCTGTCTCGCCCCCCCCCCCCCCTTGCGGATTTCCCCCCCTCTCTAACTCGGCCACTGCGTCCCTCCTTTCACCGCTCGACCAGCCTCTTGTCTGTCCAGCTCCACCCAACTGTTGGCGCAAATTGCTTTATTGTTTCAACCTTATCGTCTGCCCGATTCTGTTAACGTCTGCCGTCCGTTATCTTCAGACAACCACACCCACTACACGCTCTCGACAGTGGCTCTGTTTTGTTTTATTAGGTTAACTGGAGGACCAAACAAGGAGAAAGACATGAATAACAAAAAAGAGTAAAAGAGGTACCGATGAATCAAAAGGTATAGAACAAACGAACGGAAGAATGAGAGAAAATATGTCTTGAGTAAGGTGGACGAAACACGTATTTGTGCCGCTACATTTTCATGATCAAGAATTGACCATGTCCTTGTATAGTCGTGACAAAACTAACGCACATTTCATACGATCTGTCAGCCCTTTCCTTCTTCATTACACTAGATTTTTTCATCATTACCCTTCAGCTTCCAAAGGAGCATAGGCCTTCAAATAATTTGTGCCAAGCCTTCCTGCCCAGCGCCATTATTCGACATCTTTTTATGTCTTCGTTATCCCTTCCACAACCGCCTCCTTTTATCAGAAGCAGATACAGGATCACGTGGGCAGCAGAACATCCGGGCCACCAGAAATATGATGTACCGTATATTACCAACTCAGCAGAAGTGAACAAGTGGTAATCTTCAGACTCCACGCAGACTACAACAGACTAAAATGGAATCTATTCAAAAAGCTGTAGATAGAAATTACAGACGAGTGTAACATGGCACTAATAAAGTGACTGCTGATAAACATCTGCTGCTAAGGTGCCCAACCTATGAGGAACAGAGAGCACATATGGCCGTCACTAGTACCTCTCCTGGACAAACTCTGCGGAGACACCAACAACCTTAGACTGACCACCGCTTTCTTTAAACATACCCAAGTTGACGTCTGAAAGTTTACTGCACCAGTTCTCTTCTCCATGTGTTTTTAGGTTTCCCTTTACCCCTTTTACCCTATAGATTCCAGAACAATGACTACCTTGTAATTCTATCAACAGCTAAATACATCAATTCTTTTCGTCTGCTCCTTTCATATTATGTTTAGTTTCTTTTTTGGGCCATATAATTCTGTTTCTTTATCTTGCTGTTTTGTTCACAGCTAAATAGAACCATCATCATAATGACAACATCCTTTGCCTATCTAGATCTTTTTCTAACAGTTGGTCTACAATGTCTATATACGGAACATCGTATAACAGCAATATCTACATATAGCAACATGATATAACATCAATATTTACATAAAGAAACATCATATAAGAGAACTTTCAACATACATTCACATTAGATAACAGCAATATACATTCAGGAACATGATATAACAGCAATATCTACATACAGCACACATGATATAACAGCAAAATCTACATACAGCTATATGATATATTATCAATATCAACATACAGCTACATCAAATAACAGCATTATCTACACACAGCAACATTATATAACACCAATATCTACATACAGCAACATGATGTAACAGCAATATCTACAAACAGCAACATAATGTAACAGCAATATCTATAAACAGCAAATGATATAACAGCAATATCTACATACAGCTACATGACATAACACCAAAATCTACATACAGCTACATCAAATAACAGCATTATCTACATACAGCTACATGACATAACACCAAAATCTACATATAGCTACATGATATAACATCAATATTTACATAAAGAAACATCATATAAGAGAACTTTCAACATACATTCACATCAGATAACAGCAATATATACATTCAGGAACATGATATAACAGCAATATCTACATACAGCACACATGATATAACAGCAAAATCTACATACAGCTATATGATATAATATCAATATCAACATACAGCTACATCAAATAACAGCATTTTCTACACACAGCAACATGATATAACATCAATATCTACATACAGCAACATGATGTAACAGGAATATCTACACACAGCTACATGATGTAACAACAATATTTACATACAGCAACATGATGTAATAGCAATATTTATAAACAGTAAAATGATATAACAGCAATATCTACATACAGCAACATGACATAACACCAAAATCTACATTCACCTACATCAAATAACAGCATTATCTACATACAGCTACATGACATAACACCAAAATCTACATACAGCAACATGATACAACACCAAAATCTACATACAGCTACATGATATAAGAGCAATATTTACATACAGCAACACCAACGTGCTATATGTCACGGAATTTACTCCTCTTGCTCTGCAGTGATGGTCCAACAGTGGGCAACAATGGCCAGAGTATCTACTGAGGGTCTTCAAAGGTTTTACCTTTCGCTCATGATTACTCTGGGCAGATATGTGAATTGAAGAATGTTGCTTCAATAGCTACAGCTGATATTATCCAGGCCGTGATAAACTTTTTATCTTTCCAGACCTTCTATGAGTAGAAGAGAATTTTCCTCGTTTGATGAGCCCCCAATTGATTCCCATCAGTAAAATATTACTTCAACAGCTCTATTTATGTATATTTAAAATGACTGAGACATACGGGTGCAGTTCACTCAAATAATGATTAAATCAACTATAAATTTGTGTATATATAGATAACAAATTTAATAACCAATTATAGTTAACAGTGTAAAATAAATAAGAATGTTGATATAGAAAATGTAGTTTTAAGGTGTCGTAGATTTTTAACGATAGGTTAGAGAGATATTTGGTCCCTTCTGAGTAGAGGTGATAATGGTAAATAAGTGAGGTCAAAGGTATAGGAAAATAGATTTCACGAGTGAATAGTTTAAGGGTAGAATTAGTCTCTGGATTGAGAAGAAACTCTAATCCAGCCTATCTTTACGACTGTAATTTATAATAAGACAATCCTACTCTCCATACATGTAACATATACGTTTAACCCCTCACACACACACACAAATATGTGACTACAAGACACACACAAACGTGAAAAACTATGGTTACTGGGTAGGGGTTTTGACCAACACACAAAAATAGGTTTAGTTTATTATCACTTAAACTTTACAACATCAAATATCTAGAAGAATCACATACATCAAAATTACAGACATAGGAAAATAACCCAATAAGTGCCCTCCCCTCTGGTTGAGAAGAAGATCCCACAAGAAGTTAATAACCTGAAAGGTCAAAGATTAACACTAGGTTACGGTATATAGACAGTAAAGTGAGCAAAAACCCTAATACGTGCTACCTGTAAAGTAAACAATTGTTAAAGCCAAATAAGCTAGTTTGTTACAAACTGCATAAACAATCAAATCTTCAGTCTTTCTCTCTCTCATGCGTGGCCACGCTCACTAAGTTTGGTGAGGTAATCCTGGATCGATATTGTCACCTTGACTAGTTAATGTTTAGAAAAATCTTGATGTATAGTGTTCACCGCAAGGAATGGAAAAACGAATGCTTCTGTTATTTGGTCACAGTTAGTTGCTACAATTGTTACTGATGTTGGTATGCGATTGATTTGATAGATCCTACCGGCTAACTCTGGTGGGTTGCCTATTCTGAAATAGCGCGAACCACTATCAGAAGTCAGGAGAACAGTTATTGTTATTTTTCCCCCACAAAGGGCTGATAAAATGCAATAAAATATATCTGGGTATTTGGTAAGTCCTCGTTATTATTTTTACTTATTACAATGTTCGTTCGTCTCTGTGGCCCGTCCTGTTCACAACTGAAACGTGGAGACGCGTCAGCCAACAGAAGACAACTTTACTTCCACTCAGTAAAAATCGAGATAAGGCCCAAGATATAGATACATAAAAAACGCTGGTCGCCGTTGATCAGATTGCCTAGAGGATATAGGAACATTATGAAACACCTACTGCTAATTATATATATATATATATATATATATATATATATATATATATATATATATATATATATATATATATATATATATATATATATATATATATATATATATATATATATATATATATATATCTATATATATATATATATCTATATATATATATATATATATATATATATATATATATATATATCTATATCTATATCTATATAGATATATATATATATATATATATATATATATATATATATATAATAACACGGAAATGGGACGAGACATCTCTCACCCTCTCCGTCATCTCTGATTAAGTTAAAAGGCGCACATTATGTCTAGCCTATCATGTCTGATCAGTTATTATTTAATCTTTAATCACTTTAACAAATATCGCTTGTCATTACTAGCTATTTGTTTCGCCACATGATATTACACTAGTCACTTATCTAATTACACATAATGAATTAGGAGTGAATTGTATTCCGTCAATTATCAGTCGCCTAGTGTATTTATTAGTCAACTAAACCAACTCTTTCTGGGTGATAGCGGGTGATTAAATCTACCTTACAACTGAAATATCTAGAATAAAAATAGCTATGCGTTATTTAATTCGCTAGTCTTAACATCTAGAAAATCCAAGTGAATTATAATGATAAACTTAATACATTAAATCACGAAAAATGCCAATTTCTATTACCACAATCAGAAGTGGAACAATCTCCACGAAATGCTAATAACGCACTTTCACAATGGCTCTAGAATAACGAGCTAGATTATCCAAAAAAATCTGAGCGACAACTGATAATGGTTGGAGGCACACGCGGTTTAAAAAAGATCATCGTAATTTGATCTCAGAAGTCTGTTACTTTTCACACTACTCGTGTATAGCGGACATTCAGGAAACTAGTTCCCCGATCAAAGACTCCTCGGTCACTTCCGTCGGCCGCTGCTAACAACAACAAAGCTTCGTCTATGTAGCGGACTCTGGTCCCGCGAATTTCCTGTTTTTCGAGATCAAATAGATACCTTTTTCCTGAATGTATAAACGTCACAGGATTTGCTCCCCTCGTTGCGAAACCTCAAAAGCTGTTACCTTCCACGTGTTCTGCACATGCTATCTGCCAGTTATCATAATATTGACAAATCCGCTCGCGTGATAAGCTCAGGTAAGCAAACGTGATTCGCTCCCCTGAATAAATGACGGTTTCAAAAGTCTGTAAACAAGCTCGCGAGCTCGTTTGGTATGGTCAAGTAGACAAAAAGAGGCGTGGATAAAAAATATGGGTCAGACAGTCAGAAATTGCGTGGTTTTTGCGTAGCAAATTATAAACCTAAACGCGGAAGCAAAGGTGGTCGGATAACTGAGGATTACTGAGGAAATATTTACATATATATGTCACATAAGGGTTCATCACAGGTGATGTTGGTGTCCAGCTTTGACTGAAGGCCACTTATACCACACACTTATTCCACAGATTAGTACCACAATTGGTACCACCGACTAGTATCATGAAATGAGAGAGAAACAAATATCCCTCCCTAGTATTAGGTCTCCTGACACGAAAATCAGGTGTCCCTTCCTTTTATCCACCATTCCATCTGCCATTCTTTACCCTCTCTGAGCATTAATGTTAATCCCATTGAGCGGAAAACACCCATTGCATTTTTATAAAGCATGTTTACACATACATATGCACTGGTAAAAAAATGTTAATATAATAATTATGTACATTATTTCTGTCATCATCCACTCCCTGCTCCATATGAAACTTGGGACTACCTGTGGTTTTGGTTCTCTATGAGAAACAAGCATGAAGCAGTCGCCAGCTCTTGCAGTGGTGGTTAATGAAACTATTATTCTATATGCTGAGGTTGCCAGCCTCGTATGAACTTGGACATCCACAGCAATTTTCACATGTTAATATTGCAAAATATAGAATTATAAAATGTACAACTCATCCCAAATTTTTTGGGCAATACAGACTTCTGGCTCAGGAAAATAGTTTCGGCTACTTTGTCAAGATGCCTCTTTTACATGGTCTGAGGTATTAATTTACAATAACTATGACTTCGCGTTCAGGTTCCTAGGATTCCGGGCTTTCTGTATTATTAAACGTAAAGTTTTCTTACTGTGTAAGTCCAGAAGATGCTCAAATACGTTGTCCGGTCCTTTAACTTAGAATCCTGATTCTTTATCCTGGCTTGTCTGACTATCTTCTTAACGATTTGAAAATCAGTGCCATAATCTTAAAATGTTGTATATATTAAGCAACACCTGGCCCACGCATCCACATTGCTACGTGGAGGTGGAGTTCAATCATAGATGTTATATTTTAACATTTTCCATGCCAGCCCGCTATATTCAAGGTTCTGACATTGGTAGAGGTATTATCCCACATCCCTCTCATGGAAAATTCCTGCGTGACACATCAGATGTGATTTATTAAAAGTCACTACCTTATAAGGTATTGCATTTTCCGTTTATATTGATCAATTTTACAACTCACCACTTCATAGATGTTACACTGATAATATCTTCAAAGATTGACAGCTTATCGTAACTAATGCCTACAACAAATCCGCCCGGAAACGATTCCATCACGTTCATGCTCCAAAATCCCAATCGTTATCTTAAGTGCGTGTCTTTAATTTGTCACCAGATTGATATTTACCTGTGGTTTTGGGCAAGGCATTTGCACTTTTAAGAACTTATCAGGCAACAACCTGGGTTGTGTCAATCATGGAGCAAACCGTGTCTCCAACTCACGGTTTATTATGTATCTTCCCAGACGTCTAGGGTAACAATAGCCGTGATAAGAGATAAGACAAACTCATCTCTGCTTTTTTAAGTGTTAATCCGGGCTCCCCAATTCACTGTCATTATCTTCCTATAAACATCTGGTATCACTAAACGAAATTGACCATCATGACGTAAGACCAATATTGCCTCACCGGTGTCTAATCTCACAAATGTTATTTAAATAGGCCCAGACATGACTGAATTGAAGGAAGAAAGTGTAAATAATGAAAGGCGCACAGAATTCAGTACGTAAAATGAGATGTAGATTAGTAATGCCGGAGAGGCGAGAAAAATCAAGAAAAGAGAACGGACAATTATGTCACAATATAACAGTAATATGAATACACAGCAATATTATATAACCGCAATATAACATACAGTAGCATCAGATAACAGCAATATGTACATACAGTTACATCAAATAACAGTAACAAGAGCGTGTTAGATTCTTCCAAAAGACTGATGATACATTTTTTTAAAATTGTTAACATTTAGACAATGAGAATGGAGCGTTTATTTTTTATTTTTTTTTAAGATTTGGAGAGTGGGGGATGACTGGTGGGAAGGAGGATGGAGGGGCTGTTTACAAATACTGAAAACAAAACAACTAGAAGATGAAATGGAGGAACATAAAAGTGACAGAGTCAAGGAGTGAAGGAGAAAATTATGAACAATTTGCCAGGAAATGATTAAGTTAAAAGTAAATACCCGGTATGTGAATAAAAAGAAGAGGAAAAAAACAGAATGTAACGAAATGTAAGAACTGGACGAATATGAATAAAAAGAAAACAACTTGTTGCTTATGAAGTTAAATTTGTGTTACATATTTCATGGAGGCAGATACACGTGTCCCGCATATATGATGTTTGCGCCAAGAATAGATCTAACGAAAGCAGGAAAAATCCCCACATAATAATGCAAGAGGTCGGAATCCACCCAGCACACCTACCCGCCAACATGCACGTGCCAACTTGTTGAGTTTCCGCTAGAGCGGACGTACGCATATTTTGTCGTTAAGTTGTACATAATGATTAACTCTTAAACTGTGGCTGGCATTCCAGCGGTTAAACAACAAGCGTAAACATCATCGACCAGAAGTGTTGTGTGTGTGTGATTATCTCTAGAATTCCGGATCTTAAACGGTTAACTATATTCTTGGAGTTTGTTTTCAATGCACCGTGACTCGCAGTATTCTAATATTTGAAGTGTGAGATTTGGTTTCGGCGTTAAAACTGCTTTCTCCCCAGCGGAAGTAGTGTTTTATTATTATTTTTTAACAGGTTAAGTTAAGTGTTTTCAGAAGAGTAGGGATACAGTATTTTTGAAAGAGAGGTTGAATAGGCCTATTTCTCTCTTAGGACAAACACATTCACGGTTCAGTTATAGTTTACTGTGCGGTGTCGTAATCTTGACTAAAACAGAGTTTGTGGTTAGGGGTAAGGTTAATGGTAGTATAGTAAATTAAGAGTCCTTTATGAGAAAACAAGTTCTTTAAAGACAAAACAGACTGAAGACACGAACCAGACAACTGCCAGAGCTACAGGAGATGAGAAGAAGACGCTGGCGATACATAGGACACACACTGAGGACACGTACATAGGACACACACTGAGGACACATACATAGGACACACTATGAGGACACGTACATAGGACACACACTGAGGACACGTACATACGACACACACTGAGGACACGTACATAGGACACACACTGAGGACACGTACTGATAGTATTATAAGGTAGTCCTTGTTCTGCAACCCCCAGTGTAAGAGAGGCAGAGGTAGACCGAAGAACACACGGAGAAGAGAACTGGATACTGACATGACAAGAATGAAGAAGATATGGAAAGAAGTTGAGCTGATGGCACGTGACCTGGACGACTTGGCGTGAGTATTTTGAAGGACTTTGCTCCTTGAGGGGAAACCCAAATAGGAGACAGAGCTAAACATGAAGAGATAAAAGCAATAATCAAAAATAACTATAGAGAAAAATGACAGAAGGAACATCCAGAGTCCGATTATGCAGAACAAATAGTATACGTGGAAACCTGTTGATAGCATTACAAGGCAGTCCTTGTTCTGGAACCCCCAGGGCAAGAGAGGCAGAGGTAGACCAAGAAGCACATGGAGAAGAGAGCTGGAAACAGAGGTGAAAATGATGAGGAGAACGTGGAAAGAACTTGAGATGATGGCACGTGACAGGAGGACTTGGCATGTGTTTGTTGGAGGCCTATGCTCCTTTGGGAGTGGAGGGTTATGAATGAATAGTATACGTTACCAAGAAGAGATGAAGTGATAATTTTTAAACTAAGATCCGGCCATTACAGACTCACATACAAACTGACAACCGGACAGGCAGATATGTGTCCATCAGGGTAGGACAAACAGACAGTAGAACATGTAGTTAAAAACTGTCAGCTTCACGAGAGGAATAGAACATGAATATAGCCTTCTCCAAACCAGTTTAGGTAAAGACTGTATGGTGATAAGAGAAGCCTGAGGCGGACTGCCAGCTTTATAAAATAGATGTGGCTATTTGAGAGAGATGGACGAAGAAGAAAAGTATGCTCTGTTCTGTATGGTCTCTGTTGAACATATTCCAGGGAATACCTTGTGGGAAATACCATTAATAAGACATTATCATAGTTGTGGCGTGGATCGTCTCCCCTGCTCCGCAATGGCCAAACTTAGAGTATAATGAGGAGGGTATACAAAGGTATCAACCTCCGCTCAAGATTACTGTTGGCAGAGATGTAAGTAGGAGAATGATGCTTCTATTTAAGGGGACGTCATAGGATGTTATAGAAAAGAAAGCATTCCAACTGAGATCATCTAAGCTGTCATGAACTTATATTCTCCCGCCCCTTCTGAGCCATGCAGGAAATTTTGCAAACATGCAGTTCGTAGTGATTTTTGAGCTTAAAGTTACTGATAAAAGGTGATTTATCACTTAAAGATTTTATAACAAGATTTAAAAAAAAATCAATTTGTGAAATGTTCATTGAATTCGGTTTGTTGCTACTTACCTTACAGTGTGGAATCAGTAGAGTCGGCTTCAGCCGCTCTTGGTTCCCACCGGTGATTTGGACGGTACGCCTCTTCAATAGCCAAGTCTGGTGGCTGTAACACGTCTCATGCAACACGTAAGAGGTAATCACATAAGTTGTCAAGCTTCTTCAAGACCCTTCTAATGTTGGTGTCTGGCAACTTGAACCACAAACTAAGAGAAAAGCAAACGCCTCTTTTGAGTATTGGGTTCCGGATATGAGCGTCAGGCGCCCTCTGCTTCAGTCCACCACTTAAATCTTCCTCAGGATATTTAACCCTCTCTGAGCGTTAAGTTTAATCCCAATGAGTTCGATTAAAGTGCTTTTGGATAGCGGAAGACAACAATTGTAATATATAATATATAATATATATATGAATTTTACTAAAGTGTTTGTATAATAACTATGTATACCATGTTATCATCATCCACTACCTGCTTTCTATGGGGTCTGGGGTCACCTTTGCTGTTGGTTCCTTATGAGGAAACCCGCACGAAGCAGTCACCATTTCTTGCAATGGTGGTTCATGTGTGTAGTTATTTACAGTGATGAGGCTACCAGCCTCATATGCCACTGTACAGTCACAAGCAAATTATACCTGTCAAAAATGTAAAATTTGAAATGATAAAATACACATTACAACTTACCCCGAATTTTTTGGGCGAATTAAACACAGACGTGTTGCATACTAAGCGTCCGAATATTGTCGGGCAACGGATTTAAGATGCCGTCTCTTCAGGCGAGTTAGGTATCTAACTTATAGCACTTTAACTAGGTTCCTAGAACTTAAGGCACAAAATGATTTCTCCGGGGTCACTCTCTTCTAGTTATAGAATTCACGTACGGTTGTCTGGCCTGTCCTATATTTGGGTCCTGATATTCTTTGTTCCTGGCTGTCTATGATTTCTCCTTGAAGAAATTTGAAGTCAGTGAAGTAAGTTTACAAGGCGCTAGGATATAACGAATATTTTCACTCACATACCCATATTGGTTTGTGGACGAGAAGCCCAACCAAGAGCAGCCTATATTTGCATCTTAAATTCCAAACCAAAGGTAAATAACTTGTCTGATTTTGGTAGGGGTCTATTCCCTACTACCCTCGTCTCTCATATAGAACATTCTACATGACAACATACGATGTTGTTTTCAAACTCCATTTCCTTATAAGATCTTGCTACTTCCGTGGGTATTTATCACGTTTGTAGTGAGATGGATGAGTTTGATAATAACTAGAGTGGCGTGATGAAGGTTGTATAGAAAACTTAGTTCCCAGAACAGAGAAGAGATATTGTGAACAAGATGTAAGGACAGCATAGAATAAACCAATTAGTTAACTGTACAGTCTAGATGGTACCTGTAGTAGAGAGCTGTGAAGTAAGTCACATTTTCGCTAGGCCTATCCTATGCTTCAAGGGTGTTATATTATTATGTGATTTTAGCTCGTATTTATTCCCTACCAAGTTAAACTATTACTCATCTTAACCACACAACAAAATTATAACTGGAAAGTTGCGAAATTCAATAACTATGGTTATAAAGTAAATCAATGCACTTTAACGATTACTAATGTATAATAAAAGATTTTCACCTTTGGTTTACAGAAACAGTAAAAATGTCACTGTTAATACCTTTCATTATTATGTGCTTTTGACATCTTGATTTGTGTTTTCCCCATCAATTGAACTTTACTTGCGTGTCTGGTAGTTGACAGTTCTTAAAACCAAACCAGGCTTATTGCCGTCATTTGATTCGTGTCTGGTAGCACTATGAGGACGTTGCTCTTTGTGTGTATTTAATTATTTTTATTTAACGGCGTTTAGTGATTTAATACAAGTTCATGAGTACCCTTGTTCATAATGCACAATTATCAGGAAGTAAGTATAGGGAAACCAACGGGCTGATCACCCGTTTGCCAGTCACTTCGATTACGGAAAAAACAGCAAATGGATTGATTTGCCGTTGCCCTAAAGACGCCAATAGGCGTGATGGGAAACAATGGCAAAGAAAACCTATCTGCTGTTGCCCTAAGACGCCACTAGGCGTAATGGCCACTGACTGCTTTGACGGTCGGTGGCTAAGGACGGAAGAAGAAGAAGAAGAAATATAGGGAACTTCTGATGGTCTGATTCCCTCGTGTTGAAATGCTTTTTACTGAGTTTCCCACCACAGCTGCAGACGTTGTTGTTGGATGCAGAGAATTTTCTGTTTTTAGTGGCAATACCTAAGCTCATGCAATTTATGTTGGATACAGTAAATATCAAGTCTATAAAACATGTATTCAGACAACTGTATTTGACACATAAATCTACAATCTACGTAACGATCTAGATATTCATAAATATGTTTGACTCAGAAAATATGCTAACTATATCCCCAGAATTCAAGCTGCTATGTTGGACACACAAAATATAAAATGTATGATGCATACGCAGTAATCAATTCAGGCAACTTATGTTGGATAAAGTTATATAGAAAATGTACAATTTATTCCAATGTATTCAGAAATACTGGCATGTTGGAAATAGAAAATGTGGAATTTGCGCAACAACGTATGTAGTCAGAAATATGACGGATACAGAAAACGTGCAATCTCAACAACACTTCAAGTATTCGGACAGTTATCATAGATACAGAAAACATACAATCTAAACAACATGTGAAGCATTAGAACAGTTATCATAGATACAGAAAACATACAATCTAAACAACACGTCAAGCAAAAGGGCAGTTATCATGGACACAGAAAACTTGCAATGCAAACAACGCTTCAAGCATTAGGACAGTTATCATGGATACGGAGGGAAAACTTGCAATGTAAACAACACTTCAAGCATTGGGACAGTTATCATGGACACGGAAAATGTGCCATCTTCTATCCTTACAATTCCACTTCCAAAATCAGATTTAAAAAAATGGGATTGCTGAATGAGAACCCAGAGAAGGTGGGTCTGGAAATCAGCAGAGAAAAGACAGATCATGATAAATAAAAGGTAAAGGCAATTCCATAGCAGATGCTGCTGTAGAGGAGTAAAGGGTTGCAGACTTCACTATACTAGTTCCAGCTTCGAGAGGTGGTGTGCCCAGTTCCTTTCTTTGCTGCTATTGCCTTCCTTAACACAAAAGCAGAGCCAGGTACCCATTTATGATAATACATGAGATAAATGATAACCAGATTGCACGTGGAGAACCAACTCATGTTTTCGTATTGGATACAGAAAATGTACAATCAATATGTCATCCTTATTTCCCTCTCTGCTCCTGGTGGAGCATGACGCGCACCACTGTGGCCGGCCACCTTGCAGGAAGCCTACGCCATAGAATTCATGTGCTCTTGCTGTTGTAGTATTTACTGTTTACTTGATGATGTTGCAAGTTCCACACGTAGCTTCATATTAGTGCCCCATACCCGAGTACCAGAGGAAGCTTTGTCCTATTCTTTCTTTGTCTACCAGAAACCCCGGGGGAACTAACGGGGCCAAACTGTCTAACCACTGTATATATGCCAGAGCTTGAATGGGAGAGTCAGTGAGCGATCAGTGAAGAAAGGACGCTGTTGCGCAGAGACGGAAAGATCGATGACAATAGAGACAGAAAATAGGACAATAGGTCGCTCTCTCTGCTTGAGATGGAGTTGGACTGATTAACTTAACAGGAATCAGGAAACCTTACACCCAACCCGCTCAAACTTCTGCTGACGACATCGCCAGGACCCGCTGTTCTCACCAGATCTATACCCGTCCGACAGTGCAGCTGACCCAGCCCACTTCCTGTCTACCCAAGTTTCCCTCTTACATCCTTTCCGCCCTCAGGGCCAGACTTGATAATTTCCCCCTCTTAGCGGCGTCTGTCTATCGCTTTAAGAATGGACGGAGCAAAATGTGAACGATTTATATTTTCTTCTTTCTTGTCATTCTGTCTTTCTTTAATTAATTTTTGTGTTTGTTCTTTCCGACGACATTGCAAGGCATCTTTCATGTCCTATCTTCTCATACGCCACACTGTGATTGTTTTCTTCAATTTTTTCCTCCCATTCAATCTTCACCGTTGTACAAGATTTTCTTGTTCTGCCCATTTATTTAGTCTCACTTTCCGCCATGTCTTATAACATTACTTACACACTGAACGTTCTACTCTATATCCGTTTGTCAACACCTTTTGTAACGGCCATAACGTTGACATCTCAACATTTTATGTTTTCATGACGCTATCCCTGATCCTCTAAATAGGCCACGCTAGCAGATCTTACGAGTCGTCCCCATTTTGATTTACTTTCTTAAGTTTCCTACATAGCTCTCTCTCTCTTTCCTGTCCCGGATGAAGGCCATGTGGCCGCAACGTTGGCTATTTTCTTTGTCTTAGGTCCTAGTAAGACGAATCACCTTTTTCGATTGCTTTTTTCTCATATTCATCCACCTGACATCTCTAGCGACAAATATCTACAACAGTCGACATTTGTAGCGACAGACGTCCATAACAGTCAACAAGTATAGTGAATAATTTACAACACGCAACAGCTGTCGCGTCAAACACCTTAAAACAGTGGATAACTAACTATATTGACAAACATCTACAACAGTCAACGGATGTACCGACAAACATCTGCAACAAATAAGAAATGTACTGGCATACCTACAACAGTCGATACATCTAGTCACAAACATGTACGCCAGTTAAAAGCTGTAGCGACAAACATTTAAAAAATCGACACATATAGCAACATATATCAACAACAGTTGACAGATTTAGCCACAAGCATCACTAAAACGAGTAGATTATCAGCAGCACTTAAAGGATAGAACACAGTTCATTCATAACCCTCCACTCCCAAAGGAGCATAGGCCTTCAACAAACACATGCCAAGTCCTCCTGTCCCGTGCCATCATCTCAAGTTCTTTCCATGTTCTCCTCATCATTTTCACCTCTGTTTCCAACTCTCTTCTCCATGTACTTCTTGGTCTTCCTCTGCCTCTCTTGCCCTGGGGGTTCCAGAACAAGGACTGCCTTGTAATGCTATCAACAGGTTTCCTCAGTGTGTGTCCTATCCATCGCCATCGTCTTCTTCTCATCTCTTGTTCCACTGGCACTTGTCTAGTTCTTGTCATCAGTTCCACGTTGGTAACCTTGTCATACCATTTTAATCCCTCTATTCTACGCAAGCACCCATTTATGAAAGTCTGTAGCTTTTTGGTTGTTGTCTTTGTTGTTCTCCATGTCTCCGAGCCATACAATAGGACTGACTTCACATTTGAGTTGAAGATTCTTATTTTCGTGTTGGATCCGATTTCTCTTGATCTCCATATATTTCCCAATGCAATGAAAGCTCCTCTTGCCTTTTGTATTCTTATTTTGATATCGCTGTCTGTCCCTCCAACTTTGTCTATATTACTGCCAAGATATGTATATGATTCTACATCTTGAATTGGTGTTTCTTCAAGTTCAACCCTGTTATCATTACCTGCATTTATTCTCATTATAGAGAGCAGTGGAGGACCCTGTCTGCTGATGCTTCCACCATGGCACCCCTACGACCCATGACGGGTTATGGGTTGAGATGATGATTCTCATTATTTTTGTCTTTTCCCTGTGTATTTTCAGACCCAATTGCTGTGACCTCTCATCGAGTGTTTTCAATTTGTCCTGCATCTGATTACGGTTATGGGACAGAAGAGCCAAGTCATCAGCAAAATCCAGATCATCCAACTGCTTAGTCAGAGTCCACTGGATTCCATTTCTGTTGTGTGTTGTCGATGATCTCATAACCCAGTCTATTACTAGTAAGAAAAGAAATGGAGACAAGAGGCTTCCCTGTCGCACTCCTGATTTTATCCCAAACGGTTCTGTAAGCTGTCCTTCGTGAAGAACTCTGCATGTCATGTCTTCATATGTTTTCTTTATTAAATTAATGATCTTCAGGGGAACTCCATAATGCCTCATCAATTTCCAAAGTGATTCTCTGTCTACACTGTCAAATGCCTTTTCGTAGTCCACAAATCCGATGTATAGTGGTGAATTCCATTCCAGACTTTGTTCAACTATTATTCTCAAAGTGGCTATCTGGTCTGTACATGATCTGTTTTGTCGAAAACCTGCTTGTTCATCTCTCAGTTTCTTGTCTATGGACTCTTTTAATCTCTCAAGGATAATCCTGTTTAATACTTTTCCTGGCACTGATAGTAACATTATTCCTCTATAATTTGTGCACTCTTGTAAATTTCCCTTCTTAGGCAACTTAACCAGATATCCTTCCTTCCATTCTGCTGGTATCTCTTCCTTTTCCCAGACTTTACCAAGTAATTTATATAACATCTCTGTAGCCGTGTCGATATCTGCTTTGATGGCCTCTGCTGGAATGCCATCAGGTCCAGACGCTTTTCCCTCTCTTAGAAGCTTTATGGCTTTCTTTATTTCTTCCTTCGTTGGTCTTTCACCGTTAATTTGTAGCTCTTCTTCTGCTGGCTGGATGTCCGGCGGGTTTTGTGGAGCTGGTCTATTGAGAAGGTCCCCAAAATATTCTGTCCACCTCTTCATTTGCTCTTGTATATTGCTGAGCAGTTTCCCATTCTTGTCTTTTATGAGGCAACTTGTTTGCTTGTATTTCCCTGTTAGCTTCTTTGTGCTGCTATACAGTTCTCTCATATTTCCTTTGGCTGCAGCATCTTCTGCCTCTCTTGCCAACTCCTCAATATACTTCCTCTTGTCTCTTTTGATACTTCTTTTTACTTCTTTGTTTGCTTCTGTGTACACTTCTTGAGCCTTGGCTTTGGAGCTTCTAGTTTTGCTTGTGTTTAACTCTGCTTTCTTGTTTTTTCTGTCTTTTATCTTATTGATGGTTTCTGTTGTTATCCATGCTTTTTGTTGTTGTCTTTCCCTTTTCCCCAGTATTTCTTCACATGTCTCCTTCCATACTGTTTTGACCTGCTGCCAATAGTCTTCTGTATTCTCTACATCTTCCAGCTGTTGGAGCACTTGGAATTTGTTGGATACTGTGACCGCAAATTTGTCTCTTGTTTCTTGATTTCTTAGCTGTCCTACATTAAACTGTTGTCTATAATTTTGCATTGTTGCATATCTCTTGAGTTTCATCCTCACTTTGGCTATCAGAAGATGGTGATCCGATGCCACATCTGCTCCTCTATATACCTTTACATCCTGCAATGATGATCTAAACTTCTTGTTTATGCATATATGATCAATCTGATTTTCTGTTCTATGGTCTGGTGATATCCATGTTGCCTTGTGTATTCTCTTATGTGGAAACATGCTTCCTCCTATAGCCAGTTGATATGAAGCACAGAAGTTTGCGAATAGCTCTCCATTTTCATTCATTACTCCTAGCCCATGTTTTCCCATGACTTCTTCGAATCCAGTGTTGACTGTACCTATCTTTGCATTCATGTCACCCATCAAAATTGTGATGTCTCTTCTTTTTACTTTATCCATAATTTCCTGTAGTTTAGTATAAAATGCTTCTTTCACAGACTCTTCTTTGTCATTAGTTGGTGCATAACATTGTATGACATTTACATGAATTTTCTTTTTAGCTGTTTTGAAAGAAGCTGTTATTATTCTGGGTCCAACAGCTTCCCATTCAATTAGTGCTTTCTGTGCTTCTTTAGATAACATAAGAGCTACCCCTTCACTGTGGTGTGAACTTTCGTCTTCATGTCCTGAGGACAGCACCAATTCACCTGTGATGAGTTTCTTCCTGTCTACCCCCTTCCACTTTGTTTCACACATTCCCAGAACCTCGATTTTGTATTCCCTCATTTCTGCTGCTACTTGCGCCACTTTCCCTTGTTCGTTTAATGTCCGAACATTCCAGGTGCCAAATCTGGAAGTTCTCCTAGAAGAAAGAAGGTTAGTCAGCAACACAGACTCCTTTCGGCTTTCTCTGTGTTGCATCATACGCCTCCCCGCGAGAGGACCTTCCCCTGTCTTGGATGGCTGTGTTTTATTTTCTTTATTTGACTTGTCCATATTTGTTGAAGTTTTTTGTGGCTTAAATTTTTTTACAGGATGGTGTAACCGGCCCCATGCCCAACCCTCCTTAGTCGCTTTTTACGACATGCTTGGTAGGGGACAGTGTTACTATTCTTTGCTCCCCTTTCGGGCCCCGGTAACACACGGGTGATAGAACACAGTTAGTAGATTTAATCTTTCTGGATTGTTGTCTTTGTATGTTTGGGTGTTTTGCTGTACTAGTAATCCGTGTTTCTCAGCAAATGTGTGTAGATTGGTTTATTGTTTCCAAACTTACAGAAATTGTTCTCATTCACATATTAAGGAGATAAAATGTGGGTTAGGAGATTGTGTGGGTAAAGAGAATCAACGCATATCAGCAAAACAAAGCATTCCTGGAGAATAAACGTAGATCATGAGAAATAAACAACGTAGTTTATGAGATTTGACGTAAGTTTGGAGATTTAACACATCTTCTGAGATGAAACATAGACTTGAGTTAAACCTAGGTCGATAAATTCAACGTAGATTATGATTTTAAACGTAAATCTGGAGATTTTACGTTGTCCTTAAATTACCCTTAGGCGATTAAACATTTGTTAGATATAAAATGTGATGAGGGTATTAAAAGTTGAACGGGCTATCATGTTTTCTTAGCTCTTTATCTTGTGACCGTTTCGTTCATTAAGTTTCCAGCTGGCAAGCACGTGGCTGGGAGTCATTAAAATAATCGTGACGTTCGACAACTGGGCATTCATTATAAACCAAAAGTTCATTGCGAAATATCTGTTCTCCTTTTTTTTTAGTATCAATAAAATAATCAAAAGTGAAGTGTAGTACAATCGTGCACGTTTTGTTGTGTGTCACCATTAAAAAAAAGTTGGTAACCTCTGATAAAAGGTTTGGTCCTGTGTCACCATTCAGAAAAAGTTGCTAACCTCTGAAATACGGTTTTGGTTGTGTGAATAATCTCTTATAAAAGGTTTGGTTGTGTGTCGCCATTCACACAAAAATAGAAGCCTCTGGGTATAAACATAATTATTACTAATCGATGCATCGTCATCATAAATCAAAGTTATTGTCATCCTGATGTGTCTTATACCGCTCCCAGAGGAAAACAAACCACAAATGTAGTTAATCAGCCATTCTGCAGGAAGTCTTTGCCAAAGGACTTCACATGGTACTGCAGTCATGGTTTCCTGTACCATCGTATTTGTGATTAAAAAAGGTTGATTGCCTCGTGCACTAACCTTCTTAGTCTCATTTTACGGCATGCTTAGTATGGTGAACGGTCTTACCCTACTAGTCCAAGATCCATACGGTAAATCGTCATTATTATGATCTGAAAAGAGGGAGAATGGCAACAACAATAACATCGTCAAAATTATCACTACCAGCATCAACATCCTCAAGTCGTTTCCGTGGGCTCCTCCTAAGTCGTCAAAGTTATCACTACCAGCATCAACATCCTCAAGTCGTTTCCGTGTGCTCCTCCTAAGTCATCAAAGTTATCACTACCAGCATCAACATCCTCAAGTCGTTTCCATGGGCTCCTCCTAAGTCGTCAAAGTTATCACTACCAGCATCAACATCCTCAAGTCGTTTCCGTGTGCTCCTCCTAAGTCGTCAAAGTTATCACTACCAGCATCAACATCCTCAAGTCGTTTCCGTGTGCTCCTCCTAAGTCATCAAAGTTATCACTACCAGCATCAACATCCTCAAGTCGTTTCCGTGTGCTCCTCCTAAGTCGTCAAAGTTATCACTACCAGCATCAACATCCTCAAGTCGTTTCCATGGGCTCCTCCTAAGTCGTCAAAGTTATCACTACCAGCATCAACATCCTCAAGTCGTTTCCGTGGGCTCCTCCTAAGTCACCACGATTAACATCCCCATTATTGTTATTGCTGATCTCATCACCTTGACCGCAACACCATTTTTTTCTTTAAAAATTTGCCAGTTTCCGGATAGTGTTACGCGCGCCCTCAGTTGTCACAGCGTTCTCGATCACAAAACGCTCTCCTACCACCACCACCTATCCGCGCCCTCTCCCACACAACTTCACTCACCACCCACCAAGCCCGTCCCGTTCTAATGGCGTGTCTGGTATCTACAAGTTATTGGGGCTCGTGAGCTATTTCAACCTCGCTTGATCAGCGAAAATTTTGGACCTGGAGCTTTTGCTCGTGCGGGCTATAGTGACAAGATTTTCTCATGTTACTTTACTTGCGTCTCATCTATGGCTTACTGTTTACATTTTACAGTTTACAATTTACTGAAGAAACTTTCGTTAACTCCCCGGTAAGCAAACTCCCAAAATTCACAATTTTCAATTCTGAAAGTCGGATGTTCAGCAAAGTTATTATCTCCGGTTTAGAGACTTAGATAGGTCATTTCGATATGTTGGCTGCTTCCATATCTTTTGTTGACAAATCTATGGAGTACTGTGTTCTACAGCTTGTGTTTCACGGGACATATAGCTCACAGATTGTGATACAACTTTGTATCTTGTGCATTCAACAATGGAAGCCAAAGCTGGATTAGCGGAGAAATGTTGGTGCGTATATATTGATGATTAGTGTCCGCGCGGAGAACTTTCCTGGAAGTACCTTTTTTTTTCTTCATCGCGTATTTTGTTTCAAACCGAGAATCAGTTTTTCATATTTCTGTTATGGATATGTTTTTAGATAATGTTTTGAATTATTTACTTATTAACGCGTACATTTATAGAGTATATTCGTTAACCAAAAATAGGTTTCTGTTTTAAATGTAGCTGTGTGCGATTAGGATACACAGAGGTGATTGAATTGACCGTTAATCAGTTAAGTATATGTTCATTCGTACTTTTCTTCTAGACGGGCTGAAATAATTTGGAGACTTTTTCAAAACGTCACCGAAACAGGTATTTTATGTCAAATTTATTTTTCAGCTTGTTTTCTGTTTTATGGATTCTGAATAGTAGAACATGTTCAATTTTCTGAAAAGGTTAACTTTTGTTAAACGCTTGTTGCATTAAGATGCATTAAGATGCACCCCGTGTGCTTACTTGGGTCTGTCTGAACAAACAAATAAATAAAAGACTTACTACACCCTCAGGCATCTCGTATTGGACAATTAATTGAAGGCTGTGAGTTGGGCTGACACCATCATCATGATAAACAAATAGCCACAGAAACCACCGCTACAAGAGCGTGTCAGTGATTGATGCAAGCTTTATACAACGAGATCAGTTGCAATGGTGGCTCCAGGCTTCGTAAGGAGCGCAAATGAAAATGATTATGACTGTTAGTACTGATGTGAACTTGATTCAAGCACTGCCAGTTCACGTGAACTTGATTACAAGTACTGTCAGTTAACGTGAACTTGATTACCAGTACTGCAAGTTCACGTGAACTTGATTACAAGTACTGTCAGTTCACGTGAACTTGATTACCAGTACTGCCAGTTCACGTGAACTTGATTACCAGTACTGCCAGTTCACGTGAACTTGATTACCAGTATTGCCAGTTCACGTGAACTTGATTACCAGTACTGCCAGTTTACGTGAACTTGATTACAAGTAATGCCAGTTCATATGAACTTGATTCAAGTACTGACAGTTCATATGAACTTGATTCAAGTACTGCCAGTTCCCGTGAACTTGATTACAAGTACTGTCAGTTCATGTGATCTTGATTAAAAAACCGTGCTGACGTGAACTTCTCTCAGGTTTTGTCAATATTAACTTGACCTTATTTCACGTACTTTCAGTATTAAAGTGGTCGTGACGCAATTACTGTCAGCGGTAATGTGAACTGGATTCTATTGCTGAACGTGATTCATGTACTGTCAGTATTAAAACGAATCAATTCTGTCAGTATTAACGTGAACTTGATTCACTTGCTGTCAGCGTTAATGTTGTTCATAATGTAATCAATATTTGGCTTGCTAAACCAAGTGTTATCATGACTGCACCAGTAACAATATTACACTTGTACTGTCACGTGAGCATTATTGTGACGGGTATTGCCTCCCCTGCTTTGCAGTAGTGGTCCAAAAGTGGCCAATACTCAAGAGTATCTAATAGTGGCTTCTAAGGTATCTACCTGCGCACAAGATTACTCTTGGCAGATGTTTAGATGAAGGTTAATTACACTTCTACCACAAAGGAGTATTCACAAGATATTCAGATAAGCGAAAACTATGCTGGCATTTGCTGAGCACGTTAATTCTGGAATCTGCCGACACCTTTTGTGAAGAATTTAAGCAATGGTTTATTCTAGCTCGTTTAGCCCCCACCGCTCAGTTAATCAGTGGGATTATTATTATAATATAGCTATGTTAGAGTGTGAGTAGAAACTTTGACTGAGACAAACATGTAGTACATTTAAAATGATTGAATCGAAGTTAAATTGGTATACTGTAATTACAAATAACAAAATTTAATAATCACTTTAAGTTTAACAGTTTAAAAGAACGGAATAATAGTTAATTACTAAATAACGTTTTCATCACTAGGTGATGGTTTTTGATAAGAGGTTCAGGTGGCAGCATTTGGGTTAACTTAGCTGCCAGTGACGATTCTGATCCTCCTCCTCCTGATGAGTTGGTTTTCTGTACACTGCGTTCACTCGTCTCTGGTCAAGGTTCGTAGGGTGAAGCTCGTTTCACAGGAAAGTCTAGGAGAGTCTTCAAAGCTGGTCTTCCGTGTTAAAGCGTAGCCACTCGTTCCTTCTTGTCCCAGAAATAGTCCTTTTTCTGGTACCACCAATAACTGGTAAAAGAAATAGAAACGAAACGCTCTTCTGAGTATGGCGTTTTCTGACACATAGTTATATGCCCCCTCTTCTATTCTACCATCCCATGTCAGAATTTACCCTCGGTGAGAATTAAATTTAATCCCTCGGGATAAAACTTTCTTTAAATTTAAACTGAATAGCTTTAGCTTTACATTACATTTAAATTAAAAGGTTAAACGTACATACATAATATGTTTTACATTTACATCTCCACTGTTTGAAAAGTGTTCACAATATAAATTCATTTATGTTTCATTTATATTTACACTTGTTGAAAAGTTTGAAAATTCTATTAATTTTAACATGAATATGTTTTTTCGTTTACATTTACACTGAGTGAAAAGTTTTGAAACTGTAAGTATTATTCTTAGAATGTACATCATTTCTTTCATCTTTCCCTCCCTGCTCCATAGGGAACCTGGATTGACTTTACGCTTTTAGTTCTCTTTACGAAACTATCAATAAAGCAATCACCAGCCCATTCAGTGGTAGGTTCATGAATCATCATTCTATACGCTGAGGTTGCCAGCCTCAAACGACTTTGACATTCATTAGTGAGTTTCACACATTAAACTTCACATGGTAATATATACATACGAGTATATATGTTAGTTCACATGTTAGTAATTAAATATGAAATGTAAATCACAACTTACGCCAATCCTGGCTACAGACGTGTTGCTCAGATGTATAAAAGAGACGAATCAGTCTCTACACGCGTCTGGGGTGTCTTTAATTTGACAATAGATTCCCTCTCTGACTCCGTGTGTTTCTTCAGTTTCCTAGTCCCGGTGTTCCTTATTAAAATTTAGAGATTTCCTGTGCTTTGTAAGTCTTATTTGGTTTTCCAATAAAAAATCCGGTTAAAAAAAAGGAATTACGAATCTAGTCTTCACTCTGGCGAGGTCTGATGTTGTCATGGCGAGCGTGAAATTCACAGTGATATAAAACTGCGAAATGGTCCGACTATATTCTTATCTTCCCACGCCTTTGTTTGTTTTGGTGTTAAATAAACGCTCCAATCATGTTCAAACAGGTCGGGTGTAGTACTTTCAAAATATTTCCGACATGGAAAATTTTTGCAAAGGTCACGTCTGTGGTGGGTTTGATGTTATAAGTATTAGTTATTGTTATTATTTGTCTACAGAGTGAGGTCAAGCTATGTAGGTCACTGAATATAATGATGGAACAATGATGTACTGTCAGAGTACCTATCTGCTACCACCCGGTGATCTCACTCTGCGAATATTTTACCTATTTATTTTATGTGACTAGTGTCTAGGGGAATGAATGTATGATGTGATGTTGATAACATACATACACAACTGTAACTTAAGATAAGAAACTCAAGTAAAACAATTGTTAACTTTTTTTGAAATTAATCTTTTGTACAATTTTATTCTCCTGCTCCTCAAATTCTTTTGGAACAGGAGTAAAATTCAAACAATTAATAAAGGTAGTTTTATCTATCAATATGTATATACAGTTAATTAAATAGGCAGGACTTCTTGTCCATACTAAGAGTTTAATAAACAAATTCTTCTAATGTATCCCTTCTCTGACTAACTGATGTCTTATACTCTATCACTAGTAGGAGAGACTGATGTCATCATCATGTCACTCGAAATGTATTAATGAAATAAGTGTGGAGAATAATTTAGAATAATAAGCCATAAGCCCAAACAACAGGGCTTAACTTCTGGTCTTGTAGAAATTGGAAGTCGTCCTGATGATACTGCCCACGCTTCTTCACAAGAGGGTCTCCTGGAGTAAATACGTAACTCGCTGAAATTACTGCCCACTCTTCTACACAAGAGGGTCTCTAAGGAACATCTGATATATGGTTGCGTCAAAACATACACCAGACAGAATGCCTAGTGTTCAGCCTCTCCAGTTATATTTCACAGGAAATTAGGCGATTCAACCCTGCAACAATGAAGTAATGCCTTCCTAAATATATTTTATAAATATATCTCCACCTTTTACAATTTACACATCATCAAACATTTCTCGTGATCAGCAACCATTGCTAATCCATAGCTTCAGTCTCTAACTTTATGTGACTGCATCACCCTCAATAGGTATCTGCACTTCAGTTAGGGATACAATCATCTTTTTGTTGCTTTCTGACTATTAATGTATTTTCTTTTTTAGAATGACATCATATGCTTTGTCCAAAAGTTTTTGGAATGCTGTGATCTGCAAAATATTGCCAGTAGCTTTCTGGTCTTACAAGTTAATTCAATGTTATATCAATTATAAAATACAATTTTTCTTTTAACTGCTTCCCCAATCTGCCTTAGGCATGCATTTGCTCCATAGGCTGTCATATGCTTCCAAAATGGCTAAGTCGTATCACCTAAGATTTTTGTTATGCTACATAATTTTAATAAATCATTTCTTACCGCAACATCAATGAAATAATACACAAGGAATAGATTGGCTAGCAATCTTAGGCACAAATTTAGATTGCCGTCGTGTCCAGACTGCAGAAACTTTTCTTGTAATACTGCACTTCTGGTGTCAACCTTTCGCTTGGTATTATATTTGATCAAATGGCGCTCTAAGCTTGGACCCTATCACTATTATTAATCTACTTGGCCAATGGAAACTGTTCATCCGAAATTGACCCTCTTTTTTGAAAAACCCCCACCTTGTTTTATCAATACGTTTGCTTGTCTGATCCTACTATTACTATGTAGAAAAACAATGTTCGCGTAGCTAACACATCTGCAGTTTCCCCCCCCCCCCTCTTTTCTAACTATGGGGGTGCCCAATCAAATCCAGTCAAGAATATTTGACTGCAGAGGACAATTTTCAAAACTGAACCAGCGTGGGTTTTTCGGTGTGTCTGCTAGTCTGTCTCAATTCTACAATATCTGGGTTATTTACGGATCAATTTTAACTATTAAAACTGATTATTAAGCTGCTTGTTGGCATCTATCATTCTATCTAAGCTTTATTTTCTTCTTTATCATCGTTTCCATTTTTGTACTTTTTCCTTTTTATTATCATGGGCTCTTTTCACTGTGCTAACATATCAGGGAAAGCAAGGTTCTACGTCCCGATAAGTTATTATATGATATTATATTAAACAACAATACTCTATTGTCAAAATATTTCTTTTATTTACTCTCTTTCGTTTTTATGAAGAAATACATATTATTAGTTTCACTTTTGCCTTTTGCACAATGCAGTTGAGTTCAAATTTCCAAGTAGACGCTATTTTTTTCTTTGTACAATACACCACCGTTTTCCCTTCTCCCTAAGCACGCGACAGTTGTCTGTCAAACTTCCGTCTGAAGAAAAAAGTGAGAGGGTGCGGGCGGGTTAAGATTTTTCTATACTCAGTTGCTGGGTACCTTGGATACAATACAAGTGACGTAGTTATTTATAGATTTTGGACAGTAGCTTTTTTTTTCTTTTTCTTTTTCCCTCCTATACTCCTATACTCTTCTGACACTAAGGTGCCTTGGCCGCTTGACAATTCATTCTAACGTTACTTTTAAAATTTAGGGCGGAGATACCAAAAGCTTGTACCTTAGGCAAATCGTCCATACTTTCAAATGCAGCGCGGATCGCTGACAAAAAGTGGTGGCTTTGCCCTATTCATATATTGTCCAATTAAAAATAACCATAGTAGCAGAATCCATTTAGAATAATATTTTATACATAATTTGAGGAGGGGGGTTCAAACTGACTTAATCACAACGTCTCTCATATACGGCAATATGATGTCCTATGTCCTTGTGTACAAACTTACAGGCAGATCGGTAGACACACATAACAACATGGGTAAGCTGTTATACTTATTACTTTATTAGAAAGTAATGTTGTCATAACAAGTCGGCCCGGAAGCGATTATGTCACACTTGTCTGCCCACATGTGTCACACAGACAGTAATCTCGTTATCTGTCGTATGAGTACGCAAAACTCCGTTTTCGCCCAGCTGGGTTGCCAACCGAGTCGCTTATCAGCGGTTTAATCTAAACACGCCGGCGCTCATCTTATCTAAGTTGCTTCTCGCAGGCTGGGATAAAATTATCTGCAAGGAGTGTCACAAATGTTTGAACATACAAACTACTTGCTCCTTAGCCGATATTGAGAAGAAATTGGTACTTTTAAAAGTATCCAAATAAAAATCAGTATAAAATATGTACGGATACTGCCAGAGAGAAACAAAGATCGATAGGGGCCGCCCCGTTTTGTCACAATTATTATTGAAAAGTGCTGTCAGTGTTTACGTTATGGTCAAGATCTGCCAGTTTTCTTTTAATGTTGCGCAAGTCCTGTCCGAGCTGACGCGGTGCCACTGTTGTGAGGGTGTTCGGCAGTCTTTGTTCTTGTTTCACGAGCACTGGAGAAGTGCCGTCCCTGGAGTACTGCAAGGGTTGTATCAGTATTACCCACGTGATTTCAGTGTTGTTTAAAGTGTTACTCAGGTACTGTCATTGTTGTATCAGTGTTACTCAAGTACTGCAAGCGTTGTATCAATATTACCCACGTGATTTCAGTGTTGTTTAAGTGTTACTCAGGATAGTTTCATTGTTGTATCAGTGTTACTCAAGTACTGCAAGTGTTGTATCAATGTTACCCAAGTACTGTCATTGTTGTATCAGTATTACCCACGGGATATCAGTGTGATATTAATATTACCCACGGGATGTCAGTGTTGTATCAGTATTACCCACGGGATGTCAGTGTTGTATCAGTATTACCCACGTGATGTCAGTGTTGTAACAGTATTACCCACGTGATGTCAGTGTTGTATCAGTGTTACCCAAGTACTGTAAATGTTGTATCAGTGTTACCCAAGTACTGTCAGTGTTGTATCAGTGTTACCCACGTGCTGTCAGGGTTATATTAGTTTTACCCAAATACTATCATTGTTGTATCAATGTTATTCAAATACTATCATGGTTGTATCAATGTTACCTAAGAACTTTAATTGTTGCATCAAAGCTTCCCATTTGTTCGTGTTTATGATACTGGTGTACAAAAGCTTTCAGTGTTGCGTCAACATTACCTGAACGCTGGCTGCGATATATAAATGTTATCCCAAACATTACTATTGTTAAACTCGATTTTGAAATTACAGCATTCAGGAAAATATCCTTCCCAATGTATAAATAAATAAAAAAAGTTCTTTGTTCTGAGACGAGTACTGGCATAACTGGAGGGCACCAAGCCGTTAAAATCAGTTCACGTCAACACAGTTCAAAGTTGTAAGTTATTGATGGCTGTTTTATTCATGGACTAGAACGATCAATTCTAGAATCTATCAACTTTTATTTGCGCGGGCTCGTGCGTATTGTTAGGTTTCAAACGCATTAGTTTGTTTAGAAGAAGAACAGAAGAGGAATTATGTAAAATCGATATTCCCCAAGTAATGTTTCTTTACACCATGAGCAGTAGTTTCTCTGAGCTTCAGGCCGTACTTGAGAGTCCGGGGAGAGTTGACAGATGCAATCAGTTAGGTTAAGGCTTTAAAAAAAAATAAAGATAAACTCATTTATTAAAAAAAAGGTTAAAAAAAAATTAAACACCTTTTTTGAGGTAAACAAATTTATGAACAACAAGAACAAGAACAACAACAACAACAACAAGAAGAACAACAACAACAACAAGAACAACAACAACAACAAGAGTAAACATAAAGGTAGTCCCATGGCAGATACTGCTTCAGGGAAGTGGTGTGTTAGAGACTTTACTTATTTTAGGTCTCAGCTTTATGACCAGTTCCATTCCTCATTGCCTTTGCCTACCTTGACTCAGAGCAGAGTCACGTACCTAATTTTATTGCAGGGTAGACTGGAGCGTGACGCGACCTAGTTTCAAACCTGGTCCCTTTACCACCAGAAGTAATCATTGTGGTAACAAAAATATCCGACAAGACGTATTTTGTGTGTGTTACTTCATCATCATCAATTTCCAGTGATGCCTGGAAGCACATAAGGCAGACAACTCTCCAACTAATCAACACTCAGCCCATTTTCTACCCTTTGATTTTCCTTTCGCTTTAGTTTTACCTCAAGAGGAGTGGGTGGAGTGGGTGGAGTGTTTACCTTCCCTGGCAGAGTTACCGGATTTGAAACCTGGTAGTCCCACGCTCCAACTACCGGCGTGTATTTGAGCACCTGACTACTCTTTGAGTTAGGGAAGACAAAGGCAACGAGGTAGAGAATCGCTCACTCCACCTCATACATCTGGACTTGTTATAGTGAAGTCTGTAACACTTCACTCCCATTCGGCATTGTCTGCCTCTACCTATTTAGGCTGAACGTGACGTGGCTTGGGTTCGAACCTGGTTCATGTAGCAATCACCGTATTAATAAAAACACGCACAAAGACATAATTTGTTCATCATCATCCTCAACCATGCTGGGTGACACAATGTGCCACATGAACCACCGCTGAAAGAGCATGCGACTTCTTGGTGCAGACTTCCTGCGGTGGCCAGTTGTAGTGGTAGCTTCATGCTCCGTAAGGCGCACAAAACAAAACTATGATGATAGTGATGATAGTAATGATAGTGATGATATTGATGATAGTGATGATCATCGTCCTCAGATTCATCATAAATTTCCCGTCATGCGTGAAAACGCACAAGACAGAAACTTCCTACCTAATCACTATCTGAGCCCTTCTATCTCATCTCCCTTTGTGTTTTCAGTATGTTTCAGATTTCTGCCTCAAATGTCTATCTCCAATTATGTTTGTGTCTAGGTTTATCCCCACACCCTTGTGATCTAGCTCATTATTTGCCTTCTTGGTTGTCAAGTGTAGTATGCGGGCCATCTGTTTCCATCTTCTTTGTTGGATACCGAAATTGATGTCCCATATTAGTGTCCAATCTTGGACTTCTTTAATCTGTTACAAGAAACCATCAGATACAAACAAAACGTAACATTCACTTTTAGAAGTTCGTAAACAATTTCTGTAACAAGTCATTCCCATAATCCCATCTGACATGCGCACTCGCACGAAAAGATTAATGTAATGTATGTGCCTACATTTTATCGTCAATTTGTTAGAATGTGACAGATTATGCGGTGATTGCTGCGTGTCATAAAGTTCTCAAGACGAGCATAAGAAATTTGTGATCTGGCAATTGATTTTATATTGTTCGTATTTAAAACCAGCGCTAGTATGCTGTAAACTTAGCAGAAAGCACTTACAGAATGGACAGGAATGTGACACGGACTAATATCAGCAATATTAAAAACTGACAAAAAGGAAAACAGGGATGAATTCATACGTTGTTAATAAAAATATAGATTTTTGAAATAAACTGATACACTCTGCAATAGATTTATTAACTATGTAAAGGCTTCCGACAGTTTAGACACTGTGAATACTTATGAGACACTAATAAGTTTCTATACGTTCATTAACCTAATGAAGATAACATATAAATATATGAAATGCAGAGTTCTTCATGAAACACAAATTACAGAATCTTTTGATATAGAACCGGAGTGCGACATGGATGCGTCTCGTCACAATTTCTGTTTTTAACTGATTACAGATTGGATTATTAAATCAACAACATCAGCTAACAGAATTGAGTGAGTCGGACAAAAATCAAAAGTTTGACATTGTTGATTTTGCCGACGATCTCGTTCTTCTATCCCATAACGGAAACGATATGCAGCCAACATTTAAAAAAAATATGGATGAGACGCCACAGTAATTAATTGAGTTTGAAAATTCTCAGAGAAAGGACTACGATTATGTGAATAATGCGGCAAATAATAGCCAAATTGCACGTAGAGAAATACCTCCTGCAAGGTTAATACTCAGACATATACCTTAGCAGCAACATAGAGAAAGGATTCCGTTACATGCCTATTGGGGCATATTGGGAATATGGTTTTAGGGCCATACTTTCTTGACCATGCGGCACATTAAGGGTGATGTGGTCAGCATCACTCCGGCCGCCTTTAACCTTTCCAGACTTGGTCTGGTACCCAGTTCGTGAGGCTGTGTCGACTCAGGAGCCGTTTACAGTCTAAAATATCCCACCTTAACTGGGGATCGAACCATGGACCACTCATCTCGGAATCCAGAGTACTGACCACTGCGCTACCGCTCTATATAAATAGAGACAGCTTGAGGAATAAACTTACTTACTTGGTCGTTCCCCTTCTACCGTGAGGTGTAGAGGTTTGGAAGATTGACGTATCGTCTGGTTGTGGACCATGTCTCTTCTTGTTACTTCAACCACCTTCCTCAGATACCTCATTTCTGAGGTTTGGATCTGGCTTTTGTGGGTTGTAATCATTGCCCATGACTCGCATCCATATGTCAAGACTTAGACATAGGGGAGCGGTATACAGCCATCTTCGTTTTCTTACCAACCTCTCTCTTGCTGAGAGGAATAAACAGTAACATCAAAAGTAGAATACATAAGACAAGAAGGGCTTTCAGTGCATTGGAAAAACATGGAAATCTAAAGAAACTAAATCAAACTTAAAAATAGTAATGTTCAATTCAAATGTCAAGGTAACCCTAGAAAACTCTGAAACATGAACAAAAACGACGACAGTCAAATTTTGTCATACGCGCAATCACGTGGGCAGCTTCCATTCTACCAGCGTTTTTCTAACAAGTTGGCAGACAACAACTCAGTTTCAAATACTAGTATTACGTTTATCTTTCCATAGCGTTGTCAGTATACATGGGTGTTACAACATCTCAGGCGTCAATAGGTATTTTTGTAAAGCATTTTGTTTTGCTCTGAAATCAGCTGACATTTGTGCTAAATATACGTTATTCAACTCAGCTATTGGTAGTAACCTGTTTTCATGTCTGTGCCCAAGTCGAATGGTTTTCAAATTTCCGATCAATTATAATAACAGCTGACTAGAGAATGTTCTGGTTCCCGTAAAACCCCGGTTGGTTATGTCATGAGACATTAATGCAGACGCATTTTTCTGGTCGCGCCGTCAGAATTCGGTCATCGATTTCTTCAAGTCCATATGCCCTGTTAGATCTGCTACCGTGACTAACGATGCACGCTTAGATTTACATTTCGGTGTTGTTAGCTGCTTAGGGGAAATTAGCCATGTAGTGGACTCCGTAAATCAGTTATACGATATGGTGCTGGCCCAAAGATACGCTGTGCTGATAACATTGAGAAATGAACAAGAAAGACTTTTTGTGTAGCCACTTTAAAAACAAGTAATAAAGTGTGCTGTCTTTGACTTCAGTGATAAAACTCAAATAGGCTATCTTTGACTCCAGTGATAAAACTGAGATGGGCTGTCCTTGACTCCAGTGATAAAACTGAGATGGGCTATCTTTGACTCCAGTGATAAAACTCAGATGGGCTGTCCTTGACTCCAGTGATAAAACTCAGATGGGCTATCTTTGACTATAGTGATAAAACTCAGATGGGCTGTCCTTGACTTCAGTGATAAAACTCAGATGGGCTGCCCTTGTATTCAGGTCTGCATCGATGACTATCAAGTGGGCTAATCCTTGATCTCAGGCCTCATTAATGATTTTCAGTGGTTGTCCGTGATCTCAGGGCCCCATTGATTACTTTCAAGCTGTACTTGATGTTTTGGCTTAATTAATGACTTTCAAGCTGTACTTGATGTTTTAGCTTAATTAATGACTTTCAAGCTGTACTTGATGTTTTGGCTTAATTAATGACTTTCAAGCTGTACTTGATGTTTTGGCTTAATTAATGACTTTCAAGCTGTACGAGATGTTTTGGCTTAATTAATGACTTTCAAGCTGTACTTGATGTTTTGGCTTAATTAATGACTTTCAAGCTGTCTTTGATATCAGATACACGCTGATAACTTTCAAGCTATGTTTGCCGAAATAAAGATGTTAAATAAACACTTTTATCCAAACAACTACGGGACTTTGTCATATGTGATAAACAGATGATAACAGCTTTACTGATACAAAGGCCGAAACAAACTACGGGACGTTCACATAAAATATAAACAGTGGATAAAACTTGAACTGGAACATCTAAATTATTTTCCATATATGATAAATAGAGGAACAAGTAATGTCTCATTAAAGAACAAGAAGTAATTGATGGGCACAGATGAAAACAAAGAAGGAGACTCCCTACTCTAACCGTCTGCAAGCCATTAAGGCAGACATGTTTATCCATTTTAAATATTTATTCGCGTGAATGTAATTGTTTGATTGATTACGATACTAATGTCGTTAATTTATCACTGTTACATGTCGTATCATTTCCGGGAGTTGATAACCAAATACGTAATTTTCTCCGCGGTGTGAACTCTTCAGAAATCTTATTAACATTAATTATTACCTTTTCTTTTCTGATGTGAACATCATTATAGCTAGTTTCAGAGACGGCCTTAGGGATTTTTCAAGGTAGTCAAAGGTCTCTTTATGGCGACCCCCACCCTCATCGCATCGTGACATACTGTGTGTACTCTTAATCTGTTCCTGTATTCATTATGAATTACAAATGGGCGTTCAATGCGCTGATTTTGAAAAAAATGAATACTTTTAACATATTGGAAAATGATCAATTTGACACATACACACACACACAAACATAAAATTACAGTTGAATATTTTTACAGTTTCTATGGCAAACTGAATGTTTTTATTTAATTGTAGCGAGAGGAAAGATATAATGATAGTGATATTTGTCACGGGATTGCCTCCCCTTGCTTTGCTGTAGTGGTCCACTAATGGTCACAACGCAAGCGTATCTAAAAGTAGGTCGTCCAAGGTATCTATCTTCGCGCAAGATTACTCCTGGCAAAGATATAGATAGAAGATGAATGTCGTTTCTACCTTAGGGGAGCCTTCACAAGAAATTCCCAGAAGTCAAGAACAAATGCTGCTTAAGGGCTGAGCAAATTTGTTAACTTATTATTTGGTCCGTCGCCTTTAGTGAAGGGATTATGCAATGATTCTGGCCCGTCAAGTCCCCAGTTGGAGTAATCCAACGAATGCCCTCTTATAATTAATGTCTCTCTCTCTCTCTCTCTCTCGATATATTAAAATAACATACAACAAATATGGCAGTAAAATAAACAATAACAGGGATGTATGTAATTGACACACATAAACAATAACATGCTATATTTTTTCCTGCAGTACTTCTTCTGTTTATTGATAACATTTCGTGCTCTCTCTGAAGCACAGGCCATCAGTTAGCTCTCGCCACGCCCTCGTGTTTCGGCAGAGTCTGCTCGAGGTGTTTCCATGTCTTCTTTGTACTTCTGATGTCTGTTTTCCAGTTTTATTCTTCATGTCCTTATATTTGTTCTAACCAAGAAGTTAATCCTTATATTTGTTCTAACCAAGAAGTTAGTCCTTATATTTGTTCTAGCCAAGAAGTTAGTCCTTATATTTGTTCTAGCCAAGAAGTTAGTCCTTATATTTGTTCTAGCCAAGAAGTTAGTCCTTATATTTGTTCTAACCAAGAAGTTAGTCCTTATATTTGTTCTAACCAAGAAGTTAGTCCTTATATTTGTTTTAACCAAGAAGTTAATCCTTATATTTGTTCTAACCAAGAAGTTAGTCCTTATTTTTGTTCTAACCAAGAAGTTAGTCGTTATATTTGTTCTAACCAAGAAGTTAGTCCTTATATTTGTTCTAACCAAGAAGTTAGTCGTTATATTTGTTCTAACCAAGAAGTTAGAGACTTTCATAAATTGGTGCTTGAGTAGAATAAAAGGAATGGAATGGTTTGACAAAATCATCATGTAAAACTAATTGTAACAGAATCCACCACTGCAATAGAATGTTAATGTTTGGTCAAGTCTTGCTACAGTGGTGGTTCTATGCTAGGGTTCCCATAATGTTTTGTTCAAAAACCGGGACATTTCCAAATTTTTACCTAAAAAACCCGGGACATTTTGTAAAAAAACGGGACATGTTAAAAATTAAGGTAAAGCACAAATAAATCTATTATATATTATATGTTGCACTTAAAATAAGATACTGGTATAAAAATACGCACATTAACTAACACAACTTCCACTTTAAAAAAGAATTCTAAATTACAAACATACTTAATTAGAAAAATCGCACCTTTAAAAAATACACAATAGTCAAGTTTATATTTCAGATTCATCAGAATATTTATCAGATTTATGGGCCTGTTCAAGAAGTTTTTTTTTCTTCTGATATTTGGACATAGAACTCAGCACAAGAGAAATCCTTAAAATTGGTCTTTATAATGGCAAGCTTTCACTGTCTCAATTTTAAGTCTGTTTTTTTTTGTCTGTCCAAAGCGCATTTATTAATGAAAAAATACGTTCAACAGCTGCATTGGATCCTGGCAGTGCCAAACAAAAACTAACTAGGCATTTCAGGTTCTCAGCATTTATATCCTGCTTTGTAAAATGAGCGAACATCTCACACCATTTTTCACTGACACTTTGATCCTTCAGTTCACTCCACACATCAAATTTGCTTTCACAATATTTTTTCACACATGCAAACTCATCAAATAAGTCCTCTTCATTCACAGTAAAATTTGGTGACACTGTCTTCGTGAATATGTAGCTTTCTTGGATGTTCTTCCAAGTCACAGATTCCTTTCCCTTCAAATTGATCCAATCCATAGACTGAAGAGGCGTAAGAAATGGTGTACACCACTCCTGAATATATTCAATGCAGGTGTCATAGAAATCTACTGCATAGCTTTGAAACTTTTCAACTGTTATGTGTCCTTCTTTTTCTAATTCTTACAACTGATTTCTCACAGTAGTAGTAAGAAACTTTTCTGCCTTCCTGTAGTTAAATCATTTGGTAGATGCTCACTGAACACTGTTTTGGTCGACTTTCGAATTTTTGTTCCAGATTCAAACCGAGGTCCACTGTAACCGGAAATTGATAAAGTAACACTACTAAAACACGGAATAAAATCTGTTACCCAAAGATTTTTTTTTTTAGGAAGGACCCTTAAAAAGCGGGACATTTTGAATAAATTCGGGACACCGGGACATTTTATTAAAAAAACGGGACTGTCCCGGGAAAAACGGGACGAATGGGAACCCTATTCTATGCTCCTTGATAAGTGACAAGGAAAATGATTAGTCATTCTGCGTGAACATATTGGGGTCCCTCTTGTAGGTTCAATCATTCCTTCCTCGTGTCTAACTTTGTCAAACCTTACAATCATTCCTTCCTCGTGTCTAACTTTGTCAGACCTTACAATCATTCATTCCTCGTGTCTAACTTTGTCAAACCTTACAATCATTCCTTCCTCGTGTCTAACTTTGTCAAACCTTACAATCATTCCTTCCTCGTGTCTAACTTTGTCAGACCTTACAATCATTCATTCCTCGTGTCTAACTTTGTCAAACCTTACAATCATTCATTCCTCGTGTCTAACTTTGTCAAACCTTACAATCATTCCTTCCTCGTGTCTAACTTTGTCAGACCTTACAATCATTCATTCCTCGTGTCTAACTTTGTCAAACCTTACAATCATTCCTTCCTCGTGTCTAACTTTGTCAGACCTTACAATCATTCATTCCTCGCGTCTAACTTTGTCAAACCTTACAATCATTCCTTCCTCGTGTCTAACTTTGTCAGACCTTACAATCATTCATTCCTCGTGTCTAACTTTGTCAGACCTTACAATCATTCCTTCCTCGTGTCTAACTTTGTCAGACCTTACAATCATTCATTCCTCGTGTCTAACTTTGTCAGACCTTACAATCATTCATTCCTCGTGTCTAACTTTGTCAGACCTTACAATCATTCATTCCTCGTGTCTAACTTTGTCAGACCTTACAATCATTCATTCCTCGTGTCTAACTTTGTCAGACCTTACAATCATTCATTCCTCGTGTCTAACTTTGTCAGACCTTACAATCATTCATTCCTCGTGTCTAACTTTGTCAGACCTTACAATCATTCATTCCTCGTGTCCAACTTTGTCAGACCTTACAATCATTCATTCCTCGTGTCTAACTTTGTCAGACCTTATGATTTCATTATGTTGACTACCCGATATGACCTACGTACTTGATGAGCTTGTTTATTCGTTTTTACGATCCGTTTATTGACATTAATTATAACATCTACTAATAATTTCTAATGTTTTGATCTATACTTATGTTTTATAGACAACACTAAAGCATTGGGCGATATGAAACATAAGTAAATTAACCAAAAGTTAGAATGTGTAAATATTGAAGGTAAAGACATGAGGAAAAAGAAAAATATCTTGGCAACAAACTTCAGCTATAAGAATTGGCTACCAAATAGGAAAGCTGCAGCAAATAAAACAGGCTGTTTGCCAGGGAAGCGTGCTGTCACATGATCTGTTCTCTCTGTGCAGTGACACTACAATGCCATCCATAGAGGATATGCCGGAAATGTGAGTTGGTGGAGGTAAATGTTAATAACTTCAGATAAAAATCAATAGATTCAAATATGTGGCTACATTAATCACAGCAGGTGGATCATGCATTTCAGGTGAATAGTAGTAGACCTGACAAAACAGTGTTCTATGGATAGAAAGAATTCTATGCAACACATCTTTGTCAATGGAAGTAAGAAAGAGTGTTCTGTTTTATATAGAAACGATCCTGTCATATGGAAGGAAGTCATGGACAACAAAAAATAACCAAGAAAGCCCCTGACGGAAACGGGGTTGTGGTTTTGCAGAACAATGGTAAAAATAACATGGACAACTAAAAATAGTAATGAGGATGTCCTGAAAGAGGCTTGTGCGCACAAGAACCTCATTAACCAATTAATTTCTTTTTTTTTTATTGAGGAAGGGGAGTTGGTTGGATGTTACAAAAAGACAGACAACTGGCGCACAATGTGACAAATGGGAAGATTGATGTAAACAGAGACAAGAGTTCGACACAGAACGAACGAACGAACTTTATTTTCAAAGGGTTAAGAATTGGGCACCAGGCCTGTCTGACATTCTGCCCGTCCTCTCTCTCTCATCATGTATACTGTATCCTTTCATCCTCACATTTACTTTAAGCATTATTTAAGGCATTTATCATTATAAAAGTAATATAACATCATACATTTGCAATAATCATCATAATTAAAGTATGTTTTTAAAATAAATTAAAGAAAAAAAAAGAATTAGGGAAAACAAAATAATGAAAAAAAACCAAAACAAACAAACAAACAACAAGACTGATAAAAAGATAGATAGATAGATAGATAGATAGATAGATAGATAGAAAGAGAGAGAGAGAGAGAGAGAGAGAGAGAGAGAGAGAGAGAGAGAGAGAGAGAGAGAGAGAGAGAGAGAGAGAGAGAGAGAGAGAGAGAGAGAGAGAGAGAGAGAGAGAGAGAGAGAGAAGATATTGGATACTTTAACATAGTGGCATGAGAAAAACTTTAACAACAGAACTGATAAATACCTCTTGGGACAGGAAGGTTTGGAGAGATATAGACTAGACCAACCAGCCATCATGGCACTAACAGAAGAAGAAAAAGAAGATTGCACTCTTCTAAGTCTTGTGTAATCAGAATGTAGAAAAATATGTGATATTTATTTGCGTTCTATGGCTTGGAGCCATGCAGCCATGTTTTTGTTTGCGTTTGATACTCAGTATGTCCACATTCCTGGCATGTTGAGCATTTTTCATCATCACAACATCTCGCTTAAGCCACTATCTTGGCTGGCATGTCCTCTTTCTGTGTGTTGCTGTTGTTGAATATTGTATCCAGATGTCTAAGGTAATCTCAAGTTTTCGCAGGCACAACATTTAAATGAATTGCACCTCGCGAACACTAAATCACGTGCACTCAAATACGTTAAGAACGCCCACGCAAGCGCACAACAAACATACCTTGCCCAGCCCAGAAAACCAACCTGGTAGTGAGCTGAAAACAGGTGGTTCCGTCTTTTTTTGCTTTGAGTTTTTTTTTGTGTTGTTGCTTTTTAAACCAAAATTGCTCGCTAAAAGTTTCCTTTCACTAAATGCCCCCTCTCTCATTCTCGTTTCCCATTCTTTCTCTCGTTTTTCTCTCTTCTGTCTTTGTTGCTTTCTCTCACTTCCCTCTCTTTCTCTCTCCCTCTTCCTTTTCTTTCTCTCTCTTTTTCTCTCTTCCCTCTTTTTTCACTGATACTTTACCTCTCACTCTTTTCTCACTCACTTTTCTGTTTTCTCTCTATCTTTCTCTTCCATCTCTTCCGTTTGTTCATTTCTCTTCCCTCCTTCATCTTTCTCATTTCTCTCTCTTTTGTTTTTCTCTCACCCATCTCTCTCACTTCTCCGTCTCTTCCCCTATCTCAAATGCGAACAGACTTGAGTTGAGCTTTCGGTCTTAAAACTTTTACAGTAACAAAACTATGTGTCTACACGTCTGTCTGTGTGCCTGTCTCTATTTATTTGTCGACTGTCTGTTTCTTAGTCTGTCACCTTCTCTCTCTATCTCTCCCTCACTCGTGTCTATCAGTCCGTCTACCAATGTGCGTATCTCTCTGTCAATCTTTTTTCTATCAATATTGTTTATGTCATTGAATCAATACAAGCATGCATAAATGTAGAAATAAATAGCGTGAGTGAGAGAGAGAGACAGAGAGACAGTGAGAGAGAGAGAGAAAGAGAGAGAGAGAGAAAGAGAAAACACGCGAAAGAGAGAGAGATAGAGGTGATGTAATAATTTGTCATGATTGGTAACGAAGATAGCGGCATTACAACAAATCTAGTCCATGAAACACTTTCAGCTTGTTTAGTAGCTACGTGTAGTTATTAGGCCCTAATAATGAGGGGCCTCTGAGAAAACAAAGACACAAACATGACTACTGTTCCCGCAGAAAGGCCATACAAGTCGACTAATGTGAGGTAGATACTTACAGGGTGATAGAGTGACTCAGAGAGGTATGTAGTTTAGATACAGGGTGATAGAGTGACTCAGAGAGGTATGTAGTTTAGATACTTACAGGGTGATAGAGTGACTCAGAGAGGTATGAAGTTTAGATACTTACAGGGTGATAGAGTGACTCAGAGAGGCATGTAGTTTAGATACTTACAGGGTGATAGAGTGACTCAGAGGCATGTAGTTTAGATAATTACAGGGTGATAGAGAGGCGTGTAGTTTAGATATTTACAGGGTGATAGAGTGACTCAGAGAGGCATGTAGTTTAGATACTTACAGGGTGATAGAGTGACTCAGAGAGGTACAGGGAACTAGAGAGACAGTGGTTGAGACAGCCTATGTGAAAGAGATACAAGGAGCTACCGAGAGTGGGTGAGACAGTGTGTCGCGAGAGGTTCAGATGTTATTAAAAATAAGAAGATATCCTGGACATAAAGGTGTATAAGATGATACCAGGATAGTGCCAGATAAGAGTCTGGTCTTAACAGTAATACCTCCTTCTCTGAAGAGAGTAAGGGTGTATAGACACAAAGGTAGGGTCAAGCTATGTAAGTTCCCAGAGAAGATGGTAAAGTAGTACTCTGAGTCCCTAACTGCTACCTCTCCTGATTATTGTAGTTAATATTGTTTCTGACTCTGCTAGGGGAAATTATTTAATTAAAATTTACCAACATTGAATAAAAACTTAACTTAAAGAATTTAAGTAAGTCTGCTGGTAAATATTTACAATTTATTTATACATTTTCTCTTTTCTGTTTGAAAAGCATTAAAATCAAATATTTTACCAAAAAAAAAATAAATAAGAACAGTTCAACAAAAATGTCTTTCTCTTGTGTTAAGATGTCTATCTCTTGGTAGGCAGTCTAGCTTGCTTGATCTTTCACTGAAGAATTATTAGTGTTATTTTTACAATCTAATTGAAGCTCTATACTGTTCTGTTAATCACGGACTGGATGCGTTTATTTTTTTGGTGAGCCGGCATACGCTACACAGTTTCCCTGAGAGCAACTTATCTGAGTCACTGCAGATGGCTCCCTCTGATGCTGGAGAGAATCTTCAGATGAAAACTTTCCAACTGTACACACGATATGTCTGGCCCTTTTCCATAGACTGGCACTGCATTCTCATTTGTTCCCAGTAACTCTCCCACTGTATCCTCTCACTCGCTGTCGCTGGTTCCTGCACCTCTACTCAGTTTTTTTTTCATTTCTCTCTCTTTTGTTTTTCTCTCACCCATCACTCTCACTTCTCTCTCTCTCTTCCTCTATCTCAAATGCGAACAGACTTGAGTTGAGCTTTCATGCACGTGGGCTGTCTCATCGTTGTCGCTAGATTCCTGGTCCATTTAACTATTCCACGTGAGCTGTCTCACCTACCCTCACTATTTCCCTGCACCTCTCAACCGAGGACACTGTCTTACCCACTCTCTCTAGCTCATGTGCCTCTTTCACTGTGTCGTGAAATGACGTCTGTCTCACATCACGAATTCTCTGACCATACCGCGCCAGAGAATTCGTGATGTGAGACAGACGTCATTTCACGACACAGTGAAAGAGGCACATGAGCTAGAGAGAGTGGGTAAGACAGTGTCCTCGGTTGAGAGGTGCAGGGAAATAGTGAGGGTAGGTGAGACAGCTCACGTGGAATAGTTAAATGGACCAGGAATCTAGCGACAACGATGAGACAGCCCACGTGCATGAAAGCTCAACTCAAGTCTGTTCGCATTTGAGATAGGGGAAGAGAGAGAGAGAAGTGAGAGTGATGGGTGAGAGAAAAACAAAAGAGAGAGAGAAATGAAAAAGAAAAAACTGAGTAGAGGTGCATGGAACCTGAGATAGCAGATGTGAGGGCCCAATGGGAGTGCTACACGGAACTAGCAAGAGCTTGGACAGCAGTTCGAGAGGGAAAGATACAGGAACCAGCGACAGCGAGTGAGAGGATACAGTGGGAGAGTTACTGGGAACAAATGAAAATTAGTGACGTGAGACAGAGTCCTCATGGGAGAGAAAAAGAATTTGCGAGAGAATTTAGACTGAGGGAGGTAAGAGATAAAAATGTTGAAGCAGATAAGCAAGGCAAGAAAGAGAGAAAAGCAGAATAGTTTCTCAAAATTCTCAACATGTCAAACTTCAGGTAGACAGGAAGTGATCTAATAAATTGCACCTACATGCTGAGACTGATAAAAATACAGGTAAAAATAGGCCAACCAGCAACCTAGTTTTGGAATCCCAGGAGTTGCCATCTTGGCAAGGGCGAAAAAAAAAAACTAAGCTCGGAATCACGCTACAATTTGACAAAGTCTATCACAAGAATTATTTCGGTGGTCTCAATGACCTTTCAAGTTTTTATTTAACGAGCGTGGTGCTTGAAAATGTCGCTTATTTTATTTTCCGTACAAGCACATAGACACGCTCACAATGTTTTACCACTGAAACATTTTGTTACACACACGAACTTCTTCTTCTTATATCCTTAGCCGCCGACCGTCAAAGCAGTCAGTGGCCATTATGCCTAGTGGCGTCTTGTAGGGCAGCAACAAATTGATTCCACTTTGCTCGGTCGGTGGCCATCCTTCGTACAGTGCCCCAACTCTGGTTCATTCTTTGCATCTCAGCCTTCACAGTCCTCCGCCAGGTTGTTTTCGGTCGGCCTCTCTTTCGTTTTCCTTCCGGGGTCCATAGCATAGCTGTTCTTGTGATGGCATCGGGGTCTCTTCTGAGGACATGGCCAACCCAGCTCCAGCGTCTGCCAGTTATGATGGTGTGCATGTCCTCTTGCTTGCTCCGAGTAAGCAGATCTTGGTTGGTGATGGTATTAGGCCAAAAGATTCGGAAAATTTTTCTTAGGCATGTTGTGTGGAAAGAGGACAATTTCGACATTTCCTTCTCTGTTACTCTCCAACATTCCGCACCATAGAGAAGCACAGAAAGTACACACGAACATTACCACAGAAACAGTTTGTTACACACAGTAATTACCACAGAAACATTTAGTTTCTAACACACTCATTAGCTCTGAAACATTTAGTTTCACACATTACCACGGAAACATTTAGTTTCACACACGCACGTTACCACTGAAACATTTAGTTTCTAACGCACTCATCAGCTCTAAAACATTTAGTTTCACACACATACACACATTACTACTGAAACATTTAGTTTCACACACGCACATTACCACTGAAACATTTAGTTTCACACACACATTACCACTGAAACATTTAGTTTCACACACTCATTACCATTGAAAATTTTAGTTTCTCACACACATTATCATTGATACATTTAGTTTCACACACTTATTACCACTGAAACTTTTAGTGTCACACCACAGTACCATCGAAACATTTAGTCTCACACACGCACATTACCACCGAAACATTTAGTTTTACACACACATTACCACTGAAACATTTAGCTCCACATGCACATTACCACCGAAACATTTAGTTTTACACACACATTACCACTGAAACATTTAGTTTCACACACGCACAATACCACTGAAACATTTAGTTTCACACACGCACGTTACTACTGAAACATTTAGTGTCACACACACATTACTAACGAAACATTTAGTTTCACACGCACATTACTATTGAAACATTTAGTTTCACACGCACATTACCATTGAAACATTTAGTTTCACACATACATTACCACCGAAACATTTAGTTTCACACAAGCAATACCACTGAAACTTTTAGTTTCACACACTCATTATCACTAAAAAGTTTAGTTTCACATACAGTACTTTGCAAAAAAAATGGCAGTCATATTTTCGCAACGCAGCACACTCATAGAAGCAAATAATAATAAAAACTGTATGTCCAGAGGAAGATTGGTATCTCCCCTATCTATTAACAGTGGTTTCAGTACAATATAATGTTGCCTTCTCCAGCAAGGCAAGCCTGGATGCGGCGAGGCATACTTCCCACAAATGTTTGTAGGTAATTGAGAGTCAGACTGTCCCAGTATTTTTCAGCTACCTTCTTCAATTGTTCAACGTCTCTGAGTCCACTCTTTTTTAAATGATTCTTGAGTAGTGCCCAAACGTTTTCAATTGGGTTTAGATCGGGTCTGTTGCTGGGCCACTTCAGCACTATCACATTCTTCTCTTGCAGCCATGCTTTGGGGGTATGAGCTGTATGATTTGGGTCATTGTCATGTTGAAATGTGCACCCATCGGGGTACATGACCTGCATAAATGGCAGAAGTTGTCCCTCTAGTATGTCGATGTACCTTTCTTTCGTGAGAATTCCTGTGAAAACACACAGTGGGGTGGCACCTCTTGCTGACACCCCTCCCCAAAGATGGAATTTCTAGGTATGTTTCGGTCGCTGGTACACAGGCGTTACAGAGCCTTTCGTCCTAATATTTATTTGAGCAAGATAAGACCAAACAGAACATTCATCTGAAAAAATCACATTGTCCCATGACAAATTTTGGTGTTCGTGGCACCAGTTCAAGCGCATCTTTTTGTGAGTCTCTGTGAGCAATGGTGACGAAATTACCCGCTTTTTTGTGTAATTCATCCTGTGTAGCTCCCGGTTGACAGTAGCATTAGATACCTCTGGGCTTCCCAACTCGATCAGCGCTGCCGTATGTTTTCTACGCTCGTCATTGGCCCAGCCCGAACGATTTAGGGCGAGACCACCTGATGGTCCTTGTGACCAAAATTCTTGGCCTCCCACTACCTTCTTTTCGCTCGATTCCATTACCTGCTTTTAATTTACTCACAACTCTATAGACAGTCCGCTCAGGAATGTTCAAGGTTTTAGAAATGTTGGAACATGTTTGATTTCCTTCATTCCAAAGCTGTGAAATTAACATACACTTTGACTTTATATCCATTTCCTGCCACTAGCGTTAGAACTTGTCGGCTGACCTATTATCAAGGGACGTGACTCTAAGCTATTTTTTTTTTTACCTTTTGGTAGTGTTTGCTCACTTCAGTGGAGTGCAAATTTGGGGCAGAACATGCATATTTAATTAGATTTCAGCTTATTTAGCTGAGCAATATGACTGCCATTTTTTTTGCAAAGTACTGTATATATTACTCCTGAAACTTTTAGTTTCACACACACACATATCCACTGAAATTTTAGTGTCACGTACACATTATCACTGGGAGCCGCGGTAGCATAGTGGTTAGTGCACTGGCTTCCTAGCTCAGTGGTCTATGGTTCGATCCCCAGATGAGGTGGGATTTTTTTCACCGCAAACATCCGGTTTCACACCACACGCAACTATTACCAGAGCAACTTCTGGGAAGGTTAGATGCTCACACATCACCCCTAGTTACCGATGGTCAACATTTAGCCTAACACCATATTCCCAATATGCTTCAATGGGCGTGTAACGGCATTTAGTTTAGTTCACACACACTGTAACACATTCCACCGCTGTAACAGTTACCTTACCACTGAAACATTTAGTTTCACACACACATTACCATTGACACATTTAGTTTCACACATTCATTACCATTTAAAATTTTAGTTTCTCACACACATTATCACTGATACATTTAGTTTCACACACTCATTACCACTGAAACTTTTAGTTTCACACACACACATTACCACTGAAACATTTAGTTTCACACACACATTACCACCGAAACATTTAGTTTCACACACACATTACCACTGAAACATTTAGTTTCACACACACACATTACCACTGAAACATTTAGTTTCACACACACATTACCACTGAAACATTTAGTTTCACACATATATTACCACTGAAACATTTAGTTTCACACACATTACTACTGAAACATTTAGATTTTCACACGCTCATTACCTCTGAAACATTTAGTTTCACACACACATAACTATTAAAACAGTGTGTTTCACACACACACATGCTCTCTCACAAAGTTCTCTCTCACAGACCTTCTCTCACTCAAGCTGTCACAAATATTCTGGCACAGAGGCATTCATCCATGTCGTGATTTAGTCTGTCTCACAACACGGTCATACCGCACGCCATACTGTGGGAAAACTGTCTGATACAATAGCCAATGAAAACGCTCCCTTCTTGGTGTGTATAATGAAACATTTTATGCTTAACATGGAGGCCCATTGTGTGCAACTTATAGTACGAAGCTATTTAATTTCATAAGGACTAAAGAAGTTTAACCGGGAAGGAGTATATAATTCAACAACAGGAATGTTACTTTAGAGGTGGATGCAAATACTTTCTCGAATAGTATTTTTAATAAGATAGAAATATCGAGGGAAAGGGCTTCGTTACATCAGGTTAGTCCCAATTTAGCTAGTTAAAGCATGCATATATTAAAATACATTTTGCAAACTAACCAATTAGTAGATAGATCAATACAGAACAGTTCACAGAATAATTCAAGCTTTAGATGACCAAAATCGCCCCATAAATAAGAAAGATACTTGAGATAATAATTTTTACTAATTGAACAGAGAGCAAAATTATGCCTTATTTTGAGATTTTTGACACCCTTTTTGCCCCATGCCATCCGATACGGCGGATGTGCTAGTATATAAGACCTTGCCCTTGGCTAAATCACAAGACACCAACGTCCTTCTAAGGACGCCACTACTCGAGATAAGATCGCGTTATCGTCAAAATGACCAGACATAAGCCACACGCTAAAAAGAGGAAGGTCTACACCAGCCCACCAGCGCAGATCAGCCAGGGTAATCACAATATCACAATCAACAATGACAGACAGCCAGAGAGCAAGACTGCCCCAAGTACTCGTGCCGGGACCGGCCCTTCTATAACTCCGGACACGACGGAGTTAGCTGTGACATGGATCGACCCGACTGAGAGTCTGAGTGGCCCGACCCCTTGCCTAGATAAAGAAGACCCAGAACATACAGAAATATGTAGAGCGTTACGACAGCTGGAGAAAAGAAAACAAGCGCTTCTATCCAGGCTGCACCCACCCGACTCGTCAGCAGTAACCCGGTCTATGACAGAGAAGCCGCACGATGCCGAGATGACAGCCGACCCACCTGCAAGCACTATGAAGGAAGTGATAGAGGCAGATCCTCAACACAGACAGGTACAAGAGGAAGATGTCGCAGAGACCATTTTAGATGCACTTCGAAGACTTGAAGACGGAGACGAGTCCCTTAGGCTCGCTCTTCAAGAAGCAACAGTAGAAGTAGCTCCAGACGTGCTGGACATCGAAACCACTGAGAAGCAAGCTAACATTCCTGATCCTGAGGAAAAAACAGCTGACAACTCAAAGGCTCAGACGCAAGATATCACACCGAATAACCAAGAACAAGATTCGAACCAAGCCTGTAGAAGGAAACAAAGACCAAACACTAAAAATACAAGCAACTCAGAAACGATACAGGAGAGGATTGTTAAGATCACCCAGACGTCAGGAAGTGAGGTCTCACTCAGGGCCCTACCCGACAACAAAGTGATCAACATCCTCGAGGTGATAACTGGACGGAGAGGTATCGCCAAAGTAGGGAGGCACGAAAAGGGAGTAGTGCTTTCTCTCAACAACACAGACAAAACAACCTCGCTGATGATCGAACTGGAATCCGGTCCAAAGGAAATCCAGTTGCCCCACCAAATAAAAGTGGTGGTGGAAAAGTACAAGACAACAAAGAAGTTGGTCATCAGAGGGGTGGATACCAGATGTTCCGAAGGCGAGGTTCACAGACGCCTTCAAGCTGAAAACACAAATCTTAAAATCACGCAGGTCGAAAGGCTAAAAACCTGGGCCAAGAAAGATACCAATCTGATGATAGTCACGGTAGAAGGATCGACAAGACCCGAGAGACTGACGCTCGAAACCACAACCAAAAAGACAGAAGCCTATATCCCTCCGGTGATGCAGTGCTCCAACTGCCAGCAGTTCTCGCACACAAAAAAGACGTGCAGGAGAGATGCAGTTTGCCGGTATTGTGCGGGTAGTCACCAATATGGCGACTGCCCCAGGGCAAAGGAGGACCGCAACTACAAAGAAACTAACGAAAACCGTATCTGTGCAAACTGCCACGGAAACCACGGGGCAAGGTACAGAGGATGCCCTGTGTTCCAGGAAACTAAGAGCATCTTGAAGGAGGCCGTGTCTAAAAAACATACCCTTCAAAGAGGCCAAACACAGAGTGAATGCGGATGCTACAGAAAAAAAACAGCGCACGATTGACAGAAGACAGCTACACAAGCTGACCGCTGAAATCAACGAAATGAAAAGGAAACAGCAGAACGAAAGCAGAAAAACAAGCAGGATCCCGTAGACGACAAGGACAGCGGGGAAGACATAATAGATATGCAGAGCGCCATAGAAATGTTACAGAGCGCCCAGGCAATGCTACAGGAAACAAAATCCATCAAACACGAGATAGAAGTTGACATCGCCAAACTCACAGAGCTAAAGGCAGAGAACGAACAAATACTCAAAAGAATTGAAACAACCATCAAACACGAGATAGAAGTTGACATCGCCAAACTCACAGAGCTAAAGGCAGAGAACGAACAAATACTCAAAAGAATTGAATCAGAGAGAAGGATCGTTGAGGATATCCTTACAAAAACTAGAGAACAAAACAAAGAAACGAAAGACAAAATGAAAATCGACATCGTACAGCAAATGTTACTCAATCAAGAAAGAGCATTAGCAGCCAGAAACGCTAGAACAGCTACTACCAACGATAATTGAAAAAGCACTGTCACAGATACAGGAGAGCAAGAAGACAAAAGCAACAGAAACTAGTAGCGTAGAAACACACAAAACTAAACGAGCCAGATAGTTGAGGCAGGACATAAAAAACACCATGAGAGCGACACGGCACCACAAACGGACAAAGAGGAATCCAGACAGCCAGCAAGTGGTCCTTTTCAGGACCAGTCACCTCCAGGACTACGAACGAGATACCAGTGAAGACGATAACACCCTATATACCCCAATTATAACCAAATTTCAGGTTGAACAGGGTATCACAGCAACATAGTAGAAGAAAACAACAACAACAACAAATTGAGGCCACAAAATTCAAAATCCACAGCTGAACAGAAGAAGCGGTAAAAGAGTAAGCGTCATGTACCTTTGCCATCCGCATCTGTAGAGCCGACATTAGATGCCCATTAACAGCTTGTGTGTTTTGCCTGAGGGTAAGAATGAATACATATATATATATATATATATATATATATATATATATATATATATATATATATATATATATATATATATATATATATATATATATAATTATGTAATTTTCTTGTGATTAATACACTTGTGCGTTAGGAAGTGTGTAGCATGTATAAACTTTTGGAGACGAAAGCCAGCCTTGTAAAATGTGTAGAATAATTGAGAATGATGGCCAAAGTACGTCTGTAAGTTTGACAAAGTATTTCTTAAAGGAACGACACACTTACCAGGAACATAAGGAAGGATGACAGGAATTGTTTTAAGGTATTGATTAAGGTATTACTTAGTGCTTTATACTAGACCAAATCATTGTATGAAGGTGGATCACGGACAACTGGATCTAACGTAGGATTTATAAGGAAAGTGTAGTCACAGTGAACTGGCTGTGAGTGGTATTGAGGTAAATTGTCCTGTGCATATGTTAGCACAATGTCTGACACTGTTTGTTATGTCCATTGTATGTGAGGAGAGAATAGTGCTGGACCATACAGGGGTTGTGATTATTTGTATTCCAGGTTTTATCCTGTAAACTACCAGAAGTATAGGAATCAACTATCTCTGTTGGACTCTGAGGTGCAAGTGCTCTTAAAGTCATTGGAGCCAGATACCCATCATCCACTGCCTTGCAATTCACAGACGTGTTAGTCCAAGGCGGGAGTGTGATTCATCTCTACATATCAGATAAGTGGCAAAGCAAAGCCACTGGTCAGCCTATCCAGAAACTATCTTTAATACATAAAATACCAAAGTTAAAACCTAATGTATGATGACTCATTGTGGACATTATTTTGATGAATACTAACTTCACAGTCCAGTGAGAGTGACAAAACATATGTGTAATAGATAATTGTTATTTGAAAGAGAAATTCATCATATTGATCCATTTTGATAATTCATATTCCATGTTTAGTTATTTTATTCTGTAAATACATTTGAGTTCTTTCTAAGTTATCTAACCGAAAAGATAAACGGTATAGGTTAAATAAATTGTAAATATGTACCATCAGACTTGCTGAATTATTTAAATTGAGTTAAAGTTCTGGTTGATATATAGATACATATTTAATTAATCCCCTAGCAGAGCTAATAATACTAATAATAAGAATAATAATATCAGGGGAGGATTCTTGAGAGGGAGCCCATAGACATTCAGGAACATATACTATCATCATACCTGGAGGTTTATACAGCTGGATCCTACCTTTGATTGTCGATACACCCTTATTCTTTTCAGAAAAGGGGGTATTTCTTGTAAGACCAGTCTCTTATCTGGCACTATCCTGGTATCAACTGATACATCTTTTTGTCCAGGATATCTTCCATTTTCAATAACATCTACCCTTTCGCGACAATCCACATACATCTTTAAAATATCTCACAAACACATCTTCTCACACTATTTACTTTAATGTACCTTCTGTTACCTCACACCCCCCTTCCCCCAATATTCTCACAGACTTTCTCCCGCACACAACTTAAATATTCTCACACTCGCCTCTCACACACGTGTCGACGGAATTCCTCCACAAACAGACCTTTACTCGCACAAAGTTTCATACAAAGATACAAAACACACAATGTCTTACCAACATCTACGCTCATCACAGATCGAATCGTTTTCTTCTCCTGTTCAAGTCTTCACAGCCTTGTGGTTCGTACTTTGTTATAGACTCGCTCGCACTCACTCACTTAATTACTAACTTTCTCACACAGTCTTTCACTTATCCGCCCACACTTTTACAAATTATTAATAATCTTACCAACTCATTCACCCAACCACACTCACGCATTAGCCCATTTAATCACCCACCAGTCAAATCCTCACTCATCCTCTCACTCATTAAATCAGCCACGTACATACCAACCAAATAATTCAGTCACCTACCCTCCTATCCGTTTACTAGCTCTCTCTCACTCATGCACCCTCTCACCAAACCCGCCCACTAACCCCCTCATTGATGCATTCTCACCCACTGGCTAATTCACAAGGTCATTACCCATTCACTCACCCACTTAGTAATTAACATATCCAATCACTTGCATCATCACCCACTCACTCACCCATCTCTCCAACCACCCACTCATTCATCTTCTTCTTCTTCCTTCTTCCTCGTTCGTCCTGAAAAGAACGTTGGTTGCGTTGTGTCTGTTTACACCGGAGCTGCGATATCTGCGCCTTTCGGCCGACACAGCCGACTTCAGCACGGCATTTTTTGGGACCGGGTTTGCCTTCCCTCTTCGATCCCTACTCTCTCAGCCAGAATGCAGTGATGCAGCCTGTTTCCAGGACCACCACTTGGAGGTGGAGTAGGGGGCTTGGTCAGCTCTGGTTCGCTGACCCTGACGCAAGCAGTCAAGCTATGGGTCGCTGACTGCATTCTCTGTTGCTGCGTCTTTGGGTCCCACTCATTCATCTGACACCCAACCTTCCTCTGTGCAACGACTCAGTAACTTAATCCTCACTCCTTGACAAATCTGGAACAACCTGGTAGGTTGTTTGATTGTCAGTTCTGAAAATTAAACCTCGACTTAGTGTTCGCCGAGATCAGTGATTCTCAAAATTGGTTCGCAGGAAGCACTGCTATTTGTTGCGTCCATATCAAGTCCCTTACTCCAAGTTTTTAAGCCGCTATGGCTTTGGCAGAATTCCTATAGTTAATATTGTGATAGGACCGAAAAGGAGACGCCCGCCCCCTTCCTGTTTTGGTATATTTATCGCCCATATTTTCGATGTGCGCGAAGCATGCTTGGATGTAAATTATTCAAGATTGATGAAAAGGCCATAATAAAGCCTAGAAATTAATTGTGGTGTATAGTTGTGAGTCATATTTGATATTCGTGGGTTATATTAAATAGCTGTAGGTTTTATTTGTGTTTTCGCTATTCCTAAAGCGATAATCGCGTGTGATATTTAAGTAGCCAAGATTAATACGCCCAGCGCGCAGTAAGTTGAGTGATTCGCCAAGGGTCTATATAAAGCGTGTGATAGCCGTCAGCGACCTTTCCTAGTACATCAGCCGCCCAGAGAGAACAGACGAAGTAAGAAACACAGAGCCAAGCTGTAAATGCCTTGAGCACAATTAGCAATCGGGCACATGCTGGGTGTTTTGTTTTGTTATGTTCGTTGGTTTATTTGTTTAATGTTTGCTGAATCACTGAATGGGTTCTAAAAATAAATGCAGCCCCTGCCTCTAGAATCAAGAGTTTTATTGTTGTTCGGGTCGGTGCGAGTGTGAAAAGAGAGTGATCACACATCACAATATAATCATCATCATCATCTCGCCCACCCCATCACAATATTTTACTTGTGGATTTTGGTACACGGGTCGCCAGCTTCACCCAACTGTCAAATCTGGGTTGTGGTCGTAACAAGTTTAGAACCACCAGTATAGTGTTTCCTCGTCCTTCGTGCAATCTGTGCTGTTTCTTCTTCTTTGTCCTGCTCTCCTTCTACTGCCAGACGTCGTCTGCTTGAATATTTTCAAAGAAAGTAGTGGTCAGCTTGAGGCTATTTATATCTCCTTAGAGTGTTTCCCAGCCAACCGGTATGTCCGCAGTATTGTACCTCTATTTGACTGATCTCTTCAACAAAAAGGTAGAAGTTGGTTGACATCAATACTTTATTCAAACACGTAATCTGTACTGTTTGATAACCTTGTGTACACTCCCAAGGATGGTCAAGCCACATTGTCATAGAAAAGTGAGTTGAGGTAACTAACGTTTCCTTTGGCAAAAATCAGTATTGACCTAAGCAAAAATTACCCTTGTGATCAGTTCTATTTATTGAACCATGTCACATCCATGTAAAAAAGTGCAGAGACTTACCAGTTGTCATAACTTTTTAAGCATCCGAAATATCACTATGGCAACTAAACGACAATTGAGCAATAGTATATTCTTACATACTTCTTGCTGTCAGTGTCAAACATGGATTAAGATTAGAGCACAGGAGAGGAAAATCATGGTATGTGAGATGAGATGTTTAAGAGGAGCTATTATATTACCATGAGAGACAGGATGAGAAATAATAACATCAGACAAATTGCATTAATTACATCCTGCAAGAGATACTGTATACAGAGAGACAGAAAATAAAGTGGTTTGACCATCTCATGAGAATGGAGCACGACCACTTTCCACTGCGTGCTTACAACAGGTTTTGGGGCACGGTGAAGACCAAGAGGAAGATGGATAAGCTGTAGTACAGAAATTTTACTCAATTAGTTTTGACATCATGAGCCACTACTATTTATAATAATATTAAGTGTGGTGGCCACTATAATCTGCATCAGCCTTGTAGTAGGCAACTTAACTTTGATGATCACGCCGACTGTTTCATGCAGCAACAGGGTTAGGAGAAGCCCACAACATTAAGGTCTCCCACACCGGATTGACAACTACCCTGGGTGCCTGAAGTTTCTTTGCACATGTAGTGCCTCAATCACTGTCTGGCTGGCAGGGTTGTATAATTTGAGATCACAGGACCTGTAAGACAAAATGTTTTATGCTAATATATGTGGCCATATCTTTCCTTACCACAGATGACAGGAAAGTGAGGCTTCAGAATGGTAATTGGTAACAGTATAGACAGATCTAGTCAGTAACAGATAACAAGTAGCTTTCATTCATTCATAACCCTCCACTCCCAAAGGAGCATAGGCCTTCAACAAACACATGCCAAGTCCTCCTGTCTCGTGCCATCATCTCAAGTTCTTTCCATGTTCTCCTCATCATTTTCACCTCTGTTTCCAACTCTCTTCTCCATGTACTTCTTGGTCTTCCTCTGCCTCTCTTGCCCTGGGGGTTCCAGAACAAGGACTGCCTTGTAATGCTATCAACAGGTTTCCTCAGTGTGTGTCCTATCCATCGCCATCGTCTTCTTCTCATCTCTTGTTCCACTGGCACTTGTCTAGTTCTTGTCATCAGTTCCACGTTGGTAACCTTGTCATACCATTTTAATCCCTCTATTCTACGCAAGCACCCATTTATGAAAGTCTGTAGCTTTTTGGTTGTTGTCTTTGTTGTTCTCCATGTCTCCGAGCCATACAATAGGACTGACTTCACATTTGAGTTGAAGATTCTTATTTTCGTGTTGGATCCGATTTCTCTTGATCTCCATATATTTCCCAATGCAATGAAAGCTCCTCTTGCCTTTTGTATTCTTATTTTGATATCGCTGTCTGTCCCTCCAACTTTGTCTATATTGCTGCCAAGATATGTGTATGATTCTACATCTTGAATTGGTGTTTCTTCAAGTTCAACCCTGTTATCATTACCTGCATTTATTCTCATTATTTTTGTCTTTTCCCTGTGTATTTTCAGACCCAATTGCTGTGACCTCTCCTCGAGTGTTTTCAATTTGTCCTGCATCTGATTACGGTTATGGGACAGAAGAGCCAAGTCATCAGCAAAATCCAGATCATCCAACTGCTTAGTCAGAGTCCACTGGATTCCATTTCTGTTGTGTGTTGTCGATGATCTCATAACCCAATCTATTGCCAGCAAGAAAAGAAATGGAGACAAGAGGCATCCCTGTCGCACTCCTGTTCTTATCCCAAACGGTTCTGTTAGCTGTCCTTCGTGAAGAACTCTGCATGTCATGTCTTCATATGTTTTCTTTATTAAATTAATGATCTTCAGGGGAACTCCATAATGCCTCATCAATTTCCAAAGTGATTCTCTGTCTACACTGTCAAATGCCTTTTCGTAGTCCACAAATCCGATGTATAGTGGTGAATTCCATTCCAGACTTTGTTCAACTATTATTCTCAAAGTGGCTATCTGGTCTGTACATGATCTGTTTTGTCGAAAACCTGCTTGTTCATCTCTCAGTTTCTTGTCTATGGACTCTTTTAATCTCTCAAGGATAATCCTGTTTAATACTTTTCCTGGCACTGATAGTAACATTATTCCTCTATAATTTGTGCACTCTTGTAAATTTCCCTTCTTAGGCAACTTAACCAGATATCCTTCCTTCCATTCTGCTGGTATCTCTTCCTTTTCCCAGACTTTACCAAGTAATTTATATAACATCTCTGTAGCCGTGTCGATATCTGCTTTGATGGCCTCTGCTGGAATGCCATCAGGTCCAGACGCTTTTCCCTCTCTTAGAAGCTTTATGGCTTTCTTTATTTCTTCCTTCGTTGGTCTTTCACCGTTAATTTGTAGCTCTTCTTCTGCTGGCTGGATGTCCGGCGGGTTTTGTGGAGCTGGTCTATTGAGAAGGTCCCCAAAATATTCTGTCCACCTCTTCATTTGCTCTTGTATATTGCTGAGCAGTTTTCCATTCTTGTCTTTTATGAGGCAACTTGTTTGCTTGTATTTCCCTGTTAGCTTCTTTGTACTGCTATACAGTTCTCTCATATTTCCTTTGGCTGCAGCATCTTCTGCCTCTCTTGCCAACTCCTCAATATACTTCCTCTTGTCTCTTTTGATACTTCTTTTTACTTCTTTGTTTGCTTCTGTGTACACTTCTTGAGCCTTGGCTTTGGAGCTTCTAGTTTTGCTTGTGTTTAACTCTGCTTTCTTGTTTTTTCTGTCTTTTATCTTATTGATGGTTTCTGTTGTTATCCATGCTTTTGTTGTCTTTCCCTTTTCCCCAGTATTTCTTCACATGTCTCCTTCCATACTGTTTTGACCTGCTGCCAATAGTCTTCTGTATTCTCTACATCTTCCAGCTGTTGGAGCACTTGGAATTTGTTGGATACTGTGACCGCAAATTTGTCTCTTGTTTCTTGATTTCTTAGCTGTCCTACATTAAACTGTTGTCTATAATTTTGCATAGTTGCATATCTCTTGAGTTTCATTTTTACTTTGGCTATCAGAAGATGGTGATCTGATGCCACATCTGCTCCTCTATATACCTTTACATCCTGCAATGATGATCTAAACTTCTTGTTTATGCATATATGATCAATCTGATTTTCTGTTCTATGGTCTGGTGATATCCATGTTGCCTTGTGTATTCTCTTATGTGGAAACATGCTTCCTCCTATAGCCAGTTGATATGAAGCACAGAAGTTTGCGAATAGCTCTCCATTTTCATTCATTACTCCTAGCCCATGTTTTCCCATGACTTCTTCAAATCCAGTGTTGACTGTACCTATCTTTGCATTCATGTCACCCATCAAAATTGTGATGTCTCTTCTTTTTACTTTATCCATAATTTCTTGTAGTTTAGTATAAAATGCTTCTTTCACAGACTCTTCTTTGTCATTAGTTGGTGCATAACATTGGATGACATTTACATGAATTTTCTTTTTAGCTGTTTTGAAAGAAGCTGTTATTATTCTGGGTCCAACAGCTTCCCATTCAATTTGTGCTTTCTGTGCTTCTTTAGATAACATAAGAGCTACCCCTTCACTGTGGTGTGAACTTTCGTCTTCATGTCCTGAGGACAGCACCAATTCACCTGTGATGAGTTTCTTCCTGTCTACCCCCTTCCACTTTGTTTCACACATTCCCAGAACCTCGATTTTGTATTCCCTCATTTCTGCTGCTACTTGCGCCACTTTCCCTTGTTCGTTTAATGTCCGAACATTCCAGGTGCCAAATCTGGAAGTTCTCCTAGAAGAAAGAAGGTTAGTCAGCAACACAGACTCCTTTCGGCTTTCTCTGTGTTGCATCATACGCCTCCCCGCGAGAGGACCTTCCCCTGTCTTGGATGGCTGTGTTTTATTTTCTTTATTTGACTTGTCCATATTTGTTGAAGTTTTTTGTGGTTTAAATTTTTTTTTACAGGATGGTGTAACCGGCCCCATGCCCAACCCTCCTTAGTCGCTTTTTACGACATGCTTGGTAGGGGACAGTGTTACTATTCTTTGCTCCCCTTTCGGGCCCCGGTAACACACGGGTGAACAAGTAGCTTTATTCAAAATAAATACTTAATCATCGTACTTTAAACTCAATTACATATCTGTACATGATTGACTTCACTGAAATAACATAGGCCTTGGTATAATAGTTAACCATGTACTCTATTTACACAGTGAAACATTTCCTCTTATACTTTCAGCATTCCTTCAAGTCCTGTTCCATCCAGTAATCAGAAAAATCTTACTTAGACTTCTGAAAAACTGTTCTTCTTGTCCAACAAATCTTCTGAACTAATTCAAAAAAAGAAATACACATCCCACCATGGTGGTTTCCCTCCAAGAACTGTTCCATTTGAATCAAAACCTACCACCCTTACCCTATGCACAAATATAATAGTATATACATAGTTCTACTTAAATTCTCTTACCCTCAATCCCAATAACACAGAGCATCTAAAGGCAATGACAGGCAGCACACACCGAAGGATGGCAAGGGCTGAGTGGTGATACACTGACGTTCTGTGTCTTCCATTCAAATTATAGCGGCGAATGATATTTTGCCAAGATTTCTCTCGCCTTTTTATTCCCCCAACGCGTACTAAGAGAAGACAAGGGTTTCCATTGGTTAGTTTATGCCTTTCTCGTTCACTCAATTTTTCTAAGAAATGCTAGCCTTAGGCCCAAGTGTGAATTTATTAAAACTTCTATAGTTTCTAACAGATTTCCTTCATCTCGGTCTTGTCTTAATAAGACAATTTGTCTCAATCGTTCTATTGAACTGCCTTTTTCCTCCATCCACTGTTTCTTTTACTTTGGCTGTCGAAACAGGGTAAAATCTACTACGATCCTTGTGATGACTGCCTTTAAACACCATTATCTCCTGTTCTACAGTACTTACATCATAGATATACAAATACAGTTTATGATATCTACTTTTGTATCTTACTAACCGAATATGATGGAATCCATTTTCTTTGGCACACAGAAGCAAACAAGTCTCCAATTTCGTACGGTTTACAATATGTTTACTTGCCAGCGTCCGGATCTTGCTACAAGCTTTTCTCTGCAGCGATTGGCGGAATTCTAGACACACACACATTCTTTAGCCGGTGAACAGTAACTTTTTATTGCTTCCCATATTGGTATCAGTCACTTCGTGACTAGTCGATCTAAAAGTAAAGTAAGTCTCAGCAAACATCTTGTTAGAATTTGAACCATGTTGTGATACCAGCAGTAGTAGTTACTGAGTCTCTCCTGTTATCAGTGACGTATGTAGTAGTCCATATCAGAGTAGCTGCATGGACAAATATCTAGAGTAATCCTTAAATCACCACCAGCTAAGCTCAATGCTATAGTATACAGAAGTGAACCTATGTCTGTGAGGCTAATTACACACTCATTGACTCTTGAAATCATCCACACACTTCCAAGGATTCCTCATGTGCTGAAACGTGTTAAAACTCGACATTGCACACTAAGCTTGGGAGGAGTCAATTGAGCCCCAGACGTAACTTTGACTTTTGCCTGGTTGGGTGCATTCAGGAGGATCTCAATATAGACCTATGGTAGGCAAGGGTAGCTGAGAAGTGGCTGTGTGGTGTAGGACGTGACAATTCCTGTGGGAGAACCAAGAACCAGAGCACAGTATTTTAGCTCTGGAAGTTTTGAGAGCCCCTCCCCCCCTTGGATGACGGACAAGGCACAGTATGCCATGCTCTTCTTCCACCTAGCTTGGGACCAGATGTCATCATATTTTAAAGGCACGACAAGGTGGAGAAAATGGAGCTCATGATTTCACCTCAACAAGTTTCGGAATAGCAAAAAGGAACAGCCTAGATCTATAATGTAGATAATACCAAGGAGTCTTCAACTTGGTATTGGCTGCAAATGAGCGAGAAACTCATGAGCCCTAGTTAAACAACAACAACAACAACAACAAGTAGCCACATCCAGCGCTTCATCACCCTAGCAGGCCCTAGCTGATAGATGACAATAGTCCTACTCAGGCCGAGGGACACATAAGCGCTGATCCAGAGTTCAGGTTAAACAAATTTTTTGACTGGCAATTGCGCACTGTCCTGTGTAGCTCTTGTCACGCATGTCGTACAAGGCGACTAATGAGGTTGTGCATGAGGCTGGGAACTCATCACGTAAAATAAATTGCCATGGAAACCACCGCTGTAAGACTTGTGATTACTTGGTGCAGACGTCCTACAAGGGGAGCTGCTACAATCGTGTCCCCATGCTCCTTACAGAGCGTTAATGAAAATGAAGACTCAACTCCGCCTCCGAATCCTCCTGATGTTAGGATCAAAAACTCGCATCCGACGTACGCAGATTTGTCTTGGCTTCGACACATCTCTCATTATAACGTTTTTGTTTATTGTGTGGTCCTTTGATGTTTTACTGGTTGTATTTCAAAGGCATCTCATTTCAGGGGTAATGTCTTTTTCTTTCATCCTTGTTCTATGGTTAAAATCTCCGTCTGGCTTTGATATGGTTTTCTTGTACACTGATGGATAAAAATATACTTTTCAACCCCAGGTGTGTCAGTTATAATTAGGATAAATTGTGGGTATAATTATGAATACCACATTCAACAGCTGCCGTATGCTTGTCGACAACTTCCTTCCGTTTGTTGTTGTTGTCAAATTGTATTTCGGTTAATAATAATAATAATAAAAAGATAGCTATTTGTGCTTGTTTTATATCTTAAATAATTGTATATATATATTATACATCGTTTTCCTGTGGGCTCCTTACTAAGCATTGAGCCTTCACTGTACCTGGTCACCTGACATGAAGCATGTACCAAGTTAGTCACATGCTCTTGTAGTGCTAATTTCAGTGGCAATTTGTTTTACATTATAAGGTTGCCAGCTTAATGCCCAACCTCCTGTTAGTTGCCTTGTACGACATGCCCAACCTCATGTTAGTTGCCTAGTACGACATGCCCAACCTCATGTTAGTTGCCTAGTACGACATGCCTGAGGGTTCAGTGGTCCTATTCTTTCTTTGTCTCATCACAGACCCCCGGGAACTACATCCGGGGCATATCACAGACCCCCGGGAACTACATCCGGGGCATTTAATACATTGCGTTTCTTTTTAAAAACAAAGAATTGAAAATAAAAAAAGGGGTTTTCACGAAGAAGTTTTAATAATGGATGCTTTGACAGAGTAGAAAGATTGAAATGGTATGACTAGATCACTAATGTGGAACTGATGGGAGGAATCAGAGAAACACCCGCAGAACTAGAGATGAAATGAAGATGCGGGCATTGGATAGGACACACATTAAGAAAATCAGTTGATAGTATTACAAGACTACTTGATCTGGAAACCCCAGGGTAGGAGGGGAAAACAAAATATATAAACAAGATAACTGGAGACAGATATGAGAGGCATTAAGAAGACATGGAAACACCTAAAAGGGATGGCACGTGACAGGATGTCTTGGACAGACATTGAGCTGATGGCACGTGACAGGAAGTCTTGGACAGACATTGAGCTGATGGCACAAGACAGGAAGTCTTGGACAGACATTGAGCTGATGGCACGTGACAGGAAGGACTTGGCATGTTTTTGTTGACGACCAGTGCTGCACGGGAGATCAAAGGTTCAGTATATAAATTTAAAAAAAAAGGAAACAATAACAGGATCAATTGTGCTCGCGCAGCTGATAGCACAATGTCCTTATAAATATTATATTTATCAGTTATTCTTTGTAGTCACTTTGATCTTTAGATGTGTCACATTGGGTCGAGTTGATTGGTTGTTTTATTGGCTTGCATATATACAGGATGCTTATTGATTTATCACTCTCTTTTGTTGGTCTGTGCTGTGAAAACAAAGCGCCAGGGGTTTGCTGAATTAATAATATAGTTTTGCTTGCCAACGTCTTTTATGATGACCTGGGAAGATTTTCGTGATTAAATTAGCAGACTTGTGTTAGTGAACCATGAGAAACGTCACCCAACTCCAACAATACCACCATACATCGTCCGGTCACAACCGCCTATGTCGTTAACTTTGATGTGAACTAGACAAGATTAGCAGGCTTGAAATATTTCTAATACTAGATTCGATAAAAACACCTCAGTTCTGAAAGTTGTACGCGTCCATAAAAAAAAAAAAGAAGACAGAAAAGTCAAACTCGAGGTACTCTCGCAGATTCTCGCTCAGAAAGAAAAAAAAACAAAACAAAAAATCCATCATACATGTAACTCATATCAAACGTTTAGCTCTTCTACACTTTAACACTGAGAAAACAACTTTCCCACATTCTCATACACACACACGCACGCACAGACAGACAGACAGCCAGCCAGACAGACACACACACACACACACAAACAGACACACTCTGACGCTTGTAATTGTCCCCAAATTCTTAACAATCACGCATACACACACAAAAAAAAACACTAACAAACATTTAACCCCCGCACACTAAAAGAATTAAAAAAAAAAAAAAAACTCGCAGAATGTACATCACATAAGGAAGGGAAACCCGAGGCCTGTAAACAGTAAATAAATATTAGACAAACATAAAGGTATGTTTTCAGGCACTCGTAAGAAATAAAGAAGTAGAAAACTAGACAACAGAAAAACAACAGACGCGAGTGGCTTACCCAGGACTCGAACCCAGGACCTTCCGTGCGACAACCCCGCCTAGCTATGCAAGCGAATCACACTATCCTCCCTGCCATCTAGGCATCACCAAAAAATGATGCTTCGATGACGGGTCATTAGAATGTACGTCCTGTATTGTCTCACAAACAGAGAATAAAATAAAACACGCAGTTCTTCCACATACTCACACAAACAAACAATAACAAAACCAAGTACAAACACCGTAACTACATCTAGCACGAACTCAAACAGACGGTCAATGAAATCGATTGATAAAAACAAACAAACAACGAGCAAAACAATCTTATCGAGTGAGTATCCCAATCAACGCACCACAACCAACAGACCTTGTTGCACCTCTTGTGTGATATATTCTTAGCAACATTCAAGCAGACTTTGATACAGTGCTTCCATCTCTTCAGTTTGTAAGGTCGTCTCGTGGGTGAAGGTGGGCCACAGAAGGTTGTTCTGTCAATCTTTCATTGTCGCTGTAAGCGATTGGAGTGTCTCTAATGTCACTAGTAAACATGGTTTCCTCTTTCATTTCTTATACAGTTTGGAGCTGCCATTTAAGCTGGTCTCTTTGTAGGAAGACTGCATGGAAGGGGTTCAAGTGTTACTGTAGTAGTGGTTTCTGTAGTAATATTTTACGTGGTGACGTTACCTGCCCCGTCCACAACCTCACGTGAGTCAGTTCTTACGTCATATCTGAGGGAGCAGTGGTGCAATTCTTTGTCTGTTATCTCCCGGGGCCCAGATGGGACACATGTTACGGCCATTGCTAGAAAAACAAGCTCTTGATGATGATTAATGTCACGGTCAGGCTTATCATCCTCTTACTTGACGTTTTCGCTCCATGTGTCCCATGAAGAGTTGAGGGGAGCTGAACAATCGTTCTTGAGCAAAGTCTGTCGCATTGGCTGGTGTCAGCCCGTGTTGATGTTCTAGAGCAGAGGTTCTCAACCTGTGTTTGCTCATGGCCCCCTTCTGGGCCTCATTACTTCTATGTGGCGCCCCCCCCCCCCACTTCATAGTCGCTGTTATCTGGAAAAAAGTACTTTACCATCATACTGTGGCCCCCAGAAATATGGCATCGCTCCCACGAAGAGAACCACTATTCTAGAGAATTCTTCCTCACCATCACCACCATCCTTATCAAACGTAATTATTATCGTATCCTCATCCTTTTTGTTCCCTGTGGGGCATAAGGCTAATAATGTTATTGGATAACTATTTATGTCATGGGACGCCTTTGTCAGCTGTCCCCATGAGACTCCAGCTAGTTATCTTCATCTTCTTTCGCTCTTCTCCAAGTTCTTTTCGGCTTTTTATCACTTGCCTGTTGCTTTCAGTCAAGAGCATGCTTGGTTATACTAGTCAGTAGTTTCCTAACCGTCTTGACTTTCTTATTTAGTCTTGGTTGTCGTGTATGATTTATCAGATAGGTAATAGATGTTTATAGCCCTGTCTGAGCAGAGGTGATAGTGATGACAATGTGAAAGTAAGGGGTAAGATATAGTTTTTTTTTTCTCACGAGGGTGATCGTGTAAGAGAACGGACAGTCTCTGGATAGAATAATTTATCTAATCCAGCCTATCTGGATGACGATATTTAAATCAGACGCACTTTCTCTCCTTGTACGAAAATACAAGTTACACTGCACTCACATGCACACAATTCTGTGACAGATACGCTCGAACGTGAAAACAAACAATGTATAACATATAATAAATATGGGGTTGACTGACGCAATAACTAAAGGTTTAATAAAGTTTATTATAAATAGAAAATCACAACATAAATCATATGCATCAAGAGATCATGGTTTACAGACAAAATGAAAATTAATCAAATAGGTTCTCCCCTCTGGTAAAGAAAAAGAAAGGACGATCCCAACAGTAGTTAATTAACCCAAAAGATCAAAGGTTAACAATAAGTTATGAAATAGTCAGTATGGGAAAAGAATAGGTTCCTAATGTAAACTATCCCGTGACTAATCAGATTATTGAGAAAAAAAAAAAAAAGAAAGAAGAAACCATGTAAGTATATGATGTTAACAAAAGACATAAGTTTCTTTCTCTGTTCATTCAATTCACATACATGCAGTGGCCACTTTCAGATACACTTACCCCAGTAGTTGTCGCAGCCATTCCAAGGAAATACACTAATAAGTAATATATATTTTAGTGTCAAATTTAAGTTTGCCAAATCCAGCCCCAGACTCTCCGTAGTTGCTGACTGCAAATTTCACAGGAGTCGCTAGAGTCGGTGTTAAATTTGTACTGGATACGTGGTGATCGCCGATGTAGAATAAATAGAACATATACAGTTCCTAGGTTGTTTAGCCTCAAGTGGCGGAAACGCTAGGTTTAAGTTACACAAATGTTGCTGACACTATCTTGCGCCACAGCTGGCTGATGAGATTGATATAAGTAAATCTGGTAATTGTTCTGGCCCAGTTAATATTATAATTTAATGGTTCTATTCTGGTTTCCCTCAGGAAAATTGGACCGCACAGACCACAGCAAGAAGCTCATCAATATTAAATATTCTTGGAGGCTTATAATATTATAAGTTCGTATGATCATACGTTCATATGGCCATAAGAAAAGCAGCTAGTACTCAGGTTTTGACCAGCCTATATAAAAGAGAATATAAACATTTAACCAAATTATCAATATCATATCTAACACGTGTTAAAATAGGACCTCTTCACCACTGTTATAAATTAGATTTAAAACACACGTGTCTAGCTTATCCTATCATTCTGTTAACGCTTGATATGAACACTAGTCATTTAAAAAAATTACATAAAATGGATAGAAGTAAATAATATATGCCGTCAGTAGACAGTTATTTAATGTATGTACTTGTCAATTTAAAACATCTCTTACTGGAAAAATAGCGAGTAATTAAATTTACTTTACGACTGGAAAGTTAGCTATAAGTTATTTAATTAGCACATAAAATCTCAGTGAAATATATATTGAAAACTTTAAACACACTAAATCACTTCAAGGCTAGTATATAAATTACCACAATCAGAAAACTGAAACACTCCACGAAAATCTATTAATTTTCACTCTGTACGAGAAATCTTAAGATAACGAGCTAGTGAATTCAGATAGATTTCTGGCAACTGATTATGGCTATCGGAGAGACATGGTATATATTGATATGTTCCGTACTATCGTTCTTTAATGTGAAAGTCACACCACTGCCAGACCCGAGCCAATTTGCCGCTCGATTTCTTGAATCAAAGGTAATTTTACCACCTCTTGACTTTCATAATCTCCGCCTTGCCGAATATCAGCTACGCAATTTTCACCTGAAAGTTTTACAATCCAAGGTCCGTCTCACTGAATATCGTGTGTTCCCCTGATCAAAGAATCTATTACGCCATGCTCCGCGCTTCGTTCTCTGTTTCACATAGGGCTTAATTGCCAGATGGCCCACGTGTTAATTGCACTGATGAATCCTTCGTTCATGTAGTAGAAAATATACTCTAGATGGGGAGGGGCAAAAGTGGATGATTACTGCTGCACTATTTTCATCTGTGACAATGGTGCTCACAAACAATGCTTGAAATTAGACTCACCAAACTACATCGGATTTGTGGACTATGAAATCCCTGTGACAGTTTACATGTAGAATCGCTGAATACTGATGACGTATTATGGAGTTCCCCCTTAAATTCATTAACTTAACAGCGATATGAAGATACGTTATGCAGAATTCTTCATGAAGACAGCTTAAAGAAATTTTAAAATAAGAATTGAAGTAAGACAGGGATGTCTGTTGTTATCATTTCTCTTCCTACCGGCTATAGATTGCGTTATAAAAACAGCAACTCGAGCCAACAGAAATGAAATTCAATGGACTCTGACAAAATATCTCGACGAGCTAGATTTTGCTGATGGCTTGGCTCTTCTGTCGCACTAACGCGATAAGATGCAAGACAAAATGTGAATAGTTAATGAGAGGTCACAGCAACCGGGCGTGAGAGTACACAGAGAAAAGACACGGGTTGTGATAATAATTGCAGATAATGTTAGTTAAATTAGACTTTGAAAAACAGCCCTAGGAGATGTGCAGTCATGCAAATATCGTGGCAGCTACGTTGACAGCAAGCAGCGATATCGAAATAAAATACAAAAGGCAAGAGCATTGCATTGCGAAATCTATGGAAATCACAAGAAATTAAGTCCAAAACAAACATTAGAATCTTAAACTTAAAGGTCAAGTCAGTCCTATTTTATGGCTCTGAAATATGGAGACAAAAACAAACAAACAAAAAGGATGGCAAACAAAAAGATACAGATTTTCATAAATAGGTACTCACGCACAAATGAAGGATTGATATAATATGACAAGATCAAAGATGTAGAACTGATTAAAAAAAAAAAAGACAAAAAAAGACAAATACCAGTGGAATAAGAGATAAGGAAATATCCGTTGACCTTGTATAGACATATTTTGAACAAAATTAAAAGAGTCTGTCGTCTTGAATCCTCCAGATAAGAGAAAGAGGCGGAAGTGGAGGCGGAAAAACTCATGCAGGAAGACATTTTAGGCAGACTTCAGTCAGGATGGAGAAAACACGGACAAACTTTGAACGGATAGTCAAGGGGATTAGGGCTTGGAGTAAACTTGTTGAAGGTGTGTGCTCCACAAGGGGTTCAAAGGTCATGGTTTTCAAAGTTATCATCTTCATCATCGTTATCATCAGCATATTCTCTTACTTCTTATTCCTTGTGTAGCATTGTGTTACTACTGTTGTTTGGCAACGATTTCTGTTTTGTGCCGCCATCAGTAACTTTCCCCACGAGACTGCGGCTACTTTCTCTTCATCTTCTACCGTTATGGTCAGGTTCTCTTGAGACTTCCTATTTTTCTCCCCTCCTCTGTTGCTTCCCGTCAAGGCCACGTCAGGTTAAATTGGTTGCTTGTTTATTCACGAGGGTATGTCCTATCCGTTATCAGCATCTCTCTTTAACATCCAGCTGTACCCGTGATTGTTTGTCTTAATATTGTTTTTTTTCTTTTTGAATATTGTTCGTCGCACTTTTTCTTCATTATGAGCTGAGGCACAGCAGCGTTAAATATACCACCACCAACAACTGCATTGTTGTAACAAATCCAAGCGGTCTCATATCTCCGGAAAGACCAAATCTTGATACGGCCAGAACTTAAAGACCAAAGTTATTACATTTAGTATTATTCTGTTTTTGGCCGAGCTATTGAAAGAAAATATGGCATTGATTTCTGCACAAATGATAACGATGATTGATGGGGGAGGGTCCTGATCGATATTGCCGGGTTGGGCTTGCTAAACGGAGTAGAAGCATATTTACACGCCTGCAGTATTATATCTTGTGAAGTCTGGCATGCGTGACTTAACAGCGTGTTTTAACTCATGCTTGATCAGTCATTCGTGTGGTCGTAGTCAGTTTTTCAGTCAAACTTGCGAGCAGCTATTAATTTAAAAGTTCATTTCTTAGCAAAACTGCACATTCAGGCATTCTTTGTTGCAGATAGGCAAGCGTTCTTTCAGTTCGATCAAGCTGTAAGTCATGCATTAGTTCCTCCAGTCATACAAATATTAATTCCTCCAGTCATACAAATATTAATTCTTCTAGTCAAACAAATATTAATTCCATCAGCCAAATAGACGTTCTTCCCTTAACTTCAAATAGTTAGTCATGCATTATTTCCCGCAGTCAATCAGACATACATTTACTACTGCGGCCATCAGTGATGTCATAAGAGGTTTTGATGTTACTAAACTATAGGCTATCCTGGACAAATAGATAGTGCCAGATAAGAGACTGGTCTTATAAGTAATACCCCCTTCTCTGAAAAGAGCAAGGGTGTATAGACATCAAAGTGGGGTCAAGCTGTGTAAGTTCTCAGAGAAGATGATGATGATGTAGTACTCTGAGTCCCTAACTGCTACCTCTTAAGATCCCAATTTGGTAAATGATTAATTGTGTTATTTTATTTGGCTACGTCTAGGGTAATTGATCTAATATAACAGTTATTAATTTCACAACAGACTTTAACTTTAATAAAATTATTAAGCAAGACTGTATGAAATTTTTATGTACAATTTAATTGTCCTGAACCTCAATCTTTACAGGTCAGGAATACTCAAAAGCAATAAAATGATATTTACACATCAAAATAAATATATTGGAAAAACTGTTCCATTTCTTTTAGAGTGTTCACTGGAATAACTACACATACAGTTTCTGTTCATATGAGTGATAACGTCTGCTATTACTATGCTGTAAGTTCTCTTTATTATTTTGATGGTCTTATCTATTCATCCTAAAAAGGGTTGTAATCCTAGTTTGATTACGCTTGGGTGAATGATTGGATAAACTGACACTGGCCTTTATAAAGGACTTATCTTAGAATGTTGCTGCTGCTGTTCATATACACAAGTCAGGACCACAAAATTTATAGCTCCTGACTGAGAAGATGGGGTCTGGCTCCAGATATATAAGGAACTCTCATCTCCCACAAACTTCCTCTCAAGTGAATACATCCACGAGGTAATTTCGTGATATAACCTGGAATAAAAGGACAACCACATTCCATGTAGACGTCTGCCTCAATTCACTCACCCACAAACAACACTAAGTCTTACCCTTTTTCAGTTATTGTGCTAACAAGTTGCACAAGACCTAGAATTTCTTTGCCTACAGTCCATTCCATGTGATCATTCTTTCTCTGTATTGATTCAATGTTAGCGTCCTTAGTCCATGCTTGGCTTCCGTACGATAATCATGTTAAGTACCAAACAGCATGTGACCTATTGATTACTTCATTCTAACCTTTCCTGTACGTTTATCACATGATCTTTGAACAGTGTGTCACTCCAGAAGAAAATACCAATTTAAATCACTACTAACACTTACTGTCGTCATTTGTTGCCATATTTGCAAACACTATACACATTTTTGTCATTTCGAACATGTCTGCAAAACTACACACATTCATAAATGGGTCAGTATGGCACAACACGAAGACAGGAGTACGACAGGGATGCCCCTTATTAACCACTCTATTTTTAACAGTTATAGACTGGGTGATGCGCCAGACAACAGAGGGCAGTCCAAGAGGAATAAGATGGACAACATTTTCTACATTGGAAGATCTGGAATATGCAGATGACATTGCACTACTAGCACATTCACATCAACACATCCAGGAAAAAACGGATAGACTTAATAAGTTTAGCCAGCAGGTGGGCTTGAACATCAATTTAAAGAAGTCTGAGGTCATGACGGTCAATGTGAGCAACCCTGTGCCCATATCAGTAAGGAATAAGCAATTGGTACAGACAGATACCTTCACATACCTAGGAAGCATAGTAACACCAGACGGCGGGGCAGGCAAAGACATCAACAACAGAATGAATAAGGCAAGAACAGCCTTCTTTAGCCTAAACAACATCTGGAAGTCCTCCCAATACAGCACAAGCACAAAATTAAGATTATATCAGAGCTGTGTGCTTTCTGTGCTTCTCTATGGTGCGGAATGCTGGAGAGTTACAGAGAAGGAAATGTCGAAATTGTCCTCTTTTCACACAACATGCCTAAGAAAAAATTCACCGAATCTTTTGGCCGAATACCATCACTAACCAAGATCTGCTTACTCGTAGCAAGCAAGAGGACATGCACACCATCATAGCTGGCAGACGCTGGAGCTGGGTTGGCCATGTCCTCAGAAGAGACCCCGATGCCATCACAAGAACAGCTATGCTTTGGACCCCTGAAGGAAAACGAAAGAGAGGCCGACCAAAAACAACCTGGCGGAGGACCGTGGAGGCTGAGATGCAAAGAATGAACCAGAGTTGGGGCACTGTACGAAGGATGGCCACTGACCGAGCAAAGTGGAATCAATTTGTTGTTGCCCTACAAGACGCCACTAGGCGCGATGGCCACTGACTGCTTTGACGGTCGGCGGCTATGGATCAAAGAAGAAGATGGCACAACACATTAGTTTCACTTTCCATTTAGCATTAACACATACTCTGGCTATACACAGGTTAATAATTAACAAAATATGCAAATAAATATATCTTTCTTACCCTCAGGCAAATATATTCACACACACACAAGCTGAACTGGCCTTCTACGGGATCTAGAACTGCTCTCAGATCAGAAGGCAAAGACTTGGTCGTTCTGTATTTTAGTTTCTGTCAGCTCGGTGCAGATTTTTGAATCGAATGGCCCAGATCGTACTACCTTGTTACTATTTACAGAACTACATCCGCCCAATCGGAGGCAAAGTCAAAAAGTCTTTCTAGGAATTTTGACTTAGGCGATTCTGAGCTCGCTTGTATAATCTGACTAATTTTAAATATTTTATGTTATAGTTATTAGTGGACCGATTTTAATTATCCAAAGTGATAATTAAACGGCCAATTTCTCTCTATCGTTCTATATAGTTTTCCCTTAGTTATTCCTTTGCATATCAATCTGGGTAATTTTAAAGTAATTAAATTTGGCACTACCCTGATATGAAAATATCACTAAAATAAAATTTTTCTACTACAATAAAATTTTTATCATGCGTGGATATATTTAATGCTTATGTGTTAAGAAATATCAGCGCTATAATTTGAGATATTTCCTTCTGTTTACCTATCTTTAGTTGTTAAGAAATAACATATCTTCGTTTGGTCAAAAACACAAAATAGCCTCTATTGTCACGTCAACCAAAATTTTCTTATCACTACAAGAAAAGGAAACAATTTGATTGGTTGTTAAATTTGTACTATACTCTTAGATAATTTTTGTTGGGCTGTAACTTTTGACTTGGTTCCTAGACAAATTCAAATACACTAGATAAATTTTTGGCGGTAAATTTGACTGGGTTGTTAGACAAATTTCAAATCCTATAGTTAACGTTAGATTCAAATACGATAGCTAGTTTTTGACGCGGGGAATTTGAGCGTGGTGTCATACAGATTAAAAATTTTTACGACAAGTGAGAAATTAATTTTATCAGTCCTCAGGTATTCTTTGCAGGTAAGCAGTCACGCAGACATTAATTCTTACAGCCATTCAGTCATTTTTTGACACACAAGCAGTCACGCACACATTAACTCCTACAGTCAATCAGTCATAATTTTTTTTTAACTGTGACTTGGTCATACATTCACCTATTCATGAAATCAACGGGACATTCATACTTGTATGTACATTCAGTCACTCATCATTTCTCTATGCCAATCATCATCGACCTCATTACTCATCATCGACCTCATTACCTTTCAGCTCACCCTGGAGTAAAGGTCCTCAACAAAAGCCAGCCACGTCTACCTGTCCTGTGCCATCATCCATTCACGGTCTGTACCCCTGTCATTCCTATCTGCAGTTCTCTTCTTCATGCGGTATTTGGCCTTGCTCTATTTCATTTGATTCGGGGATTCCAGAATAAGGATTGCCTGGTAATGTTATCAGCTGGTTTTCTTAATGTGTACTCTAACCAACACCATCGTCTCCACCTCACCTGCTGTTCCAGTAATGTTTGTCTGCAGTTTTCTCGGCGTTTAAACTAATATAACCTCAACAACAATATGCAGCCAATCAACCCGTCAGAAAATCAATACAGTAAATCATTAATTAGCCATGCATCTATTAGTTAATTCATGCAGACAGCAAGTGAGCCGGGCCACCATTTCTTTTAATTATGCGGTCTTTCAAACATATATTTTCATTTTTCTTCTTCCCCGTTCGTCCTGAAAAGGACGTTGGTTGCGTTGTGTCTGTTTACATATCTGCGCCTTTCGGCCGACACATCCGACTTCAGCACGGCATTTTTTGGGACCGGGTTTGCCTTCCCTCTTCGATCCCTACTCTCTCAGCCAGACTGCAGTGATGCAGACTGTTTCCAGGACCACCACGTGGAGGTGGAGTAGGGTCTTGGTCAGCTCTGGTTTGCTGACCCTGACGCAAGCAGTCAAGCTATGGGTCGCTGACTGCATTCTCTATTGCTGCATCTTTGGGTCCCAAACATATATTTAAACCAATAAGGTTCATTAATTTCGCAAATCATTGACTCAGCTGAAATCAGTGCTTACAAGAAGAACATGCTGTCCAAGAATGTCGGCTCCACGAGAGGAATAGAGTGATAGTATCACATTTACCAACACTTTTGAAGAACGAACGAACGAACGAACGAACTTTATTTTCAAAGGGTTGAGAATTGGGCACGCAGGCCCGTCTAACATTCTGCTCTTCCTTTCGCTCACCTTTCATACTGAATTCATTTATTCTCATATGCATGTTACATATCAATTTCAAGAAATTCAACGTAAAGTAAAATAATAATATAGCACACTCATATTAACATTAATTACTTATAAGCATGAAGAAACTATATGGCTATACCTGAGACGGAGAGCCGACTTTATAAGAGAATGAAATGTTTGGTTACATGAGAGCGAACGAAAAGGAAGAAGCGGAAGAAAATAATCAATGCCTGATCACGCAGAGTTAAATAATATTACCGGACAACGCATCATTCATTCATCCACTCAAATATTCAGTGAAACCAAATTGCCGGTTTGTAGTAATTAGTTCAGTTGTTTGATGAAGGTCGAGATTGTAATGTTATCATTATTATACTTCTGCTTTTACATATTTAGATCTGTCCTCTCTTTATTTTCTTTTCTGTATTAATTAGTTTTGTCCCCGACGAAGGCTTCGTGGTTGCAACGTAATCCATTTCTTTGTTGTAGTAAGACATACGATACCAATGTTTGTTCACATCACTTCTTAAATGTTCACATCTATATGACGAATAGATACTGTTGCTCTGTTTTTCCTATAAAAAAATCCGTCACGCCGAGTGCTTATTCCTATAGCGGGATCTTCTGAACTTCTTTTCATGGCTTGACTACCTAACTGGGAGCCGCGCTAGCGTAGTGGTTACCACACCGCTCTGGCGACCGGGTGATCCAGGACCAAACCCGGGTGACGGCATTTGAAGATTTTTCGTCGACCGGGATTTGTACTGGATTAACTCGAGACCTGACGAGAACATTTGAAGGAGTGTCGTCGACCAGGGATTGGCGGCTCCTGAGCCGACCCAGCTGTAATGGGTACCTCCGAAATCGGAGAGTATTTGCCTGAATGGCGAGGGACACCTGTCTCTGTACAAGAAAAAAGGGATACTCACGTAAAATCAATGTCAGGTTAGACATAAATAATAACCTGAGATTTCGCCTCGAGTATTAGCGGGCGTACGAAAAAAAAAAAAAAAAAAAAAAAAAAAACTACCTAACTGATTATTAATATTACATTTTCCTGGAGATGTGTTGTGAAGTTGAGAAGTTACAAACTTTCATAAGTAGATGCTAGTGTAGCGAAATGGTTTTGAGGAGATAGGACAGCTTGAATGGAATGAATAAAAGATAATCTCTAGAGGAAACTCTCCCAGACTGCAAGTTGAATGCACAGTCTCTCCTCGGGAATTAGTCCACTCAAAAAACTGTCTAAGAGAATTCTGGTGAAACTAAACAGGATATTCTCTAGGCGATAAATTCTATATCCGATATCCTACAAAGGACTATGTATAGTACATATAGATGGATAAGAGATTTGGTGCCCAGCCACATTAAAAATATCCCGACCCAATAGTGTTTATTAATTATGGCTCTGCCCCCAGGGTGTAGATTTATGTTATTAAAACTATACAACCCAATTAAATATCACAAAGAAAATAACAACAGACTCGGTTATGTAAAGTTTACAAAAATGAAAATAGAATCTTACAATATATTCAAATAAACAACTTTATGTTCCCTAATCTATGAATGGTTCTGATCCATGTCAGAATTAATTTTTAATCATAGGACAATAGGAATATTCTGTAGTGGTTCTGCTGGCATGTTCAGATACTCATCTCAATTGCTGATGTAGTCTTGTTGCCAGGGGTTCAATATGTCCCAGCACTCCAGGTCCCGCAAGTTCTTTTTAGGGTTTCAGAGGATGGCAAGCTGCTTTCTCCGTCTTGACTCAGGGCGCATCACCAGCTGGGATGGATTAAGTCTGCCCTTGAGAACACTGCTTATGCTTAGGTCTTCTGGTATGACAACCTGGTATGACAACCTGGTAGGACTGGATTGACAAACAATTTGAGCTCCATTAGTAATCTTGCCAGAGAAGTCATTTCCCATATCTGCTGGGCGCTAATCGTCCATCAGAAATCTAACAAACATTCATAGCTAACATCAATAACAAAGTACTATTTATTATCTATAAAGTACTATAGCATAACTGATGTTATAAGCAAACAGGTGGATCTAAACCTATATCTGGCTTCCAGCTTGTTTACCGCAGTGATTTCCAACATATCGGCTGTTAGCTTCACCAACTGTGAAGTTTGGGGCTGTGGTCATCAAAAGTTTGAGAACCACTGGTCTACCTTGTGCCCATAGAGCAATAAAATCAATTTGGGGTCACTGTCAACAATGGTTTGAGAACCACTGGGTAAGAGTTTTCTATTCTGCTGTAACATGTTGGGGTGTCATTGTTACTAAGGTTTGAGAACCACTGAATTACAAGTCAGTCAACATATTCATTTATAAAATTGCTAGTGCTGTTGCCCATTCATTACATACTTCTGTGTTTATGTGATAGGCATTCATATACCTTATTAATACCATCATAACATAGGATACATGCACATCAACCCATTAAAATATAATAAGGATATTTGCAGAAATCAGTTCAGGATTAAAATATGACAAGGATAATCATGGCTGAAATCATACAGTAGAATCTGTATTTCTTAGGAGCAACCATTTTGTTCCCGGTCAGTCTGCCGGCTTGCGAGAGAAAAGGCCTGTGCTTTGAGAATAGCGCCAAAATCCTCCAGGTTTCCGTTTGGTTGCTGAGGTCAAAGGTCAAAAGTCAATAATCTGCGCTCCCTATCCATTGGCTGAACTGCAATTATTCAGGGCGCGGTGTAAAAGTTCACAGTGGTAAAAGGTCACAGTGGTTTTGCCAGTCAAACGTGGAACAAAGGAATTTATTTCCCGCAGCAAATGGGAGATCTCCTGATGTGTATTTACGCATGGTAGATTCTAGAGAATTTAGAGAGAAGGAATGTTTTGGTATGAGAACAGATTGACAGAGAGAAAAGAAGGCGAATACACTTCGTGACAGCTAGCCCTTAGGAGTCCCATCATCATTTCTCTTCTCGTTCCTTAAGAAGCATGGGGCATCCACAGCAGGTGTCCCTCTTGCAGGAAGCCAGGCCCACGTATTCACATGCTCTTCTAGTGATGGTTTGTGAGGCAATAGTTTTACATGATAAAGTTGCCAACCCCATGCACAAGTTCATATTATTCGCCTTGTACGACATGCTTGAGTGTGCAGTAGTCTTATTATTTCTTTGTCTCTTCAGATAGCCCCGGGAACTATAGGTGGAACAGGGTCGGAAGTTTGAATCTCGTTTATACTGAAGGACGTAGCCGACAACCATTTACTTACTATAACTACTATCCGTATTCTCCCCCCTCCCCTCCACTTTTCAATGACTGGGGATAGTTTTTCTTATAGGTTTTACTATCATTATGTCCGTGGCCTCTGCACTGTGTGATCCGCGCTTGCTGTATTTACGCCACTGACACGTCCTTGATTTTTAGTTCAGGGATGTCGACCGCCCGCCACCTTGGACATTGATGTAAAACCTCCTCTCACCCCTGCCCCTATCTTTACATTCAGCACTTACACATTTTCCTTGGCTTATGAAAATGTGTAGCCAAAAAAAAAAGAAAAATGTAAATCAACAGGCAATGGCCGCGCAAAATTCAATAGAAAAAAGAAACGGAGATTTTCCAGGAAAAGTTTCTAATTCAGGTTTAGGTTTAAAAATGCCACGCTTGTGAGCAGGTCAGAATTACATGTCAAGGAAATGAAATCTATACAAAATAAAATGTTTCCCCTTCTTGCTGTATATTTAATCAACTTTCTGATGGAAGATAGAAAATATTAGATTTTTATTGTCTTCTTTTACCACACAGGGAATATCGATGGCCTATTCTATACTCTTTTCTCTGAGCCATCTCTCGGTCTAGTTATCTTTCGTTCTTCCAATTTCTGTGTCCCTCTTCCTCCCATGCCTCCATGCTGCTTGTATTTAACCTTTTCTTCTCACCCTAACTCCTGCTTTCTGTCTACTTTACATTCCCGTCTCTTGTATGAGCTATTGCGGTTTGTATTTTATGAAGCACCAAAGTCTTTAAACAATTTATCTTTGTAAAAAAATGTTTGATGTATTCATCAAATTGTAATAGGTGAACGTTGTTTAAATTAAAAAAACACAACAAAACATGCGAGCTTCACAAGGATCAAATATAACCAGTCAGTGGTGTAAGGATCAAAGTGTAACATGTGAGTAGGTCAAGGGTCAAAATGTTACATTCGAGTGTTAGATCCACTTTCTTTTGGGATTTTCAATAATTGTGCCTCGTTCTGGCTAGATACTTCTCGTTCAACCTAAACACAAGTTCTGTCGGTTATATTTGGGCGCATGTTCAAATATGAAAAGACATTGAGGTCTGGTCTATTGAAAGATAATGTGTGAGTAGTAGCTTTATAGGCGTACTAGAATCTTAATGACTGGTGTCAACATTTTTTTTTTAACATTCAATTTTTGATATATGTATTTGTTGAATCAGTTGTTAGAAAGACAAATGATTTTATTCGGTAAAGACCAAAGTTGATCTTGACAAAAGATGACTCAGGTCAGGAACGACACATTTTGTCACTAGCCTAGGGTTCCCATAATGTTTTGTTTAAAAACCGGGACATTTCCAAATTTTTACCTAAAAAACCCGGGACATTTTGTAAAAAAAGGGACATGTTAAAAATTAAGGTAAAGCACAAATAAACCTATTATATATTATATGTTGCACTTAAAATAAGATACTGGTATAAAAATACACACATTAACTAACACAACTTCCACTTTGTCGTTGAAAAGTTTTTTCACGATAGCTGTTGTGCAGTCCATGCTGTGGTTATGCACCGCCGTGTGATAAGCGAAGGTTGCTTCCTGCGCTGCCAATGATAACTGTTTTTCCATTTCCTTTTCACTCTGGGTTTTCGCATTTAAGAAATGACTTATACTGCTGTTGGAAGCCTTACTTTCAACAGCACCTTTATGTTTTTTCGTTTTCACGTGGTTGACTACGTCTGACCGACCACCATGTGAAATGCAAAATTTAGAGCTGCATAAAGTACATTCCACATGCGGTAGCATAGTGGTTAGTGCACTGGCTTCCTAGCGCAGTGGTCTATGGTTCGATCCCCAGATGAGGCGGAAAATTTTTAGGCCACAAACGGCTCCTGGGTCGACCCAGCCCCAAATGGGTACCAGAGCTACTCTGGGAAGGTTAAGGCGGCCGGCGTGATGCCGACCACATCACCCCTCGTGTGCCGACGGTCAAGATAATATGGGCCTAACACCATATTCCCAATATGCCTCAATGGGCGTGTAACGGGTTCCTTTACCTTTACCTTTACATTTTCATCTACACCTTTAATGAAGGGACATTCTCTTGTAATGTTATCATTTATACTGCACTTACGTTTCGGCATTAAGCGGATGAAAAACGATAAAAATACTGTATAATAATGCTAATACGCATTAAATCATTTGGTAGATGCTCACTGAACACTGTTTTGGTCGACTTTCGAATTTTTGTTCCAGATTCAAACCGAAGGTCCACTGTAACCGGAAATTGATAAAGTAACACTACTAAAACACGGAATAAAATCCGTTACCAAAAGATTTTTTTTCAGGAAGGACCCTTAAAAAGCGGGACATTTGGAATTAATTCGGGACACCGGGACATTTTATTAAAAAACGGGACTGTCCCGGGAAAAACGGGACGAATGGGAACCCTACACTAGCCTGACCTTGCGACTTGACGGTCATAACAAATGTTCACAATAAAGGGAATACGTTACGCTTAAAATCGGGGTATGAGAACCGTATTTACTGAATCTACAACTCTTGCTTAACACTCGTATCACTTCATGTCATACGCGGCATCCTATCCCCCCACCCCCACACATCCCAATTTTCCCCGTAGTCAGGCTCGCGACATCGGCCATTTTTTCTAAGGATTTCCTTCTTCCCCTCCTTCTTTTAGTATGTTCTCTTCTCTCCCCTTAAACTTTCTGCTAGGTCTTACTGGATTGTCTCCTCCTTCGTGTGTCCGAATATCGTCTTGTTTATCCTAGTGTTACTCCGGATTGTTCTATTCGTTCATGTACAGCGTAGAAACCTTCACTACAAATCGAACAGTCACTGTTAACTTTTCACACCAGAATCGTTCCATGTCAAGGAAACAATGATATTGCCATCAAGGTGATAAATTCTCTTTCTTTGTGTAGTTGTTAACTCATACTGGCTACTAGTTGTCGAATCATGCTTTATTTGCTAAATGATGTGAATGTCCACCAGTGGATAAATGTAGATGTTGGGACTGGTGTAGTAAAGTGTAACGATTGTCAACTCATCAAACCCAGCACAGTTTTGGTCATACAGGTCATCTTGTCCTGGAACATGATGAGGCTCCGGCAAGAATGTGAGTGTAAACAATGAGTGTGTATCTGAATGTCAGTACGCGAATGGTAGAATGATTCGATAGAGTTGACAGGTTGGTAGTACATCACTCATACTCACACTGTTCGAATTCAAGAAGTACTGGAACTACGGTGGTCTTTTTATAACATTTAATGGGACGCACACTTGGACAGTACGTGTATGGTTACAGGAACAAATGTCGACATAGACAGCATAATGTTGATCACAGGAATATCATCTTAAGTTAGCATTCATGCTTGGCAAATATCATAATGGAGCATTCGTAAATAAGCATTCAGCGTTCCATCATGTAAATCATCTGGCTTTACTGACTGGGCACGTCAGACCATAACCAATACATAGGAAGGCTCCTAGACCTAACCTCGTCTAGCGAATATTCCTTCACGTAAAGTTCAATATATATAGATTTCATAATATAGGAATCCCAGACATGGGTTCTCACATGTAGCAGTGATCTCTTGGTTCATCGAGCGATAGTACAGGCATCCCTTTTTCTCACTCGATAAATACAAAGTATATGAATTTCAACATGGCTGTTCTCTCTCTCGTGAGCTTCACTCACTATAGAATATAGACCAAAATTAGTCATTCATTAAATGTCCTCATTTCTTCATAGGTTCTCTCATAGAGGTAATTGAATAATATCATACAATCCAGTGCTGATACATAGGAATTTCTTCTTCCTTTGAATGGATATTCTTTTTAAAAGTACCACTGTGCATCTGCTTATCAACAACGATGGCGAAGCCCAAGTTCATAATAAATTGTGGTTTTACCTTTTTATGCGAAATATAACTTTGCCATTCCTTGGCAAAAGAGAATAAACACTGGGGTAAAGTACATACAACATGTCTAAATGATTATCACTTTTCCCCATCCATATATAGATCACTATTTCGGCAAAAAGCCTGCTACAACAAAACTCGGCATCCTCACAGGATGACAGCCATGGATCACACCCCTTTGCTAGCGATACTTCCGCTGCATAGCCTTTGACCTTTTCTAGCGACAACCAAATTAGTTCGACTTAGAAATGCAAAGATATCCATATATAAGACAGACTCGTCCTACTCATACAAACACTACGTATAAATTCAGGCCATAGATATACTGAAGCAAGAACAATCTATTCCTACCCAGCCACAGAATAAATCGCAGTAGGCCTAGAGTCGTCTGCGGAGTCCGATCGAAGATGACAGAACTATTTTCAAGGGAAGCAACCCAAAAATGACTTCTCCTTAAGCACTTAAAAAGGAAATACTTTGCTTACAAAATATTTGCGAACATAATAAGAATATAAATGTATTATATTGCAAGATAGTAAAAATTGCCCTTTACAGTCTTACCACACCTCCCGGGAAAAAAAAAAAAAAAAATTTTTTTTTTAAAAATACATCTAGGAGCACCGTAGAATAGGCTCACAACGCAAGAATACTGCGCAGATGAAAATATCAGGAATAACTATAATTCCTAATATGACTGGTGAGAATATATATCTCAAAATCTGAGAGAAATTGTTTCCCTACGAATAAATGTTTCCAGGAAGGTGTGATGTACGTATAATACAATTCTGGTAATTATACAATGCATACCAAAAATTCACACTACAATCTTAAATTTATGATTTATGAAGAAACAATCATCAAAGAACAGCGGTGAATTAACATCAATGAACCGCTAAGTAGCGATACCATCATTCTATTATTAAATTACAAATGTGTATCTTAGTAAAGAAACAAAAAATAACTGTTGTAAAGTTATACATATTAAAAAGATCCAATATTTAACAGTTAAGTGGCATCATGTGGGCATCTGGACAGAATGTCCGCCATCACATTTTCTGAACCACGGATAGCTCGTACCGAAAAATGAAAAGGTTGAAGAGCGATTGCGTATCGAGTTGATCTCGAGCTCTTCAAGTTTTTACTTTGGATAGCCGTAAGAGCTTTTTGGTCAGTTTCCACTACGAAATGCGCGCCCAGAAGGAATCTTTGGAGTTTGAGAATTGACCAAACCATTGCCAATAATTCACGGTCTAAAACCGAGTAATTCCTTTCTGCAGCATTAAGTTTTCTGGATATGTACATTACAGGATGCAGAGTTCCAGAGTACTCTTGCATTAGTGCCGCTCCAATCCCAGTGGATGAAGCGTCACTACGAAGAACAAATGTCTTATCTGTTGTAGGCAACACTAAAATAGGTGGTGATGAAAACATAGTTTTGATCTTCTCTAGTGAAGATTGGCATTCATGAGACCAGTGAACCATGTTAGGCGATCCTTTCTTTAATAGTGTAGAGAGAGGTGCCATGATAGAGGACAGATTCGGAATGAAACGTCCATAAAATTGTATGAGACCTAAAAGACTTCGCACTTGCTTTTTAGTCCTAGGGATAGAGATGTTAAGTATCTTAGTGATATTATGGTCTTCTGTCTTCAAGAAACCGTGACCTACTCGATGGCCTAAGAAAGCAATTTCGCTAAAGCCAATACAAGCTTTAGATGGTTTTGCTGTCAGGTTATACTCACGCAGAGTTGATAATAATTCAACTAATCCTGAATAGTGATCTTCCCAAGTATCGCTGAAAAGACAGATGTCGTCTAGATAAGCAATGACATCTGACCGATACGATAGGATTCGACGCATCATGCGTACAAATGTAGCTGGTGCGTTCATAAGGCCGAAAGGCATAAAATTCCATTGGAAAAGGCCTCTGGGAGTAGAGAAAGCGGTAAGAGGTTTGGCGCGTTCGGATAATGGAACATGCCAATATCCTTTAGACAAATCAAGTTTAGTGAAAAAATGCGATTTAGAAAGACGAGTAAGTAGTTCTTCCAGTAAAGGCATAGGTTCAGCATCGAACTTCGTAACTTGATTCAATTTGCGATAGTCAACGCAAAGACGTATGTTATTGTCTTTTTTTCGAACAATAACCATCGGCGAAGAATATGCAGAAGTGGATGGTTCGATTATTTGTAAATCTATCATTTCATCCAACTCCTTTTCAACCTGTGTTTGGAAATGTATAGGGATAGGATAAGGCCTAACCCTAATTGGAGTATGTTCAGTTAGAACAATGTCATGTTCAATGACATGAGTTTGTCCAGGGATGTCAGTGAGGACATCCTGAAATGTTTGTAACATAGACGAAACTTGTCGCCGTTCTCCTAGAGACAAATCAGGAGAAACAGTAACGTCTTTCCATGATTCACTAGAATGAAGTGGGATCATTGGAAGCGGGAGATTAACATCCGAAAAACTTGTTTCCTCATCCTGTATTACAGACAGTGATGAGTAATGACCATGTTTGACATGAGAATCGTCCGTTGCCTGGAAAATAGGCTGTAGATAGTCAGGACGTTCATGGAACTCCGTAAGCATATTGATGTGGAAGGTTTTATGCTTCCCGTTAATATCGACGATGTAGTCAACATCTGAAATTTTCGATGTTATATCGTACGGACCTTTCCAACTAATAAGGAGTCTATTTTCACGACAAGGTAGCAAAACAAATGCTTTGTCACCAGGACAAAGTTGTCGTAAAGTTCTCTTCTTATTAGCAAATTGTCTTGCCTTCTGCTTAGCAAACTCAGAAGAGGACGTTGCCAATTTGCATGCTTCGATAATCTTTTGTCTCAGCGCGATGACATACTCGTAAGAAGATTTTGTGTCATCGTCAATATTGTCAGCTGTTATAAGATCATGCAGCAAAGACATTGGGCCGCGCGGTCGCGCGCCAAAGACAAGTTCAAAGGGCGAAAACCCTGTATGTTCATTGGGGACCTCTCTGTACGCGAAGAGGGCCGCGGGTAAAACCCTATCCCAATCTTGAGGATGATCCTCAGTTATCTTCCCTAATAAGTTCTTAAGTGTTCTATTTAGTCGCTCGACCATCCCATTGGACATAGGATGATAGATGCTACTCAAAGATCTCTCTATCTGTAGAGTAGACATTACTTGAGACATGGTATCCGATATCAGTTGGGTGCCATGATCTGATAATATTTCTCCGGGGAATCCCAGCCGAGAAAATATAAGCCAAAGAGCATCTGCAATGTCAGCGGTAGTAATGCTCTTTAGAGGAATAGCCTCTGGCCAACGTGTGCACATGTCTACACACGTTAAGATAAACTGATGTCCTCTAGCAGATTTGATCTTGAATGGACCAATGATGTCTATCGCCATTTTCTGGAATGGACGAATAGGAATATCTGCAGCCTGAATAGGCGCAGCATGACGAGGACCTTTGGATTTGACTTCTTGACATACTTTACAGGATCGACAATAGATCCGTATGTCCTTGTTCACAAAAGGCCAAAAGAAAGCCGCAAGAACTCTTGACTTAGTACGGGAAAAACCCATGTGACCAGCACACTGAGAGTCGTGTGCATGTTGTAAGATCTTAACTCTCAAATTCTTGGGTACAAGAATCTGAGAATGACTTGACTTAGTGGAGTCTTGCACCATACGTACAAGTACGCCATTCTTCATTGTAATCCAAGATTTACAATTTGAATCTTTATTCGGATCACCTTTTGTTACAAGAGTGAAGAATTTCTTAAGAGTCGGATCTTCTTCTTGTTGTTTTATAAACGAGTCACGAGAAATTACCAAGGGATCATCTTGGTTATGCACTTCATTATCTTCAACAGATGAAGTTTCAGGCATATTGAGAGCTTGAGCTCTAGTGACTACTGCATTAGCAGATTGCATATTTTGATTTTCCCAAACGGAAATTTGCTCCGGAGTGCATTCTTTGACTCCATGAATGCGACCGATGATAAGATCAGCGATCGGATCCGGCAAAAGACATGCGTGTACATCTCCTGTGAAGAAAGGAGTAGCAATCCTAATGATAGCGGTAGAGTATTTCTCTATGGTGCCGCCAAATGATACGCATTTGACTACTTTGCCTGTAGAATGAGAAGGATCTATGAGTGACTGCCTAACCCCAATAGTTGTGCATCCAGAATCAAAAAGTACTGAGACTGGATTGTCATTTACTAAACCTTTGTGTAAGACAAGAGAACCTCTCCCATCATGCGCGATTGACGCAGGAAGAGCGGGAAGAGGATGGCCACAGCTTAAAGTAGACACTGTGGTTGGCTCAAATAATGTTTTGCATTGGGGGCACTGAGATGCTCTCCCAAAATCAAAAGCGGCACATGCCATATTATTAGAGTCATCATTATCTTTATTTTGTTTATAGGCTTCGTGGGACTCTTGCTGTGCAGAGTTCGCCTGGTAATGAGCTTTATGTTTTTTGAATTGTGCTCTACCTCTGTTATTATTGCCTCTGTACTTATCATTGTTTCCACTATTATAACCTCTACTCGGGTTTGAATCATAGCTCCTTTGGTTACTATCATCATATTCATTATAATGAGTATCTCGGTAATTATGATCCTGTTGTCTCCATGAAGGAAAACTTGGATAGTTTCTAGAATGACTTCCTTTGCGAAAGTTCCTGTAATTATGACCACCCCTGAATCGAGGGCTGTCAGCTCTTCTCCAGGTATTCGAAGAAGAACCCTGAAATGATTGGTTACCTTGGTTCTGATAACTGTAATAGTTACCTTTTTTATTAAACCTATTTTGAGGTCCTTGGAATTTGTGAGAGTGATTAGGGTTGTATGGTGTTGCAGAAGCAACTGGCATACCTTCTTTAACCTTACTGTTGCTAATGGCTACGTCCGGATGTGCAGTGACGTATTGGGTACAATACTGTTCCATTTCTTTTAGAGACTTAGGTTTACGCTCATGTAAGAATTCGAGGAAAGGTTTATTTATACTTGACATAATCTTGTCTCTGAGTATCAAGTCCATAAGGGCTTCATAAGTCTTTTCTGTTTTGGATAGCTCAATCCAACGATCAAATGTAAGTCGTGTCCTTGCAATGAATTCTGAGAATTCTACACCTGCCTCAGGCACCATTGTCTTAAACAACTTCCGATAACCCTCTTCAGACAACTGATACTTCTTTAATAAGGCTGCCCTAATAACATCATAGTTATCTTTGTCAGCCTCTTCAACCAAACTTAAACTAGTCAGAGAATCACCTTTCAGATTTTCTGATAACTGGTTAGCATATTGTGATTTGTCCACATTATGTGCTCGACACGAGCGTTCAAATCTGTTTAGCCAGAATGTTATGTCATCACTGGAAGGGTTGAACGCTGGTACCTTGACCTTGTAAGTAAAGGGTTTACCATTACCACTAGATGCTTGATTAACATTACTTATGTTTGTTAACTTTAACTTTTCTAACTCAAATGCTAAAAGTTCTTTTTGGTGTTCATGTTCTCTTATTGCTTTTTTTTTCTTGAGCTTCAGCTTGTAATTTTCTCTCTTCTGCAGCAGCCTGTAATTTTTTTCTCTTCAGCAGCAGCTTCATCTTTTCTTTTCTCTTTTTCCATTTCCATCTGGAATCTTTTTTCATCAGTCTGTATCTGCAATTTCTTTTGTTCATCCTCTCTTTGTGATTTTTTTTCCTCAGCTTCCAATCTTTTCTCCTCAGCTGCTAATTTCTTTTCTTCAATCAATGCTTTTCTTTCTTCAGCAGCAGCAGCAAGTTTTCTCTCTTCTGCAGCTAATGCTTTGTCATATTGAGCAACTGCCCATTCTTCTAACTGCTGACCAGTCTTATCAAGAGCCCTGCCTTGTGTGATAAAATAATCCAAGGCAGACATCTTGTCTAATAAGATCAGTAATTTGCAAAAGTAAATAAATTTACTTTCTTAGTCTTAATCAAAGACTTTGTATGATAACTTTGTAACCTGTGAAAAATAGTACTTAACTATCCCAATCACTGTGGGAAACAAGCCTTACAAAGGTCTTGTATAAATCCTTATATAATAACAGCTATAAGTTGCTGGTTCACTCTATAATATAAGTGCAGTGCACCAGAAATAGTGTTTTATATCATCAACTGTGTACCTTTAGTAATAGCAATTAACTATCAGTTGATTCTTGTACATCAATTTATATGATCAACTATATTTTAAATAGTGTATGTCGATCAGGCACAAAACAAAACAGTTATACAGAAAAACATGAAAACATTTGCGGAAATGAAATAAATAAAATTGGAAAAACAATAAAAGATAAACCGCAAGAGGATAACAAATACAAATAACGCCACAGTATATAAATATAAATTGAGAATAGAACTGAAAGATAGAATAGGGTAGACCAACAAATTACAAACAAATCAAAACAAACTAAAGAACAGAGGAATATTACAAAAACAACAATGAGTACAGACTTCACAGCTAACACTAATAGCAACAGCTGTCGCAGCAAATTTTCAATCAAGAAAATTGCACCTATAGAAACGCACACATCAGACCCTCTATTACGTGGGATACTCTGCTGTGTGACACCGCCCAACCGAAACAACAACCCGCTGGATACAAACAAATATCACATATAAATAGTTAAACATAAATACATAAATGCATAAATAGTATGGCAATATGATGTAAATAGAGTGTTGCAGAAAGAATGTGTTGGAATGAAGGCTCAGTTACACTGCCTAATAGTACAGTACTGTGGTACTTTATTAAACAAATACTTCTGGTCTAATTATTTTAAATTCAACACAGAAATAGAAGCTCCATCGTTGATTTGAATGATAACAATCAATGTAGGACTTCTCAGTTCAATAACATTTTCTTTCGCAAACACTGTCAAATATTCTCCAGTCCTGATGTGTAATGTTCTATGTTTCAACCAAGCTCGCTGTGTAACACTGTCAGTTGTATGGCAAATGTCCAATGAACCAAATGTCAACAAACCCTGACCTAGTTACTGCATACTCTCGACAGGACAGGTCACGCTGACATCACTGTAGAGTTGTACTGCTGATGTATTTGTGTGTCGTAACAGACCCCAAGGAACGTCTGGTCTCAGTAGTTTACTTCTCAATATGGTCACTGTGCAGGTTGACCCAGGAAGCTGGCACACCAGTAGATAAACTCTCTTTCTTTGTGTAGTTGTTAACTCATACTGGCTACTAGTTGTCGAATCATGCTTTATTTGCTAAATGATGTGAATGTCCACCAGTGGATAAATGTAGATGTTGGGACTGGTGTAGTAAAGTGTAACGATTGTCAACTCATCAAACCCAGCACAGTTTTGGTCATACAGGTCATCTTGTCCTGGAACATGATGAGGCTCCGGCAAGAATGTGAGTGTAAACAATGAGTGTGTATCTGAATGTCAGTACGCGAATGGTAGAATGATTCGATAGAGTTGACAGGTTGGTAGTACATCACTCATACTCACACTGTTCGAATTCAAGAAGTACTGGAACTACGGTGGTCTTTTTATAACATTTAATGGGACGCACACTTGGACAGTACGTGTATGGTTACAGGAACAAATGTCGACATAGACAGCATAATGTTGATCACAGGAATATCATCTTAAGTTAGCATTCATGCTTGGCAAATATCATAATGGAGCATTCGTAAATAAGCATTCAGCGTTCCATCATGTAAATCATCTGGCTTTACTGACTGGGCACGTCAGACCATAACCAATACATAGGAAGGCTCCTAGACCTAACCTCGTCTAGCGAATATTCCTTCACGTAAAGTTCAATATATATATATTTCATAATATAGGAATCCCAGACATGGGTTCTCACATGTAGCAGTGATCTCTTGGTTCATCGAGCGATAGTACAGGCATCCCTTTTTCTCACTCGATAAATACAAAGTATATGAATTTCAACATGGCTGTTCTCTCTCTCGTGAGCTTCACTCACTATAGAATATAGACCAAAATTAGTCATTCATTAAATGTCCTCATTTCTTCATAGGTTCTCTCATAGAGGTAATTGAATAATATCATACAATCCAGTGCTGATACATAGGAATGTCTTCTTCCTTTGAATGGATATTCTTTTTAAAAGTACCACTGTGCATCTGCTTATCAACAACGATGGCGAAGCCCAAGTTCATAATAAATTGTGGTTTTACCTTTTTATGCGAAATATAACTTTGCCATTCCTTGGCAAAAGAGAATAAACACTGGGGTAAAGTACATACAACATGTCTAAATGATTATCACTTTTCCCCATCCATATATAGATCACTATTTCGGCAAAAAGCCTGCTACAACAAAACTCGGCATCCTCACAGGATGACAGCCATGGATCACACCCCTTTGCTAGCGATACTTCCGCTGCATAGCCTTTGACCTTTTCTAGCGACAACCAAATTAGTTCGACTTAGAAATGCAAAGATATCCATATATAAGACAGACTCGTCCTACTCATACAAACACTACGTATAAATTCAGGCCATAGATATACTGAAGCAAGAACAATCTATTCCTACCCAGCCACAGAATAAATCGCAGTAGGCCTAGAGTCGTCTGCGGAGTCCGATCGAAGATGACAGAACTATTTTCAAGGGAAGCAACCCAAAAATGACTTCTCCTTAAGCACTTAAAAAGGAAATACTTTGCTTACAAAATATTTGCGAACATAATAAGAATATAAATGTATTATATTGCAAGATAGTAAAAATTGCCCTTTACACAAGGAAAAGAAATAAGAAGGACGACACTAGGGAAAACCTTTACCGAAAAGTGGGACTAAGAAAGCTCTTAATAATAATTGGTACAAAGTAATAAGCACGTGTATTTTATCTTCAATTGGTAAGTGCGCAGTGACTTTTCAATCATCCTGTACGTCTATAAAAACGACAACAGTGGAGCCTTTTCCTCGAGTTGCTTTGACTGCGGCCCCTACTAAAGAAAAAGCAAAAGTTTCTTTTAAAAAACAAAAAAACAAATCTGCTATGGTTTACGTCAAATCTGCTTGCTGTCAACAACAGTTTGCTGTCAACAACAGTTTGCTGTCAACAACTCTATCAGTATATCAGACGTACACGATAAATCTTGGAGTGGACTTTTTCCGCCGTGACTGTATTTGGTCTAATTTTTAACAATGCTGACTTCAACGGGCCAGTAAAGAGCAGCACAGTAATTGCTAGTGTGAGTCACGTTTCCTGTAATTATAAAAAAAATAGTAACTAAAACCTGAGAATTATTTGGATCATGTGCTCTGTCATTAAAGGTAAAGTAATTAGCGACCTTAATGGCTAGCTTTAAAGCTCTGATCATCCATTGCCTTAGATTACGCTCGTGACGTTTGTTGCTAATTATCATTTGATCTGGGCATGTTAGGTTATACACAGAAAATAGTCTTAGTTATAGTGTGGCTGCGGTAGTGATGATAGTAATAGCAGAATCACCTGCCACAGTAATAAAAGCTGCATTCGTCCTAGTTGATTTCACCTTGCTTTGCCCTGAATGTTTATTTATGTTTGGACAAAAAAAAACACCCGATTCGTCTGAAATTGTGCGTATCGAAGACTTGCACACATTTTAAACTTTGTGTTATTTATTTTATTTAGTTTAGTCTAGTTTAAACAAAAAAGTGTAATTTAACCCTTTTCTTAGTTAATTCTTCTTCTTCTTCCGTCCTTAGCCACCGACCGTCAAAGCAGTCAGTGGCCATTACGCCTAGTGGCGTCTTAGGGCAACAGCAGATAGGTTTTCTTTGCCATTGTTTCCCATCACGCCTATTGGCGTCTTTAGGGCAATGGCAAATCAATCCATTTGCCGTTGTTTCCGTAATCGAAGTGACTGGCAAACGGGTGATCAGCCCGTTGGTTTTCTTAGTTAATACGTACGCATAAAAACTGTGTGCTGACGGCCATGGACATTTTGGTCTGTTTTCACTACTCGACCGGACGTCACGGAATTTCATCAATTTTCTACCATGTTGCGCACCGCCCGCAATTTCGCAACGTGCCACAAGGGTTTATATTTGTATGTACTCGTATTCTGTGTGCCAAAAATTTAAAATGCATTTGTTATTTGAGTTCGACATATCTGAACCCTTGATTAGGATAAAGTAGACAGTTTATTAATGTAATTTAAAACGTGAATGACTCAATTTATTATTGAACGAATATCAATGTTTTCTTTTTGTTCACCGTTTGCAATTATTATAAGTCTTTTTTATCTCATTGCATTGGCGGCCAGTCTCAGGCTTCTGTCATTATTGTGAGTTTCTCCCTCATTGTGGTTGGCTGTCAGTGAGATTCTCTTCTGGAGCTGACATTCTTTGTCTACTGCACCCTTTTTTAAGGTATGGGCCACACAGTTGCGGTTGGTCCCCTGCAAAACACCAAAGCACATGTACGCTCTTGCAGTGTAATGTGAAGGAATTTGTTGTATACGACAACGCTGCCAGTCTCATGAACTAACATCAGCTTAGTCGTTTCTTACGAGATGATGATGGAAACAGTGGTCCAAGTCTGTGTTGCCTCGGAAATTCGCAGTCGAAGGAGCAAACTGGATTAATTTAAAAAATATTCTTTTTATTGATTCTTTTTACTGTAAACATCTCTTACTATAGCGCACTCAAGGAAACAAAGGATTGATATTGCAAAGCTGAGTTCTAGCGTGGAAAAGAGAAGATTAGTAATAGCGCTTTTTCTGGGGTGCATGGCTGCTCATTATCCTTAATACGTTCATTTCTAGCAATGATACGGTGGCTTCTAATAGATAAACTTGCGTCAGATATGCACAGTTTCAACTACTTCTTTTCTGTTTTCTATCTATCTATCTATCTATCTATCTATCTATCTATCTATCTATCTATCTATCTATCTATCTATCTATCTATCTATCTATCTATCTATCTATCTGTCTGTCTGTCTGTCTGTCTGTCTGTCTGTCTGTCTGTCTGTCCGTCCGTCCGTCCGTCCGTCCGTCCGTCCGTCCGTCCGTCCGTCCGTCTCGTCCATCTTGTCTTGCCTGTCTTGCCTGTCTTGTCTGTCCTGTCTGTCTTGCCTGTCTTGTCTATCTTGTCTGTCCTGTCTGTCCTGCCTGTCTTGTCTGTCCTGTCTGTCCTGCCTGTCTTGTCTGTCCTGTCTGTCCTGTCTGTTCTGCCTGTCTTGTCTGTCCTGTCTGTCCTGTTTGTCTGTCTGTCTGTCTGTCTGTCTGTCCGACCGTCTGTCTGTCTGTTCGTCTTTCCATCCTCCCGCAATCCAGCCTGCCCGCCTGTCTGTCTGTTTCTTTGTCTGTCTGTTTTAGGTCTGTTTCTTTTTTCTTACGAATTTTTACAATTTACTTTTTACTGCGTTACTAATTTCCTTACTAAATAAGTCGTTCCTCTTTCTACCCTGGAGTATATAACTTTTACTAGCTTCTTATAAGCACAAACAGCTCAGTGGCAGTTGGATGTGATTGTGTACCCGAGTTAAAGCGAGGAAGCTGCAGAGACGCACTGCTAACTTCTGCTCTCCCGGTAGGAAAATCTGGTATTATCGATTAAGCACTTGCACTTTCTAGAACATTCTCAGTCCACAAGAGGTAGACATGTGGTCACTAGGCCGTGTTCATTTTTTAAAATTTAACAGGGTTTCATTTAGGAATGTTCTCGGACAAGACTATTCAGGCGAGAGGTGCCTAATTGGCGGACAATCTTCGAAGACTCCCCTACCCGGCTTAGCTAAGCTGTTCTCATTTCAAAATCATCACCACCCTTCAGCTCCCCAAGGAGCATAGGCCGTCAACAAACTTATACCAACTCTTCATGTCACGTGCCGTCAACAAACTTATACCAACTCTTCATGTCACGTGCCGTCAACAAACTTATACCAACTCTTCATGTCACATGCCATCAACAAACTTATACCAACTCTTCATGTCACGTGCCATCAACAAACTTATACCTACTCTTCATGTCACGTGCCATCAACAAACGTATACCAACTCTTCATGTCACGTGCCATCAACAAACTTATACCTACTCTTCATGTCACGTGCCATCATCAAACGTATACCAACTCTTCATGTCACGTGCCATCAACAAACTTATACCAACTCTTCATGTCACGTGCCATCAACAAACTTATACCAACTCTTCATGTCACATGCCATCAACAAACTTATACCAACTCTTCATGTCACGTGCCATCAACAAACTTATACCAACTCTTCATGTCACGTGCCATCAACAAACTTATACCAACTCTTCATGTCACATGCCATCAACAAACTTATACCAACTCTTCATGTCACGTGCCATCAACAAACTTATACCTACTCTTCATGTCACGTGCCATCAACAAACGTATACCAACTCTTCATGTCACGTGCCATCAACAAACTTATACCTACTCTTCATGTCACGTGCCATCATCAAACGTATACCAACTCTTCATGTCACGTGCCATCAACAAACTTATACCAACTTTTCATGTCACGTGCCATCAACAAACTTATACCAACTCTTCATGTCACGTGCCATCAACAAACTTATACCAACTCTTCATGTCACGTGCCATCAACAAACTTATACCAACTCTTCATGTCACGTGCCATCAACAAACTTATACCAACTCTTCATGTCACGTGCCGTCAACAAACTTATACCAACTCTTCATGTCACGTGCCTTCCGTTCAAGATCTATCTATGTCTTCTTCATCCCCTTCATGTCTGTCTCCAGTTCTCTTCTCCCACATGATCTTTGGTCTCCCACGTGATCTTTGGTCTCCCTCTTCCTCTCTTACTCTGGGGTTTCCAGAACCGGGACTGTCTTGTAATGCTTTAAACAAGTTTCCTCAATGTCCTATCTCTATTCAGTGTCTGTTCTCATCTCTTATTCAAATAGCACTTGTTTGGTTTTTGTCATCAGCTCTACATCAGTCATACCTTTTCTAAATTATACTGGGCTTATTGTTTCAAAGATGAATATGTAACACTCACAACAGGCATAAACCAAACGCTTATAAGCGCAGAACTACAACACTAGTGAGCCACCCCGCATATATAAATAAATTGTGTTGGTGATATGGGCTTGAAGAACAGAAGCTCCCCTGCCACTCCTTCTAAAACGCCATTGTATTTTGCTACAATTTATAATGTAAAGAGTTTCAGGTAGGCCTGACTGTTGGTTTCCAATCCAGTTTACTCACTAAGCCCCATCATGTGATTGTAATGGTTTATCTATTGAAAACGCCTGCCATCCTGTGGACCCCACTTCTCCTGGATCCCAGTCTATTCATGTATGTTTTCATTGTGAGGTTATATATGGTGATTTAAGAGTCGCTTTCTATTTTTAAATTGTTATTTCCTCATCTACTGTTTGTTTATCTTTGGGACAGCCAACAGTATTCTCTCGGTGTATTGTGCGCATGTATATTCAATAATTGTGACGTCTACATTTGGGAAACCTAAGCTATATCAAACAAGTCTTATTCTTGGGGATGGTTCTCAGTCATGCCCCAGATCAGAAAGAATCTAGAGCATTAAGAAAGGGAGAATTGGAACGAATAGCAGCGAGAGAAGGGGTATGGGAAGATAGCTTGAGGAAGGTTCAATTTAGAATCACAGCAGTTATAATATTTGTACGGAAACCTTTTATTTGTCAATATTAAAACATAAACAAAGGATTTGGTTTTTGAAGTTCTAGTTCCCGCGGAAACGAGCCGTAACTGCTTGTTATGAAGGGTGTTTATTCATCTTTCAAATAATATGCTCGATGTTATTTAGAATGTAGTATTAAAATATATGGGGGCTTCCAAGATTGAGCCTTTAAATAGACACCTCCCAGTCGAAAAGACCCGAAAATTTTCTAAATATGTCACTGCGCACACACAGAGTAGTATATATATATCATCATCATCAGCTGCCATCTCCACAACGAAGGTTGGCTGTAATGGATCTCCAACGTCTTCTGTCTCTTGTCTTGGTGGTGCACTCTGATAGACTCTTTCCTGTCCATCTCTTGAAGTTATCTTCCCACTTATAGCGCTGTCTTCCCCTTGCACGTTTGCCTTCAACTCTCCCTTCTATTATGGTCTTCTGCAAGGTGTTATGCCTTTTTATGTGGCCAAAGTATTTTAGCTGCCGAACTTTGATCTCCCTTATTAGTTCTCTTTTCATGCCTAGATTTTCTAGGACCTCCTTATTTGTTTTCTTCTCTTTCCATGAGATACGCCCCATTCTTCTATATATCCACATTTCATATATATATATCTACGCGTCTGTGTGTGAGTATAATTCTATTTAAAACAATAACCTCAAAAATACAAAACACATAAAAAAGTTTCGGAGAAAAATCTCATTCGTCTTGCTGAGTTTTGGGAATTAAATTGCCGGACAAAAAACTTTCATTACTGAAAAAAAAATGCATTCCTTGTACGTTGCGTTCATATTTCAGTTATATTAGATTTTCGTTTTTATTAATCACATGAGAATTTATGTACAGGGTATTTGTTTCCTGATCTCGCTGCTACCCTGGGTTGGGATGGGAATTTGAGCCCAGACAAAGAAGACATAAGAATGTAGTTAGTGATTTGAAAACAAAACTACAAATGGATTCAAAAGAGGACAGATACAAGGAATTTAAAAAATCTTGAACATATTTATATATGTGGAGACAATTAACGAAAAACACACGTACACAAATTTGGAGGGACAGACAGTGATATAAAATAATAATAAAAAAGACTAGGGGATGTTTCGTTGCATTGGGAGATTTAATATGGAGATCAAGAGAAATCAAGGCCAACACACACAAAATCAGAATCTTACTTTCAAAAGTCAAGTCAGTCCTACAGTAAGGAGCTGAAACATGGAAAACAACACACAACAACAATTAAAAACTAGGAGATAAGAAGATGAGAGACAAAAGTATGACGTGGTAGGTTTAAAAAAAACAACAATAATATTGACAAAAATAACGCGTCTTACTAGGACAAAAGGTAGAGCAAATAGCCATTCCGTGTAACTCCAGTGCGAGAGAGGTAGAGGCAGATCGAAAATGGAGAAGGAAACTTGTGGCGGGATTGCCTCCCCTGTTCTGCAGTAGTGGTCCAACAACGGCCAACCTTTGAGTAAAAGGATGAAGGTCGTCAGAGGTATCAACCTTTGCTCAAGATTATTTTTGGCAGAGATTTTAATAGAGGAATGTTGCTTCTCTATCAGGGAGTCTCACAGGAATTTGTACAAAGGCAAGCACAACAACTGAAATCATCTAAGCTGTTATGAACTATTTATTCTACGCTCCTTCTGCGAGGAAAAGTTTCGACTCGTATTTTAGAACCACCCAACTGAAGGTCATTCAGCAGAATATTAATTTACTAGCTCTATATGGTTATGTATTAAGAAAAATGGGTGCAAATTCTCTCAATAATGATTAATCAGCTTTGGATTTATAGTTGCATATAACAAGTTTAAAAATAAATTATTGGCGAACATCATGGGATTATTTGGGTGGATATTTTACAGAGTCGATATGCTGGGCCAGTACTTTGATAATTAACTGGCCTGGTGTTGACAATGCTTCGTCGATGATCTCGGGTTCAGTCACTGCTGGTTCCCAGAGACGTTTTGGGCTGTTTCTTCTCTTCAGGAGTTAAATATTGTGGCAGCAGCATGTCACTTGCAGCAAGGCCGGGAAAACTACTTAGACTGTCCAGACAAGCGTCTTCAAGACTCGTCTGATGTAGGCGTGTAGCGTCGACTTTTGGTAACTTGTACCACAAACTAGGAGGAAACAAACGTCTCTTTTTAGGTACCAGGTATCCTGAAATGAACATGATGCAACCTTTGCTTCCATTCACCATTTCAACTTCCCCAGCATTTTGCCCCTATGTTTGAGCATCAAATTTTGACCCATTGAGTCAGATGAAAGTGCTTTTGGACAGTGGAAGACGACAGTTGAAACATTCTATGCATATATAAATATTCATCTAAAACTTACTATACTTTCAATATAATAATGTTGTACGGAAGGTTAATTGTTTTATTTGGCCCGTCTGAGTATATAGAGTGGATGTCGACAGATACGCGAGAAGGTATAGAAATATATTTTTCACAGGTGGTAGAATTGAGAAAAAAAGATCTGTCTCTGGAGTGATTAGGTAATCTCTTCCAGCATATCCGTACGACTGTTCTTTATTGCAAGACAGATTTTATCTCCCTATCAGGAATAGATAAGTTTCTCTCTACACATACACAGCTATGTGACAACAAGACACACAAACGTGAAAAAAACTACGGATAAATGGGTATGGGTCTGACTAACACACATAGGTAAGTTTCTTTGTAGTTTATTATCATTAAAACTCGACAACGTCAAAATATTTGAAGGAAAAGATCAAAGAGTCATTTACATGCGTATGAAATAAAGTAGAAAAAAGTGCATCCTCCCCAAATGGAGAAAAGAACCCTAAAATTATTAACCCAAAGGTTGAAGGTTAGCACTCTGTTACAGAATGAACAGTATTGGTACTCTATGAGACCCAGTAAAATAAAAAAAACTTTTAGACAAATCAGATATATGGATAGTTTTCCCTCAAACAAGAAAATACTCGCACACTCTTGCAAACAGTGGCCACTCTCACACTCTTACCTAATTGCCTGGTATGGTAGATCTGTAATATCCCTTGGTAATAGAATTTCCTGGAATATATTATCTATTTTCATTTAATATTCTGTCACTCCAGTTGTCGCAGATCCAACTTGGCCCTAGTACATCCCCAGAAATTAGTTAAATGAGGTGAACGCCTAATATGGTGCTTCTCCTAGAAGTGTTATTACTAACAGTTAAAACTGTGAGAGTTCTTGAGGTTCACTCTTTAACAGAAAAATACTTCCAGTATTGGGAACCATCTGGTTGCTAAAAATTAATGTTCATATGACGATGATGGTTCTTCTATCGGCCAACTTGTGGCTGGTAAAATTATATATATATATATATATATATATATATATATATATATATATATATATATATATATATATATATATATATATATATATATATATATATATATATATATATATATATATATAAAACTGGGTTTTGTAAGTCCCGTTATTCAAAAACCAAATGTATTGTCCTCCAATACTCTCTGGCGTGTGCCCGTTCACAAATGAAATTTGTGACGCACAGCCAAGAAAAGGAGAAAATAACAAATCCAAAAATGGAACAAGAACCCAAAAAAATAAAAATAAAAAAGACCGCTGGCCGCTCTTGTGTTCAGGTCTGCGGAGAATACAAGAAACATTTATATAAAAAATACGCTAATCCTATATCTACTCACACAGACGGGGACAAGACGATCTCTTCTCCACTCCGTCAGTCCTGATTAAATTTAAAAGGCACACTGTGTTTCCTTACATATATCAGTTAACAAATTTCGCTAGCGGCTGAGTTCAGACGGGTCTGAGTTTTATGTTAGCTCGCCCGCCCCTGCTCGCCGGCGTCAGCGTACAATGAAAATTATTATTTAATCTCTCCATACGCGCTACCTAAACAATGATCGCCTGTCATTAAATAGTTATTAATTGTCGGCATCTGTTGGCTTTGCAGTAAATGATTAAAATAATAGACACTATAATAAATATGCAGAAATGAAATATAACGTTGTATTCTATCCTACACTATCAGTTTACTGTCTACACTGGTGGCGTGATTTAACATTTTAATAGAATATCTGGTAGGGAATCGCTACGCGTTACTTTATTTCACTCGTTTTACTAGCGAGAAAATCTAAGTGAAGACTAACTGTTAAAAGCTATCACTTCTTAAAAGATTTGCCCTATTATCCTTTACCAGAAAATTCGGAAATGAAATCTTCACGAGAACTAGTAACAAATCCACACAAGGAAATAGTTTAAGGCTGCGTGCTAAATACTTCCGAATTCTGACTGACACTGACAATGGGGTTAAGAAAACAACAATATATATATATATATATATATATATATATATATATATATATATATATATATATATATATATATATATATATATATATATATATATATATATATATATATATATATATATATATATATATATATATATATATATATTATATATACTACTGGACAAAAGTTAAGGGCCACCAAGAAAAACTCCATTATGGACCAAATAAATGCAACCAGGTGTAAACAATTTATTACAAAATAAAGTTGATTCATCCGTGGAAAAGATCAGTCAAGTTTTTTAAATAATGTGTGACTTACTAACAAAAAGAAATTCAACTCACTTTTTCACCTTTTGAACTAATGGGGCGTGTTGCAAAAACCACGAGTTTTTGCAAAAACAATGGCAATTTTCACGTGCGGGTTAAAGTGACCCAGTTTTTGGACATTTAAAAAAAATTAACCTTGTACACCCAGAAATGTATACACATTTCTCTGAGCTCAGTTTTAATGACATTTTCACTTGTCTTTACAGTTTGCCAATCAATTATATAAAACTTGTCTAAACTGAATGGCGGCCCTTAACTTTTGTCCGGTAGTATATATCATTTGGATTCTCTGATCTCTGAATGCGTTAATTTCGCGTTCCGGTGTTACCCCGAGTTTTAGAAGCTAAGCGTATCAAGATAAAGGTTGTGCGGTTGGTCTTCTTCGAGTTGTTCGACCGTCATCAAAAGACTTACTGTTCAATAACGGGTTTCTCTGTAAGAATGCCCGCTTCTGAAGATCAAAGAGCCCAAGGGTTTCTAACTTTTCCTGAGTACGACTTCAAAGGGTCTGTGTTTTTGTCTCTCTCCAGCTGCTTGCCTATCTGAGAAGTATTGTGATTGACAGATGAGCTACGCGTAAGTGGACGAGATAAACACAGCCTGATTTGCTTCCCTGTTATTACTGACAGGTCACGCAGTTTGTAAAAAAGCGTTAGCCCGTGTTAAAACAAAGAAGCGCGACAAGAGAGTAAGCTGCAGAAATAGACAGTGGGTATTGATTCATGGTTTCTAGCTAGCAAATCAGAGGGCAGCTATTAGGTGGCACTAAGCTGTCAGATTACTGTAGACTCTTTTTCCATTGCACGTCACAGTACGTCCGGGCTTGAAGATGTGAAACCCATTCATATCTCATTTATGGAAACAGAGCTACCGTCATCCGAAGCTACCGAGTGATGGTTATCCTCAATTGCTTCATTCTCCTCATTGCTCCAATGTCAACTCATAAAATCTGCTCTTACATTCTCTTTCCCTAGTATGTATTGTACTTTGAACGAGTACACGCTTAACAATAGAGCCCAACGCATAATTTTTACGTTAAAATCCTTATTGGCTCTTATGAATGCCAGTACAGTTTGCACTGTGAATGGAACTCCATATATATATTCATGGTGTCTCCTGATTCCGTTCACGAGTGCCAAACATTCTCTTTCCACGGTCGAATAGTTTTTCTCAGCTGCGGTTAGCTTCCTGCTCCCGTAAGCAACTGGAAACAACAGGTTAGGACGTTTGTCGTCTGCCTGCAGCAATGCTGATCCTATTCCATTTCCGCTGGCGTCCACGCGCAAGACGAAAGGTTTCTTAAGGTCGGGTAACCTTGGAATGGAATATTTGGACAGCTGTTCCTTCAGAATGACGTAAGCGTTTTCGCACTCTGCGGTCCAAACCACCTTATCTGGTTTTCCTTTCCGCGTGAGGTCAGTGAGTGGCGCTGTAAGGCCATCGAAGTTGTTAATAAACTTTTGGTAATACGCGCAAAGTGAAAGGAATGAACGAGTATCTCTCTTTGTTTTTGGCCTCGTTTTTGCGCGTATTTTTTCGATGTTTTTTGCAACGGGCCACATACAACCTTGAGAGATGGTATGACCTAGGAAGTCAAGTTTTTCAAAGCCGATTAAACATTTGCTAGGTCGGGCGATCAACCCAGCTTCCTTTAGTCTCATGAGGAGTGTGGTGAAGTGGGATGTTATAAATATTTATAGGGGGACTTAGTGTACTGACTGAGATCAGCTGTGAAGGTATCTATATCTAATGAGAGTAGTGTATTATAGATAACCTTACTTGCTGCCACATATATATATATATCTCAGTCAGAATTATTCTGGAATAGTGTGATGACTACGTTGTATGTCTAGGGTATGTGTATGATGAAGTGTAAGTCATAACAACAACAGACAGATAAACAATTTAATTTATCCACCACACTTGACAACACTGTGACACTCACATACATATAACACTCTAAAGGATATCTTAAAGGAGTCACTGATAACTTTTCAAATAACAATATGTATTCATTGCTGTTATGAATGAATATGTGTCCTGATTCAAATACAAAGGGAACCAGGAATCACAATCAATTTTACTTACAAGTTATATGTACAGAATTTATCAATATGAATATGGTAATGACATATATTATTAAAAGTATCCTATGTGTGTCAGTTGTGTAGTAGTAATATGAGGTAATACTGGTTTTGTTTTGTTCAAGCTCTGTTGGTATTTGTCATCATGACTTCAATAGTTTGTCTTTATGGGAACTATTATTGGAGATGTTCTCAGTTCCTGATATTAACACAATTTAATTCCCCTCTTAATGTTATTTTTACAAGGTCATTTTAAGCTGGGGGTACATAATTTTGAGCTCAGCTGGCCACATCAGCTTATCTGGCGTGATGGCGGCAGGAACAGACTCCTCTGCTCGATTCTCCCCTCGGCTCTGGAGACACCTCACTGATAGCTAAATGGACCAAGGAGTATGCTGTCCGACTCTGGATTCAGCAAAGCTCTGACCAGGTGCTGCTCAATACCATCAAGACCACGGTCCCTGAAAACAAGAAGGATGTACCTTCTACTTCATAACTAATTTATACTCTCTTTTTACACTGAGCACAATACATCACAAACATTGAGTTCAGAGCGTTAGGCCAACTGTCAGCTTCATCTGAAATACTTTATACCAGTATTTACCTCCTTAATGGTTACTACGCCTCTGCACTTCCAGCATTATTTCTGTCTAATCAATAATCTAGGTGTCAGTGTACTGTTTGGCCATTCCATGCAGTTTTACTTTCCTCCGACACCTTCTGTTCAGGCTGGAGCATTATAGGCTTTACATCATGTTTGCTACTGAACTACACATATATACAGGCATAAATTAACAATTCACATTCAATTTTCATTAAAAGATACTGAATGTTTCAAGCTTACCACAATTCATGGAAACAAACACAGATACGTTGATTAGCAATGAATTCTGGCACAACTACTGGCACAAATTCCCATCTGCTTATGTTCCAGGCTTTTATTTAGCAAAAATATGAGCTGGCTTCAACGCACTATTGCTTTATCAAGCTTATTTGACTAGTGGTCTCGAACTAACGCTCCTAAGTGAGTATATCAGCGAGTCTAGCCAATGGAGCCACGTTTCGACAAGTATTTGAAAAAATTTTAACTTCCTACGTCTCCCCTAACAACCAAAGATAGTATTTATAGCCCGACTAATCGTGTTTAGCCTTACATATCATTCCAGCCAATCAGTTCAAATGTAACTTGTGGCCCATTTCCCGTACAATGGTGGTGTAAAAAAAATCTACCACTGAGCGATTCTGATTTTGGGTGTTGTCTGACAGCACCATCATTTTATTTTGGCTATAACTTGTTAATTCCTAGACTATTTGCATAACGCCGTACATATTCTTTGTCAGCAAACCCTAAGGAACCCAAATATATATATTTAATAGAGCTAAGTGGCTGCGTTCAAAATATGCAATTTCTTCTACCTCCTGTTTCGAAGATGTGCTGTCTGGGTACTGTAATGTTTTCAAACGTAAACCCATCTATTGTTATCTTTCCTAATAAGCGTTTTTTGTGATTTTAAAACCTAACTCTGGGAAGGGTAGTGAATTTATCACTGTCCGTCCGAAAAAGTTAGTGCATGTAGCCTTACACGCGTGATAGTAGTAATTGTGTATCGCGTTACGCTTGTTGGGGGTGGCATTAATAGCGAGACGCGTGTTTAATTTTGCATGCGTTCCTGATTTTATTCGCCCCTCTCTCTTTCTATTTGAGTCCATCTGTTCGTTCGTTTTGGTAACGTAATATAATTAATGTTAGGATTAATTTAGGTCATTACGCAGTCTGCCTCTCAATGTTTTTCTTAGAAATACAGCACACGTTTCATTGAAGAAAGCGGGTAATAATACAGTAGGCTTTTACTATCAACGTGAAAGCGTTACAATTTGCAGACGAAGCAGAAAACAAGGGGGATTTCGAGTACTGTCATTGTGACAGCACTGTTATTTTACCATTGCTCTTTTCTTTATTAGATTTATTTGTTAGGCTTTATATTTACCTTTTAATTTATATATGTGGATTAGAATATTCCACGACATCTCCCCTCTTAAAACAGACATTATATGTCAGTCCTTTATTCTATATACACATAGAGAAATTTATTATTAGTTCTGGGGTTTACGGTGATTCTCATCACACGGATGGCGGCTTAAGAAATCCGCTCCCAAATTTGTTTTTCCAGATATATACTCAATGCTAAAATTATATGGAGCCAAAAGTAAAGACCATCGGAGTAACCTGGAGTTCTCATGCCTAGCCTGTGCTAGAAACGATAAAGGTTTGTGGTCTGTTTGCAACTTAAAGGCCTTCCCATACAGATAGATATTGAATTTCTTTATTGCCCATATTACTGCAAGACATTCTTTTTCGCTAGTTGAGTAATTGATTTCAGCTTTATTCAATTTTCTGCTAGCATATGCCACTGGGCTTAATTCCCCATCCAATGCATCTGATTTCTGTAGTAGAGTTGCACCTAACCCAATATTACTTGCATCCGTCCTTACTATGAATTCTTGACTTAAGTCAGGTAATTTCAAAATTTGTTTACTTGTGAGCTTTTCCTTCAATTCTTGGTAAGTCATTTCACATTGTGGTGTCCATGTAATGCGATCTGGATGTCCTTTACGTGTCAAATCAGTTAACGGTGCACATATGGAATTAAAGTTTTTGATATACTTCTGGTAGAAACCACATAATGAGACAAAGGATCTCACTTCCTTCTTGGTTTGTGGTCTCGGGGCTTTCTGTAGTTTCTCTAAATTCTTTGGGTCAGGGGTCATGTTTCCCTGATAAACTGTGTGTCCCAAAAATTCCAATTCTTTACATCCAACGCAACATTTGGTTGGTCGGTCTGTTAACACCTCTGCATGATTATTTAGAACCTGTTGCACTCTCTCTTTCTGAGTTTTCGTTAAATGTGTACTGATTTTCACCTGTGCTGCTGTCTCACAGGGGTGTAATGGATATTCAAATGATGAAAGTGGTTCCTTTTTCATCTCCATGGCGAGGGACAAGGTCAACAAGTGTGTCTCTTCCTGATGTTCTCTTTCCAAATATTTCTTCAGGAGGTTCACATGATAGATTTTTTCTTTCCCCTTCTTATCTATCTTATAATTTGTTCTAGATACCTTCTCTAAAACTGTATATGGACCCTGCCATCCAATTTGTAACTTATTCTGACTCCCGGGCAAAAGAAGCAGTACTTTCTCTCCCACAGCCAAATTTCTGTCTTTCGCCTTCCTGTTATAATAGGCAGCATGTTTCTTCCTGGCTTGTTTCAAATTTTCATTGGCAAGTTTCCAACCAGTTTTTAAACGAGTGGTCAGCTCATTCACATATTGGTATGAAGATGTAATGTTTTCCTCTGCCTTTTCATCAGTCCACGTTCTTAACAAAGCTACATATGGACCTTTAATTGTGTGGACCTATTTGTCCATGCACCGGTATGGTCTCTTCCACTCGAAGCTTTATAGTGATGATTTTTCCTCCCAGAATTATCATTCACAAAACGACCGCTACCAATTTTTTTCTTTTGGGGCTTTCTCCCCACTTAAAATTCTTGATGAGAGATTTCCTCCCTACATCCTCTTCCTCCAGTTTGTTTAAGTCCGATTGAGGGATTTTCGGCTTATCCTGGGGTAAGACATCTTTTTGCACTCTCCGCATAGTGGCCATTGTAAAACAGTTAAGTGAAGCTTGTCCGTGAAAAGGGGCTTCCCATTCCATTTGGTCCACTTTATCAAATCTATTTTTCTTTTTATTATCAGGCCTAATTTTGCCCCGTGGCGTGTCCAGGTCCTGATCCATGTTCCCACTTGTGGGTGTTCCCTCATGTGCTATGCTACACCTTTCTACAAAATTCTCAATGTCCCATCTTGCTTTGGGCCAATAATAATTGTGAGCCACCTTTTGAATGATGGTACCTATCTTCTCATGGTCCCCATCTGGTTTCACATGTAGGCTCCTTATTAAGTCTGCCCTATATCTTTTTAGGAAGTACCAGCTGTCCCTGACCTTTGGATCTAGCTCCAGTCTTCCTATACATCAACTTGTTTTTCATGTAAAAATCTCCCTTGCCTGGAGTTGTATGACAAGTTGACAATTTTCTGAAACAAGGCTTGAGTGTTTTATCCCCAGCCTGTGCCTTCCTCATCTCTTCTGGAGTGGTATCTAACATAATATCCTCCTCCTGTCTTGAGGTCGACCTGACCTGAAGGGTTGCCATATACACAGGTTTCCTTCTGCAACGGTCAGTGTCATGATTGTTCATCTGACAATTCTTACACCACCTTTTTCCTTGGTTGAAAGATTTTCTTTCATCATATTTCCTTTCATCGAATTGTGGGAATTTATTTTTATTTTCATACCGTGGCCTATCAAATTGGTGCTTACCTTTATTTTGATCCTTAGGATCAAATTTATTAAAGTTCTGTGGTGCCCTAAAGTTATCCACTTGTTTCTTTTTATTACCTGTTACCTCTGCTTGAGCTGCTTGATACCTTTCAGCAACATTTAGCAACTCACCCAGCCTCTCTGCACCTTGTTCCATGAGAAACTTTCTCAGGTCTGGAGCCATGGACTCTCTTAATTGCTCTATAAGGACCATTTCCTTAAGATCTTGGGTTTTCCCCAGAGAAGTCCATTTCTCCAAGTATGTCTCTATTCGTGCAGAGAACTGGTGATAGGTTTCACCTGACAGTAGTTTAGCATTCCTAAATTTTTTCCTATAAAATTCTGCATTCTTTTCATACCTTAACAAAAGAGCCTGCTTTAGCATGTCATAATTTTCCTGATCACCTCTGCTCATTTTTGCAAAAACTTCATAAGCTGCCCCACGAAGTCCCTGAGATAACTTTAAGCTCCACCTTTTTCTCTCTAACCCATACGTGGTAGCTAATAGTTCATACCTATTTAGGTAGCTCTCTATATCATCGTCTTTCTCAACAAAATGATCTAAATGAAAATTCATAGCTGAGGTTGAGGCTCCTTGGCTAGCAGTGGCATCAGAGGCAAAGGGACTGGCACCATTTTCAGGAGCATGGCCCTGAAACTCAAACTCCCTTAGTCGTAATTCATGTTCCCTTTGTAATCTTTTCTCCTCCTTTTCTGCTTCCCTCTCTGCAGCTAATCTCTTCTCTTCTCTTTCTGCAGCTAATTTCTTCTCTTCTCTTTCTGCAGCCTGTCTTCTTTCCTCGGCTTCCCTTTCTGCAGCTAATCTTTTGTCTTCTCTTTCTGCTTCCAATTTCTTAGCCTCAGCCTCAATCTGCAACCTCTTAGTCTCAGCCTCAGCTTGCAACCTCTTAATTTCCCTTTCAGCCTCTAACTTTCTTTCGGCCTCTTTTTCTAATCTTCTTTCTTCGCGTTCAATAAATTTGTCACATTCCGTAGTGACATAGGCAACCATAACTTGCCCATCTAATCCTAACTCTTTTGCAGTCTGAACAGCAGCAGATCGAAACTTGGCCAGGTCCGCCATTGTCTATCAGGTAAATTTATACAATGTCTAACCAACAATTCAATTTCTAAATATATATATCTAATGGACAACACAGGCACCGTGAGCTCAACCTTATTTAATTCCACCCAAGGATACCTTTTAATTCTTATATTCCCTGAAGTGAATTACCCCCAATATTTTTAATAGGTAAAGATTCAAAATCCCAAGCGCGAGACCCCAATATATGTGGTGAAGTGGGATGTTATAAATATTTATAGGGGACTTAGTGTACTGACTGAGATCAGCTGTGAAGGTATCTATATCTAATAAGAGTAGTGTATTATAGATAACCTTACTTGCTGCCACATATATATATATATCTCAGTCAGAATTATTCTGGAATAGTGTGATGACTACGTTGTATGTCTAGGGTATGTGTATGATGAAGTGTAAGTCATAACAACAACAGACAGATAAACAATTTAATTTATTCCACCACACTTGACAACACTGTGACACTCACATACATATAACACTCTAAAGGATATCTTAAAGGAGTCACTGATAACTTTTCAAATAACAATATGTATTCATTGCTGTTATGAATGAATATGTGTCCTGATTCAAATACAAAGGGAACCAGGAATCACAATCAATTTTACTTACAAGTTATATGTACAGAATTTATCAATATGAATATTGTAATGACATATTATTAAAAGTATCCTATGTGTGTCAGTTGTGTAGTAGTAATATGAGGTAATACTGGTTTTGTTTTGTTCAAGCTCTGTTGGTATTTGTCATCATGACTTCAATAGTTTGTCTTTATGGGAACTATTATTGGAGATGTTCTCAGTTCCTGATATTAACACAATTTAATTCCCCTCTTAATGTTATTTTTACAAGGTCATTTTAAGCTGGGGGTACATAATTTTGAGCTCAGCTGGCCACATCAGCTTATCTTGCGTGATGGCGGCAGGAACAGACTCCTCTGCTCGACTTCTCCCCTCGGCTCTGGAGACACCTCACTGATAGCTAAATGGACCAAGGAGTATGCTGTCCGACTCTGGATTCAGCAAAGCTCTGACCAGGTGCTGCTCAATACCATCAAGACCACGGTCCCTGAAAACAAGAAGGATGTACCTTCTACTTCATAACTAATTTATACTCTCTTTTTACACTGAGCACAATACATCACAAACATTGAGTTCAGAGCGTTAGGCCAACTGTCAGCTTCATCTGAAATACTTTATACCAGTATTTACCTCCTTAATGGTTACTACGCCTCTGCACTTCCAGCATTATTTCTGTCTAATCAATAATCTAGGTGTCAGTGTACTGTTTGGCCATTCCATGCAGTTTTACTTTCCTCCGACACCTTCTGTTCAGGCGGGAGCATTATAGGCTTTACATCATGTTTGCTACTGAACTACACATATATACAGGCATAAATTAACAATTCACATTCAATTTTCATTAAAAGATACTGAATGTTTCAAGCTTACCACAATTCATGGAAACAAACACAGATACGTTGATTAGCAATGAATTCTGGCACAACTACTGGCACAAATTCCCATTTGCTTATGTTCCAGGCTTTTATTTAGCAAAAATATGAGCTGGCTTCAACGCACTGTTGCTTTATCAAGCTTATTTGACTAGTGGTCTCGAACTAACGCTCCTAAGTGAGTATATCAGCGAGTCTAGCCAATGGAGCCACGTTTCGACAAGTATTTGAAAAAATTTTAACTTCCTACGTCTCCCCTAACAACCAAAGATAGTATTTATAGCCCGACTAATCGTGTTTAGCCTTACATATCATTCCAGCCAATCAGTTCAAATGTAACTTGTGGCCCATTTCCCGTACAATGGTGGTGTAAAAAAATCTACCACTGAGCGATTCTGATTTTGGGTGTTGTCTGACAGCACCATCATTTTATTTTGGCTATAACTTGTTAATTCCTAGACTATTTGCATAACGCCGTACATATTCTTTGTCAGCAAACCCTAAGGAACCCAAATATATATATTTAATAGAGCTAAGTGGCTGCGTTCAAAATATGCAATTTCTTCTACCTCCTGTTTCGAAGATGTGCTGTCTGGGTACTGTAATGTTTTCAAACGTAAACCCATCTATTGTTATCTTTCCTAATAAGCGTTTTTTGTGATTTTAAAACCTAACTCTGGGAAGGGTAGTGAATTTATCACTGTCCGTCCGAAAAGTTAGTGCATGTAGCCTTACACGCGTGATAGTAGTAATTGTGTATCGCGTTACGCTTGTTGGGGGTGGCATTAATAGCGAGACGCGTGTTTAATTTTGCATGCGTTCCTGATTTTATTCGCCCCTCTCTCTTTCTATTTGAGTCCATCTGTTCGTTCGTTTTGGTAACGTAATATAATTAATGTTAGGATTAATTTAGGTCATTACGCAGTCTGCCTCTCAATGTTTTTCTTAGAAATACAGCACACGTTTCATTGAAGAACGCGGGTAATAATACAGTAGGCTTTTACTATCAACGTGAAAGCGTTACAATTTGCAGACGAAGCAGAAAACAAGGGGGATTTCGAGTACTGTCATTGTGACAGCACTGTTATTTTATCATTGCTCTTTTCTTTATTAGATTTATATGTTCTTCGTAGTTATCCGTTGCAATAAATATGTCGTCCATGAAATTGTGAATATTTGGACTTTGCAAGGGTTCCAAAACCTTTCTCATCATTCTGGTGAAGACTCCTGGTGCATTATGTAAACCGAAAGGCATAACATTGAAAGTATAATGTCCTTCGCTGGTGCTAAAGGCTAACAGGGGTTTACTTTCCTACTTGACTGGTATTTCGTAATAACCTTTACTCATGTTAATCTTGGAGAAAATATTGCTTAGCTTGGTAAACAGTTCTGAGGCGCTTGGGAGTGGTTCGGGCTGAAATTCTGTTACTATGTTGAGTAATCGATAGTCGATACACAGCCGAACTTCCTTATTCGGTTTCTGTAACAGTACTACGCTTGAGCTATAAGGAGATGAGGACTCGCTAATAATCCCAGCTTGTAGTAGTTTGTCTATTTCTCCACGTAATGTGTCTGATTTCGCATACGGGATCGGATAAACTCTGGTTCTTACAGGCGTCTCGTTTGTCAGCTTCATATCAAACTCTACGAGATGTGAAAGACCAGGTATGTCCGTTAAGACTGCTGAATACTGTTTCAATAGCGCTTTCGTTTCTGTTTGTTGAGCTTCCTGGAGGGTATCACCGAATTTAACGTCCTTATATGACTCCGTTTGTTGCAGTGGATATTCCATACAACTTTCGTCATTTCCGTCATCCTCGGTTGCTATAGCGACTGCCAAACGATGTTCGGGGGAAGGCACCGGTCTTTCCAAGTATTTCTTTCACAGATTTACACGGTAGACCTTTTCCTTACCTTTAATAGAGATCTTGCAGTTGGTTCTAGAGATCTTTTTAAGAACGGTAAACGGCCCTTGCCATCCGATACGCAGTTTGTTGTTTCCGGTAGGGAGTAACAACAAAACTGTCTCTCCTGGCTCCAGTTCTCTCCCCTTAGCTGCTTTGTTGATCTTTTAGCGTGCTTCAGGCGTGCGAGCTTAAGGTTGGTTGCTGCTAGGTCCCATCCTAGTTTTGGCCGTTCCTTTAACTCAGATACATACCTAAATGCTGAGACAACTGTCTCATAGGCCTTGTCTGTCAGTGACCGTCGTAAGGCTTCTAGCGGACCCTCAATAGGTCTGCCGAATAAAAGCGTAACTGGAAGTAGCCCTGTAGAGGCGTGGGGGACTTCCCTGTAGGCAAACAAGGCTGCAGGAATGAAAAGGTCCCAATCTTCTGGCTTTTCCTGTCCCAGCTTACGTAACATCATGGTGAGGCTTCCGTTGACACGGTCTACTAACCCACTTCCGGCCGGATGGTAGGGGCTGATGTAGATGTGCTGGTCCCTCAAGATCTTGAAGACCTCCTCCATTAACAGGCTACGGAACTGGGATCCGTTATCCGTCAAAACTTGTTGAGGAAATCCCAGCCGTGTAAAAATATGCACTAGGGCTTCTGCGACATGCTTGGAATCCGTGCATGTTAGCGGTATAGCTTCGGCCCACATAGTGCATGTGTCGACTAAGGTCAGGATAAACCTGTTCCTTCTTTTAGTCCTTTCAAGGGGTCCTATAATGTCGACTGCTACCCGTTCAAATGGGGTCCCCACTATTGGCATTTCTCCCATAGGAACTGGGGGTGTCCAATGTTTTGATGCCACACGTTGGTACTTGGCGCAGGAATTAACGTATCTGATAATGTCAGTTTTCATTCCTTGCTACCAATAGTGAGTAGATATTCGTTGTATTGTGGCGTTTTGTCCCATATGTCTGCTAAAGGGAAGAGAGTTCCCCATTTCTAAGATTTGGTCTCGGTACTGCGTCGGTACTAGGAGCTGATTATGTCCCTGTTCAGGGTCGCTCGTTCTTCGATACAACAGTCTTTCCTTAGAAAAAATATCCCCGTTGTGTCCTTGGCCATGGGCAGTTTCTTAAAGCAGGGCTCCAAGGTAGGGTCCTTTTGTTGCGCATCTTTCAGTTCCTTAGGTAACATGTTAGGTGCAGGCTCCCGTTCCTTTTGGGTTTGCCCTCTTGTGGTTACTGCTGCCACAATCGGCTCTTTTGGTCTCCCTAGAAACACATATCTACAGCCAAGTATGACGTTGTAGATAGGCTCCTCCATTACCGCCGCTTTAATAAAACCACGGAAGTAATCCGAGCCTATCTTTACAAGCGCGATAGGGAGCGTTATGGGTGCATCTCCTTTAAAAACTCCACATATGTCGACGGTTTCTCCCGTGTCTTGGCCTGGTTTAACCAATTGCCTCGCGACTATACTATCAAACCTTAATCCGCTGTCAAAAAGACACTCCGTGGAAGTTCCGTTCAACATAACCATACCTTGCGTAGAAGGCCTCTCACCGTCAGGTTGAGAATCACTGACCTTGGTTTTTTGCGGTAAAGCTGTTTGCAAACACGCAATCCGCTTGGGACTGGTTTGCTGGTCCCGATCAGATTTATCTGGCGAAGGCGTTTTCCCTTTTTCATATCCCTTCTAGCTCTGCCATGTGGGTCGCTTGGGGTCATCACGGGTTTCGGTAGTGTATCTGGGTTTATAGAATTTCGATTTATTTTGGGGAGCGCTAATTTCTCTTGGGTTTTGGTTGGAAAATTGCTGGGAGAATGCTCTACATTATTGTTCCGAGAAGGCGCATCTGTAGGTTTGCGTTTAGAGCCTGGAAGCTCGGCGAGTGCGTCTGCATATCGCTCTGCCATACTGAAAATGTTTTCAAGCTTTACTGCTCCCTGTTCAGCAAGAAATTTCCGGGTTTCACTTGACAAAGTGCTTTTGATCTGTTCGGTTAGAATACGTTCTTCTAAACCTTCAAAAGTGCATGTGAGTTCTGACAGTTCCACACACTTTGTCAAATATTCCTTTAGACGAGAAGAGAACTGAGCGTACGTCTCGGCTCCCTTCTGTCTGCTGTTTCAGGAAAAGTTGTAAAAACTTGCGAGCGTTCATCTCGAAGCGTTCAAGTAGCCCTTTCTTAAGCATGTCGTAATTGTCTTGACTGCTGCTTCCCAGTTTCACATGCACATCGTACGCATTGCCTTTAAGGGCCTGGAATAGCTTCAAGCACCATCGCGAACTGTCCAAACCGTACACGGTTGCCATTCTCTCAAATTTTTCTAGATAGCTATCAATTTTCTCATTGGGGCTTGGGAAGGTTTCTAGTGCAAAGGACATAGCAGCTAATTATGAAGACTGGCTTTTTGAGTAGTCAGCTGAGGGGGATTGAGGTGATGAAGACTCTCCGTTGCTGGAGCTAGACGCTGCTCCACGACTTTGGACCTCTAAAGTCTTAAGCGCCAATTCATGCAAGCTTCTTTTGTCATTCTCTCTTTCCTCGTGTTGTCTCTCCTTCTCACGTTCCTTCTCCCTGCGAGTTTCCATTTCCGCCTCAATTTTCTTACTTTCCAATTGCCGCTCTTCATTCTCTTTCTCCCTAGCTTCTTTTTCTTTCTCCCTAGCTTCTTTCTCTTTCTCTCTAGCTTCTGCTTCCTTCTTCTCTGCCTCATATTTGGCTAGTTCGTCGTTCACAAAAGCTAGCAACTCTTCTCCTTGTAATCCTGTTTCTTTTGCTTCCTCTCTTAGCATTGCCCTAAGCTTTGTTCGCTCCGCCATGGCAAATATACCTGATTGCGAAGTACCCAAGAAAGAAAGAAGAAAAAAATACACTGCTCCCTAACCAATTAAGAGAATACAAAAAAAATTGTTACTGTTTTCTTCTCCCTGTTTATCAGTTGTCTAATCTATCGCTGCTGTTAACTGGCAAAAAGGTTCCTAACGCAGTGGACTTAATCCATAGGGATGGTAGATTAGGCTAAAAAAAACTTTAAATGTACTATTACTAAATGTGGAAAAGAATTTTAAAATTTAAGAAGAAAAAAAATATATTCTCATATTTTCTCCACCACGCTCACCCCCACCTGGAGTCAGTATGGAACTATGGGAAGGCGATTAACTTGGCAACTGCCCAATGCACTTCCTTCGCGGGGCTCACGCTCCACTGTTCCAAAAAATTGTGATTGTTAAACAATCACGCGTACCAGCGGTCTTTTTGCACAAAAATTATTATATATCATACCACCAACAAAAATCACCATTAAAATCTAACTGGAACTGGAGATAGAAATAATAGAAAAAAAAAAGAAGGCGTGAAAAGATCTTGAGCGTATTAGACAGGAAAGGATGACATGGCATAAATAAATTGAAAGCCTATTCTCCATAGCGAGGTAGAGTGTAATAATGATGATAATGAATATTTAAAAAAATTGTACTAAACATAACTAAAACTATTATAAATGTTATGTATTTATTATGTTTCAAGTTAGTTACAACCTGTTCACATTACTGACTTTATTTAACTTGTGCAGTGCCGCCAACCCCGTTTTTTACGAAATTAAAATCAATTTCTCTTTGAAGTATTTCAACATCAACTAATTTAAATACAAATTTACTGTAGTTTTTGCTGAAGCTGCGTCGTTACAAAGTTGTGACAGTGTTTATAAAAATAAATTATTTGTAAATTCTCGTCCGATAATTAAAACATATATATTTTTTAAAATTTAAAATGTATACAACTGAAACGAAATTAAAATATTGAAAGCTTTTTTTTTTTTTTTTGCGTTTGTTTCAATTATGAAAGAAGTCATGAGAAATGACAACAATGGCCAGTACTACTGGGAGTGTCGAGTTCTGAAAATGTACTAAAAAAATGTACTAGACTGTATTCGAGTTCTGAAAATGTACTAGAATGTATTCGAGTTCGCGAGTATTTGTTGGTGACAGTCAATTATGTTGAATTCCAGTGAATACAATATGATTTGCCAGCACTTTGTGAAAGCGTGTGTGGTACTAATTAGTTTAGTTATTATTCCAGTTTTGGATTAACCATGTCTAACTGTACAGTGGCGCCACCTAGATCCACAAGAATTCCAGTGGCCGCCTCCACCGGAAGAGGCGGAACGAATACTCCTTCCACAGTTTCCAAGGGCGTATTGACGCAGAATGGAACACCTGGCTGCAGGAAATCCATCCACACAATTATTGCTGTCACGCCCAAAAGTCCAGGACTTAAACAGGGCAGGAGACTGTCATCTGGAGCTATTTCAGTTACATCAAATAAGGATGCTGTAACTGGAGATAATTCACGCACGTGCAGAGATGATACAACTGAAAGACGAACAGAAACTGGAAGCATTAGAAGAAGCAGTAACGATGACTCGTGCAAGAAAAGTCAAACTGAGGAATTTATTACAAGCAACGATGATTACAATCCCACTGGGTCTTGTACAGGTTCTGAAGATCTCCACGAGTCCATACCGTCCTCTTTCATGTCTTCGTCGCCGTCATCATCATCCTCATCGCCAACGTCGACTTCGTCGTCATCAATCGCAGAAAAACATCATACCGTTGGATTACAAAACCATGGGAGTAAGATTCCTTGTCCGAATGACCATGTCAGACCTCCTGGTTCATCTAATGGATTAAATAGTCAAGTCCCGACAGAAGGGAAGAGCAAAACTGGGGTAAGTTTAAATCCATCTGTTGTGTTAGATTGTGAAATATACTCTCTGTCACTGATTTATTGAATTCTCATAAAACAGAAAGTCCGGCACACATGTCTGTTCAAAAATGATCTCATTAAAACGTCACGCGAAAACCAAACTGTCTGCCAATCTCACACAAAATATAAACTTTCATTGATAATTTCATTAAATATAAACTGTCATTTAGTAATTTCACTAAATACAAACACTCATTCCGTAATTTCACCAAACGTAAACTCACATTTCAATTATAGTTAACAAATTAATTCAGTCATTTCCTTTAACCTTCAACAACTTCACTAAACTTAAACTCTCATTCGGTAATTTTACTAAACATAACCTCTCATTTAGTTTCACTAAACAAACTCTCATTCAGTAACTTTACTAAACATAACCTCTCATTTAGTAATTTCACTAAACACACTCTCATACAATCATTCAGGAATTTCACTAAACAAACTCTCATTCTGTAACTTCACTAACCATAAACTCTTGTTCAGCAACCATAAACTCTCATTCAGCAACTTCACTAAACATAAAACTCTCATTCAGCAACTTCACTAAACATAAAACTCTCATTCACCAACTTCACTAAACATAAAACTCTCATTCAGCAACTTCACTAAACATAACACTCTCATTCAGCAACTTCACTAAACATAAAACTCTCATTCACCAACTTCACTAAACATAAACTCTCATTCAGCAAGTTAACTAAACATAAACTCTCATTCAGCAACTTCACTAAGCATAAAACTCTCATTCACCAACTTCACTAAATATAAAACTTTCATTCAGTAACTTCACTAAATATAAAACACTCATTCAGCAACTTCACTAAACATAAACTCTCATTCAGCAACTTGACAACACATAAACTCTCATTCAGCAACTTAACAACACAAAAACTCTCATTCAGCAACTTAACAACACATAAACTCTCATTCAGCAACTTAACAACACATAAACTCTCATTCAGCAACTTAACAACACATAAACTCTCATTCAGCAACTTCACTAAACATAAAACTCTCATTCAGCAACTTCACTAAACATAAATTCTCATTCAGTAACTTAACTGAACATGAACTCTCATTCAGCAACTTCACTAAACATAAAACTCTCATTCAGTAACTTTACTAAACATAAAACTCTCATTTAGTAACTTCACTAACCTTAAAACTCTCATTCAGTAACTCCACTAAGCATAAAACTCTCATTCCGTAACTTTACTAAACATAAAACTCTCATTTAGTAACTTCACTAACCTTAAAACTCTCATTCAGTAACTTTACTAAACATAAAACCCTCTTTCAGAAACTCCACTAAACATAAAACTCTCAGTCAGCAACTTCACTAAACATAAATCGCTCATTAGTAACTTCACTAATTTCAACCTTCAAGTTAACTCCAAGTTGATCGGCCTAAGAATTGCCTACCACCACACAAGAAGCTAAGTAAACGAACAGGAGAAATGAGCATTAAGACGCACAAGCTGAGAGAGCCAGCAGTTAAGACCAGATATCAGAGGCTTATTGTGAGAAATACAGAAGAACAACCTGATGACCTGGAAACCTTCTGGCTTAAATTCAAGGACATTATAAAGACAGCTGCAGCAGAAGCATGTGGTGAAGTCCGACCTGGGAAGAAGGGAAACAGGACACCTTGGTGGACAGAGGAAGTTAAAGAAAAAATAAGAGTGAAGAAAAAGTCATGGAAACACTACTCAGAAGCTAAAAACACAGCAAGGTAAACAGATAAATATAGAGAATATGTGATAATCAGAACAGAAGCAAAGAACAAGGTGCTAGCAGCAAAACAGAAGTCCTGGGAAGAATTTGGAGAAAAGCTATATAAAGATGCTCAAGAAACCAGAAGTTGTTCTACAAGAACACGAGGAAGGAAAACAATGCCCTCTTAAATTTATAAAGGACAAGCAAGACAAATTGACGTTCTCTCTTCCAAATCTCTACACCTCATGGTAGAAGAGGAACAACTAAGTAAGTAAATTAAATACAAACCAACTGGTTCCTTTCGAGTGGCCATTTTGTCCACACTGGAATCGATGACAGTGACGTTAGATATTTTCATTTACGGGTGTGGGACCCCAAGATGCAGCAATAGTGAATGCAGTCAGCGACCCATAGCTGTACTGCTTGCATCAGGACCAGCGAACCAGAGCTGGTCAAGACCACACTCCACCTCCACGTGGTGGTCCTGGAAACAGTCTGCAGCAGTGCAGTCTGGCTGAGCGAGTGCGGATCGCAATGGGAAGGCAAACCCGGTCCCTAAAAAATGCCGTGCTGAAGTCGGATGTGTCGACCGAAAGGTGCAGATATCACAGCTTAGGCGTAAACAGACACAACGCAACCACCGTCCTTTTGGGCGAACAAGGAAGAAGAAGAACATTTACGGGTGTAATCATATTTGTTCGTTTTTAAGTTAACTTAATTTTCACTTTCTCTCCTGTTTTTGTCCCTTTGTCCACGAGGAAGCCCTTGTTAGGCTTGAGTTTGTTCGTTTTGTCCTGTGTACTAGTAAAGATGCATTGTCTATTTTCGTTTTGTCCTTTGTACTAGTAAAGATGCATTGTCTATTTTCGTTTTGTCCTTTGTACTAGTAAAGATGCATTATCTATTTTCTTGTTGTCCTGTGTACTAGTAAAGATGCATTATCTATTTTCTTGTTGTCCTGTGTACTAGTAAAGATGCATTATCTATTTTCGTGTTGTCCTTTGTACTAGTAAAGATGCATTATCTATTTTCTTGTTGTCCTTTGTACTAGTAAAGATGCATTATCTATTTTCGTGTTGTCCTTTGTACTAGTAAAGATGCATTATCTATTTTCGTGTTGTCCTGTATACTAGTAAAGATGCATTGTCTATTTTCGTGTTGTCATGTGTACTAGTAATGATGCATTACCTATTTTTGTGTTGTCCTGTGTACTAGTAAAGATGCATTATCTATTTTCGTTTTGTCCTTTGTACTAGTAAAGATGCATTATCTATTTTCGTTTTGTCCTGTGCACTAGTAATGATGCATTATCTATTTTCGTTTAACCCTCTACCACCCGATCAAATCCCCCCTTAAAAAAAAAACTAACTACACATTATCTTTGAGTCTTCGTCTAAGCACACCACTATCTTTCATTCTTCAACTAACCATCAAGTCTTCTCCGTCTCAAAAAAAAAAAAAACCTCACTTACACATGCAGACACATTTTATGCAGAATTCGCGCTAAATATTAGCGCACATTCAGTTATCACACTATAAAGCAATACTTGTAACCTTCACCTTGCCCTTCGACACTTGACCTAAAGATATTTTCTGTCACCGCAACCACCATCACAAGACCATGTAGCAACACCAGCAACTTTTATCTACGGGCTGTACTATATTTTTATTTATCTTGAACGTATTTAACTTATTGTTCGCCTTCTTTTTCTTCTGTTTATGTCCGTCTGTCCCTGGCGAAGACCCTGTGGCCGTAACGTAGACTATTCTCTTTGTCCTTTATCTTCCACCTTTCAACTCCTTAAGGAGCATAGGATATCAACTAACTTATGCCAAGTCTTCTTGTCCCGTGCCTTAAGATCTTTTCATGTCTGTTTCCAGTTCTCTTCTCCATATGTTCTTTGGTCTTACTCTACTTCTGTCACCCTGGAGATTCCAGGACAAGGATTGCCTTGTAATGCTATCAACAGGTTTTCTCAATGTGTGCCCTATCCATCTCCAGTGTCTTCTTCTCATTTCTTGTTCCACCGGCACGTGCCTAGTTCTTGTCATTAGTTCCACATGAGTGATTTTGTCATACTATTTCAGTGCTTCTAGTCTACGCAATCCTTCATTTATGAGATGAGAAGTGGTTGTGTGCAGGACGAGATAATTCCCTGGGAGAGCCCAGAACCAGAGTACAGTATTTTAGCTCTGCATAGTTGGAGAGCCCCCTAGGATGGCGAGGAATGCACAGTATGTCACACACGTCTTATTCCTAGCTTGGAACCAAATGTGACGATCCTTTAAATGCGAGCCAAGCTGGAGAAACTGGAGCTCATGACGTCAGTTCAGCAAGTTTCGGAATGGCAGAAAAGTCATATGAAAAGCCTAGATCTACAGTGTAGATAATACAAAGGAGTCTTCAACTTGGTATTGGCTGTAAAAGAGCTAGAAGCTCAGCAGTCCTAGTTAAACAACAACAACAACAACAACAACAACAACAGTGAAAGTCTATAGATGTTTGGTTGGTTTTTTCCGTTGATCTCCATGTTTCAGAGCTTATAATAGGACTGACTTTATCATAGTACGACGCATTACATATTCTTTCTAATGCTGCCTTTTATTCAACCTTTACATCTCTCCCATGTATCTTAGTCAATGTTCTGTTGATCAAATAAGCCTCTATATGAGCATTTCCAATAACGACAGAACCTGGTTCCCCTCACCCGTTAACAAGATGGACTTAGTCCTGCGAGCTCATTACAATCAGATTGTATCACGTGACATGTTTCTTAAACCAATCTCCACGGCCCTTCGCCTTTTGTCCTGACCTCCCCAGCACACAATAGGAAGTTCTATAGTCGGTTAAACACCGGAAGTTATCTCCCTTTGGCTTATTGTATCGATCTCTGACTCAGCGAAACTCACGTCTGCCAGACTCTTGTCCAGTTTCTTCTTGATCCATCTCGCTTAAATGTATATCCTATCTATCTATCTATCTATCTATCTATCTATCTATCTATCTATCTATCTATCTATCTATCTATCTATCTATCTATCTATCTATCTATCTATCTATCTATCTATCTATCTATCTATCTATCTATCTATCTATCTATCTATCTATCTATCTATCTATCTGTCTGTCTGTCTGTCTGTCTGTCTGTCTGTCTTGTTGACAATGGAAAATCAATGGGCGTTGCTCTAATGCAGTGGTTCCCAGACGGTGCGGCGCGAGAGGGTAGCAGTTGTGGCGGGAAGATTCAAAGACACGAAAGAATTTAGAGACTTTTTCAAAAACATTCATATGCCAAAAGTAAATATGGAGGTCATTTTCTTATACTGTATATTATGTTATACATGGGGTATGGGACATATATGTATAGAAAATCATAGAATTTTCAAGATTTTGTTCAGTAACATAATTTGTCTTATATCAGATAGATTTTGATACTAATAAAAGTAGTTTAAAATACTGTAATTTTTAAACATAGGCACATTCAGGAAACATGGCTGATAGGACACACATTGAGGAAACATGGCTGATAGGACACACATTGAGGAAACATGGCTGATAGGACGCACATTGAGGAAACATGGCTGATAGGACACACATTGAGAAAACATGTTGATGGCATCACAAGGCAGTCCTTGAACTGGAATCCCCAAGGTACGAGAGGCAGAGGTAGACAAAAATAAAAATAAAAAAACACCGAGAAGAAAGCTAGAGACGGAACTGACGATGACGAAAAAACATGGATAGAACTTGAGATAATGGCACGCCAGGAGGACTAAGTATATGTTTGTTGATATCCTATGCTCCTTGGGAAGCTAAAGTGTATTGACTGATTGACTGGCTAGAGTTGCCAAGGTGAGACATTGTTCAAGTTTGAAACTCTAAATCAACGTACAGTAACCAACACCCGCACACATACAACTTGGCACACAATTAATGTTGGTCGATTATGCTGTTCAACTTTTTTTTATTTGCTAACGTTTTGGATCCACTGTCGTAGTCGTGGGGAGTTGCAGTTTTCCATTCTTGAGCCAAGTATGACCCAGTGACTGCTGGTAGACCGTGTTGTTGTAGGATGTCCGTGATGTTGTTGTAGGATGTCTGTGATGTTGTTGTAGGATGTCTGTGATGTTGTTGTAGGATGTCTGTGATGTTGTTGTAGGATGTCTGTGATATTGTCTATCCACCTGCCACTTGGTCTTTGCCGTTTCCTGAAACCAGATCTTCTGCTGTTGTATTCGCATAGTGCTCTATTCTCATGAAATGGCCAAACCACGATATTTTCTGTCTTTCTATATATTTGATGCAAGATGTATTTCCTACAAGATTTCTGACGTGATCATTTTTCATTCTGTCTCTGCTGGTAACAGTAATAACTTTTCTAAACAGTTTGTTTCTCGTGTCGCGATTTTCCTCTCCTCAGCTCTAGTCAGGTACCATGTTTGACACTGATAGCAAAAATGGTTCTTAAGAATATACCATTTATCAATAGCCGTTTCATTTCCATACATTTTCTTCTTCCAAAAGCAACAACGACCTGTAGAACGTGTGGTCATGTATTTCATCATCTGGTGCAGTCGGTTAAGAATGAATACCTCACCCGCAGTTCTGCTCGACACTTGAATCAAAAGCGCATGGAAAATGAGCCAACAGTGTTTGTATAAGATTCAGAATCGAGTTCACGTTAAATTCCATCCTTTATTTTCTTTTATCATTGATTGGTCAATAATCCCATTCCCAAGGTTCCAAGCTACTATCACCATGGCAGAATGAATGCTGTTATTTGATTGGCTGACACTGTTATTGACTCCCCCAACCAAAAGGGATATCCGGAGATCGACATTGCGTTGCGGGAGATAGAACCAGCTGATTAGGTTTGGCTGTTTGTTTTGCTTATTCAGTCTGCGCGTTCCTCTATGTGTTCACGTTCTCTCGTGGGGCTTGTCCTGAGCACACAGCCCAAAAGTATCGTGTAACTTGGACATATGAAGATACACCACAATGACGGAGAGAGAAAGGCAAAATTTGAAATTTAGATTGAGCAGTCTTTTTCTTTGAGCACCGTAATAGCTGTCCCGTGTAATTTGTAGGGATCTCTGACGACACAAAGTAAAAGTAGACATACATCAGCCTTATGTATGTCCTAAAAGTCGACTAATATGAGGTTGTGCATGAGGTGGCAACCTCATCATGTAAAACACATGGCCACTGACAACACCACTACAAAATCATGTGACTGCTTGATGCAGGCTTCCTGTGATGGGACCAGCTACAGTGGTGGTTCAATGCTCCGTAAGGTAAAAAAAAAAGGTAAAGGATCCCGTTACACGCCCATTGAGGCATATTGGGAATATGGTGTTAGGCCCATATTTTCTTGACCATCGGCACACTAGGGGTGATGTGGTCAGCATCACGCCGGCCGCCTTAACCTTCCCAGAAGTTGCTCTGGTACCCACTTGGGGCTGGGTCGACCCAGGAGCCGTTTGCGGCCTAAAAAAATCCCACCTCATCTGGGGATCGAACCATAGACCACTGAGCTAGGAAGCCAGTACACTAACCACTATGCTACCGTGGCTCCGTAAGGTGCACAAAGAAAAATGATAAGTATGGCTGTACTAGCTGGGGTACGTGATCATGTCTGTCCACAACTTCCCATCCACGATGTTGTTTATCAGTTCTATTGTTTATATCTTCTTTTCCATGCCACAATGCTAAACTGCCAACTATTTTAATATCTTTGTTGTCCCAAGACTATTTAACTTCAATATTTTCTCATATCACCGTATGTTCCAACTTTCCTCTTCTCAAACTATGCATAAAGACAGTGGACTGCGTGATTCCATGTGAGTAATAAACTTTCTTTCAACAAATAAGCGTCTGTCAGGACATCTGTTTTTTTTTTTTTTTAAATTTTAGCTGTCCGTAAAGTTGTAAGCATTTTGTGAGAACATCTCTGTTGCCTCCAGAGAGTTTCATGCTTGTTTGCAGGCGATCCACGATCTTCTTCCGTATTACAGGATTGGCTCTATGTTACACTAATGAACTCTCGTATGTGTGTATATATATATATATATATATATATATATATATATATATATATATATATATATATATATATATATATATATATATATATATATATATATATATAAAATCAAGAGAGCAGAAAAGACCATTATATATCGCCTTTATAGACCTCACAAAAGCATTCGACCTGGTTAGTAGGGATGGACTCTTTAAAATCCTCCTGAAATAGGCTGCCCTTCTAAAATGCTGGAAATGATAAAGTCATTCCATGACGACATGAAGGGAACAGTCCAATATGCTGGAAGCACGTCACAGCCCTTTGATATACGAAGTGGCGTTAAACAAGGCTGTGTTCTGGATCTTTCAAGGCTGAAGGCAAAAACAAAAATCAGAAGGGTCACTATAAGAGACTTGTTGTTCGCTGATGATGCTGCAGTCGTCACTCAAAGCCAACAGGAGCTTCAGAGCTTGATGAATCGCTTCACTAAAGCATGCAAGGACTTTGGCCTCACAATAAGTCTAAAGAAAACGAATGTGCTGAGTCAGGATGTGGGTGCTACACCAGTTATCACTATCGATAACTATGAATTGACAGTGGTGCACCACTTCACATACCTAGGGTCTACCATCAATGACAAACTCTCACTGGATACAGAAATCGACAGCCGCATTGGCAAAGCTGCAGCTACCTTTGCCCGCCTCACATCGCGTGTTTGGGGAAACTCTAAACTCACAATGAAGACCAAAGCTGCGGTATATAGTGCCTGCGTCACCAGCACACTCCTATATGGCAGCGAGACCTGGACGACCTATGCTAAGCAAGAAAGAAGGCTCAATACCTTCCATTTGCGGTGTCTACGCCGCATCCTCGGCATCTCGTGGAAAGATAAAATGACAAATGTCGAGGTGTTGTCACGTGCTGGCCTTCAAAGTATGTATACGCTGCTTAGACAGCGCAGACTTCGCTGGCTTGGCCATGTTCGCCGCATGGAAGATGGTCGCATCCCAAAAGATATCTTCTACGGACAATTAGCAGATGGCAAGAGAACAGTTGGGCGACCACAGCTGAGGTTCAAAGATGTGTGCAAGAGAGATATGAGGGCACTGGACATGGATCCAGCAACATGGGAGGATGAAGCTGCCGATCGCACTAAGTGGCGATGCTATTTACGGCACCACCTCAGATTGGGCGAAGAGAGGCTCACACAAGAAGCAGAGGTGAGGAGAAAACGTCGAAAGGAGCACCAAGAAAATAAGCAGCTGAGGGCTGTCACCTCAGGGGCGCATTCCCATAGTCAGTTATGACTGAAGGGGCTATTATTATTATAATATATATATATATATATATATATATATATATATATATATATACAGGGCCATAGATAGAACTTAATAAAGGGGGGGGGGGGTTTGAACCCCCATAAACCACCCCCTGTATCTACGGCCCTGTATATATATATATGTGTGATGGGGCCGGAAAGACACCCGGCTTCCCCCTTTAGGTTCAAGGCATATTTATCTCCCATATATTTTCGATGTGCGCGCAGCATTCTGGGATGTGAAAAGTCTTCAAGAAGATATATTAGTTTAGGCCATAATAAAGCCTAAGAATTAGTTGTGATGTGTTATTTTTGGTAGTCGTGTGTTATATTTAATAGCGGTAGGTTTTATCTGTGTTTTCGTGCCTAATAAAGCAAATATCGCGAGTGTTATTTATGCGGCCAAATTAATACGCCTAGCACGCAGTAAGTTGAGTGATCAGCCATAGGGTCTATATAAGAAGTGTCTAGCCGGCGAGCGGGCCTATTTTGCTAAAGCCGCCCAGACGAGAGAGAAACGAAGTTAGACACCAGACTCAATCTGTAGATGCCTTGAGCAAGATTAGGAACTGAGCACTAGCTGGGTGTTTGTTTGTTTGGTGTTTCCTTTAATGTTTGTTTCAGTGTGCTCTTAGTCACTGAATGGGTTGTAAAAATAAATGCAGCCCCTACCTTAAGAATCAGAGTTTTATTGTTGAATCGGGTCGGTTGCGAGTGTGAAAAGAGAGTGATCAAATATCACAACATCATCATCATCATCTCGCCCCACACTTTCACAATTGGCGTCGTCGACAGGATAGGCAGACAGTGACACCGAGCAAACAGCAAACGAGCAAATATTGTATTGTAAACACCCAGCAGTGCATTCTACAGCAAGATGGATAATGCGCATATGAAGGTAGTGCACGTGGAGGTGCCAGAGGTAAGGCTATTTGATGGAAAGGCAAATCCCACTTGGCAAGAGTTTGTGGAAGATGTAGAGGCCGTGTGGAAGATGGCGCCCTTTTCCGCAGAAGTCAAGGTAGACGTGATCTGGAACAACGTTACACCATGGGTCTCTAGGGAATTACGGATACGTGGCGGAGCCAAGGCCAGCCCTGAGCAGTTACTCAAGATAGTAGAAGAAGCCTACAGCGAGCAACCACCAGTCAGTGAGATGACCAGGAATTTCCAAGCCGTGAGTCAGGGGCCTAAGGAATGTTCTGTTTCCTATGAAGTCAAAAAACCAGAGACACTAGTGCAGATAGCAAGTGCAGAAGCCCAGAATGAAGAGGAGGCACTCAAAGCAGAAATATCGCTCCTAAAATCCAAGCTAGCACAGCTATCACAGACCAGTTCGCCAGCACAAGAGGAGGTACAGAGAAAGAAAGAACGAGGTCAACCGCGGAAACAGCCAAAGCACGACGAGGGGGTGCGTGTTCTTGTATGAGAGATCAGGCTGTTGTTAACGAAAGCAGTGAACAGACAGTACCAACAAACGCAGTTGCACCGACAAGGCGAAACGGGGTTTGCAAGTGGCACAGTGTCCACAAGGGATGGGGGTTCATCACGCCAGATGATGGAGGTATTGATGTATTCGTACATCAGACCAAGATCTTCAGAAAGGGATTCCGGAGTCTGGTGAGGAATGAACGACTAGAATTTGACAGCAAACCATCGGTCCAGGGCATGGAAGCAGTCATTGTGTGCGGCATTGGCGGTCAAGAATGCAAACGAAGTAGGAGGCGACCCATGGCACAGAGAAAGCCTACCAGGTTGAGGTGCTTTAATTGTGGTGAGTTCTCAGGCCACATGGCAGCCAAATGCCCTCAAGGCCCTCTTCCCAAACGATGTTTTAGATGCAAGTCAACTGAACATTTGATAGCCGCCTGTCCCTCAAGGAGCTCTTTCCCGAGACGTACTGCCACAACCAGGTTGCCTTTAGGGCACAAGCCAAGAGATGGCCACGTCAACTGTCACACTAAGGGCGCCGAGAAAATTGGCCGTCGTCTAGGGGAGGAAACCCGTCCTAAGCAGATAGGAGGGAGTGCAAATCAAGGTTTAGCAGAGGAGACTCATCAAAAGCAGATTCTGGGGAACGTAAGCCACCGTCCACACAAAATGAGTGGAAAACACGTCAAGAGCGATCTCCCTACAAAGTCAACAGCTGCATGCACTGACAGGCAGATGTCACGGGCAGGCAGCGACGCGGCACAGGTAAGCGAGTCTTCTAGACCACAGCGGCTGACAGCCCAACAACGTACAACTGGGGACATGACGACCTATTCCAGAAGCCCAGCCCAAAGCATCGCCGCTCAGAAAGAGTCCTGCGCAGCACCAACAATCTGAGAGATTTCAATTGAAGCGCCAGAGGTAGTGATGTTGTCGGGACGACAAAAAAATCAGGAGGGAGATATGTGATGGGGCCGGAAAGACACCCGGCTTCCCCCTTCACGGAAAGACATCCGGTTTCCCCCTTTAGGTTCAAGGCATATTTATCGCCCATATATTTTCGATGTGCGCGCAGCATTCTGGGATGTGAAAAGTCTTCAAGAAGATTGTTAAACTCTTTCTTTGTGTAGTTGTTAACTCATACTGGCTACTAGTTGTTGAATCATGCTTTATTTGCTAAATGATGTGAATGTCCACCAGTGGATAAATGTAGATGTTGGGACTGGTGTAGTAAAGTGTAACGATTGTCAACTCATCAAACCCAGCACAGTTTTGGTCATACAGGTCATCTTGTCCTGGAACGTGATGAGGCTCCGACAAGAATGTGAGTGTAAACAATGAGTGTGTATCTGAATGTCAGTACGCGAATGGTAGAATGATTCGATAGAGTTGACAGGTTGGTAGTACATCACTCATACTCACACTGTTCGAATTCAAGAAGTACTGGAACTACGGTGGTCTTTTTATAACATTTAATGGGACGCACACTTGGACAGTACGTGTATGGTTACAGGAACAAATGTCGACATAGACAGTATAATGTTGATCACAGGAATATCATCTTAAGTTAGCATTCATGCTTGGCAAATATCATAATGGAGCATTCGTAAATAAGCATTCAGCGTTCCATCATGTAAATCATCTGGCTTTACTGACTGGGCACGTCAGACCATAACCAATACATAGGAAGGCTCCTAGACCTAACCTCGTCTAGCGAATATTCCTTCACGTAAAGTTCAATATATATATATATTTCATAATATAGGAATCCCAGACATGGGTTCTCACATGTAGCAGTGATCTCTTGGTTCATCGAGCGATAGTACAGGCATCCCTTTTTCTCACTCGATAAATACAAAGTATATGAATTTCAACATGGCTGTTCTCTCTCTCGTGAGCTTTACTCACTATAGAATATAGACCAAAATTAGTCATTCATTAAATGTCCTCATTTCTTCATAGGTTCTCTCATAGAGGTAATTGAATAATATCATACAATCCAGTGCTGATACATAGGAATGTCTTCTTCCTTTGAATGGATATTCTTTTTAAAAGTACCACTGTGCATCTGCTTATCAACAACGATGGCGAAGCCCAAGTTCATAATAAATTGTGGTTTTACCTTTTTATGCGAAATATAACTTTGCCATTCCTTGGCAAAAGAGAATAAACACTGGGGTAAAGTACATACAACATGTCTAAATGATTATCACTTTTCCCCATCCATATATAGATCACTATTTCGGCAAAAAGCCTGCTACAACAAAACTCGGCATCCTCACAGGATGACAGCCATGGATCACACACCTTGCTAGCGATACTTCCGCTGCATAGCCTTTGACCTTTTCTAGCGACAACCAAATTAGTTCGACTTAGAAATGCAAAGATATCCATATATAAGACAGACTCGTCCTACTCATACAAACACTACGTATAAATTCAGGCCATAGATATACTGAAGCAAGAACAATCTATTCCTACCCAGCCACAGAATAAATCGCAGTAGGCCTAGAGTCGTCTGCGGAGTCCGATCGAAGATGACAGAACTATTTTCAAGGGAAGCAACCCAAAAATGACTTCTCCTTAAACACTTAAAAAAGGAAATACTTTGCTTACAAAATATTTGCGAACATAATAAGAATATAAATGTATTATATTGCAAGATAGTAAAAATTGCCCTTTACAGTCTTACCACACCTCCCGGGAAAAAAAAAAAAAAAAAAAATTTTATTTTTTTTTTAAATACATCTAGGAGCACCGTAGAATAGGCTCACAACGCAAGAATACTGCGCAGATGAAAATATCAGGAATAACTATAATTCCTAATATGACTGGTGAGAATATATATCTCAAAATCTGAGAGAAATTGTTTCCCTACGAATAAATGTTTCCAGGAAGGTGTGATGTACGTATAATACAATTCTGGTAATTATACAATGCATACCAAAAATTCACACTACAATCTTAAATTTATGATTTATGAAGAAACAATCATCAAAGAACAGCGGTGAATTAACATCAATAAACCGCTAAGTAGCGATACCATCATTCTATTATTAAATTACAAATGTGTATCTTAGTAAAGAAACAAAAAATAACTGTTGTAAAGTTATACATATTAAAAAGATCCAATATTTAACAGTTAAGTGGCATCATGTGGGCATCTGGACAGAATGTCCGCCATCACATTTTCTGAACCACGGATAGCTCGTACCGAAAAATGAAAAGGTTGAAGAGCGATTGCGTATCGAGTTGATCTCGAGCTCTTCAAGTTTTTACTTTGGATAGCCGTAAGAGCTTTTTGGTCAGTTTCCACTACGAAATGCGCGCCCAGAAGGAATCTTTGGAGTTTGAGAATTGACCAAACCATTGCCAATAATTCACGGTCTAAAACCGAGTAATTCCTTTCTGCAGCATTAAGTTTTCTGGATATGTACATTACAGGATGCAGAGTTCCAGAGTACTCTTGCATTAGTGCCGCTCCAATCCCAGTGGATGAAGCGTCACTACGAAGAACAAATGTCTTATCTGTTGTAGGTAACACTAAAATAGGTGGTGATGAAAACATAGTTTTGATCTTCTCTAGTGAAGATTGGCATTCATGAGACCAGTGAACCATGTTAGGCGACCCTTTCTTTAATAGTGTAGAGAGAGGTGCCATGATAGAGGACAGATTCGGAATGAAACGTCCATAAAATTGTATGAGACCTAAAAGACTTCGCACTTGCTTTTTAGTCCTAGGGATAGAGATGTTAAGTATCTTAGTGATATTATGGTCTTCTGTCTTCAAGAAACCGTGACCTACTCGATGGCCTAAGAAAGCAATTTCGCTAAAGCCAATACAAGCTTTAGATGGTTTTGCTGTCAGGTTATACTCACGCAGAGTTGATAATAATTCAACTAATCCTGAATAGTGATCTTCCCAAGTATCGCTGAAAAGACAGATGTCGTCTAGATAAGCAATGACATCTGACCGATACGATAGGATTCGACGCATCATGCGTACAAATGTAGCTGGTGCGTTCATAAGGCCGAAAGGCATAAAATTCCATTGGAAAAGGCCTCTGGGAGTAGAGAAAGCGGTAAGAGGTTTGGCGCGTTCGGATAATGGAACTTGCCAATATCCTTTAGACAAATCAAGTTTAGTGAAAAAATGCGATTTAGAAAGACGCGTAAGTAGTTCTTCTAGTAAAGGCATAGGTTCAGCATCGAACTTCGTAACTTGATTCAATTTGCGATAGTCAACGCAAAGACGTATGTTATTGTCTTTTTTTCGAACAATAACCATCGGCGAAGAATATGCAGAAGTGGATGGTTCGATTATTTGTAAATCTATCATTTCATCCAACTCCTTTTCAACCTGTGTTTGGAAATGTATAGGGATAGGATAAGGCCTAACCCTAATTGGAGTATGTTCAGTTAGAACAATGTCATGCTCAATGACATGAGTTTGTCCAGGGATGTCAGTGAGGACATCCTGAAATGTTTGTAACATAGACGAAACTTGTCGCCGTTCTCCTAGAGACAAATCAGGAGAAACAGTAACGTCTTTCCATGATTCACTAGAATGAAGTGGGATCATTGGAAGCGGGAGATTAACATCCGAAAAACTTGTTTCCTCATCCTGTATTACAGACAGTGATGAGTAATGACCATGTTTGACATGAGAATCGTCCGTTGCCTGGAAAATAGGCTGTAGATAGTCAGGACGTTCATGGAACTCCGTAAGCATATTGATGTGGAAGGTTTTATGCTTCCCGTTAATATCGACGATGTAGTCAACATCTGAAATTTTCGATATTATATCGTACGGACCTTTCCAACTAATAAGGAGTCTATTTTCACGACAAGGTAGCAAAACAAATGCTTTGTCACCAGGACAAAGTTGTCGTAAAGTTCTCTTCTTATTAGCAAATTGTCTTGCCTTCTGCTTAGCAAACTCAGAAGAGGACGTTGCCAATTTGCATGCTTCGATAATCTTTTGTCTCAGCGCGATGACATACTCGTAAGAAGATTTTGTGTCATCGTCAATATTGTCAGCTGTTATAAGATCATGCAGCAAAGACATTGGGCCGCGCGGTCGCGCGCCAAAGACAAGTTCAAAGGGCGAAAACCCTGTATGTTCATTGGGGACCTCTCTGTACGCGAAGAGGGCCGCGGGTAAAACCCTATCCCAATCCTGAGGATGATCCTCAGTTATCTTCCCTAATAAGTTCTTAAGTGTTCTATTTAGTCGCTCGACCATCCCATTGGACATAGGATGATAGATGCTACTCAAAGATCTCTCTATCTGTAGAGTAGACATTACTTGAGACATGGTATCCGATATCAGTTGGGTGCCATGATCTGATAATATTTCTCCGGGGAATCCCAGCCGAGAAAATATAAGCCAAAGAGCATCTGCAATGTCAGCGGTAGTAATGCTCTTTAGAGGGATAGCCTCTGGCCAACGTGTGCACATGTCTACACACGTTAAGATAAACTGATGTCCTCTAGCAGATTTGATCTTGAATGGACCAATGATGTCTATCGCCATTTTCTGGAATGGACGAATAGGAATATCTGCAGCCTGAATAGGCGCAGCATGACGAGGACCTTTGGATTTGACTTCTTGACATACTTTACAGGATCGACAATAGATCCGTATGTCCTTGTTCACAAAAGGCCAAAAGAAAGCCGCAAGAACTCTTGACTTAGTACGGGAAAAACCCATGTGACCAGCACACTGAGAGTCGTGTGCATGTTGTAAGATCTTAACTCTCAAATTCTTGGGTACAAGAATCTGAGAATGACTTGACTTAGTGGAGTCTTGCACCATACGTACAAGTACGCCATTCTTCATTGTAATCCAAGATTTACAATTTGAATCTTTATTCGGATCACCTTTTGTTACAAGAGTGAAGAATTTCTTAAGAGTCGGATCTTCTTCTTGTTGTTTTATAAACGAGTCACGAGAAATTACCAAGGGATCATCTCGGTTATGCACTTCATTATCTTCAACAGATGAAGTTTCAGGCATATTGAGAGCTTGAGCTCTAGTGACTACTGCATTAGCAGATTGCATATTTTGATTTTCCCAAACGGAAATTTGCTCCGGAGTGCATTCTTTGACTCCGTGAATGCGACCGATGATAAGATCAGCGATCGGATCCGGCAAAAGACATGCGTGTACATCTCCTGTGAAGAAAGGAGTAGCAATCCTAATGATAGCGGTAGAGTATTTCTCTATGGTGCCGCCAAATGTTACGCATTTGACTACTTTGCCTGTAGAATGAGAAGGATCTATGAGTGACTGCCTAACCCCAATAGTTGTGCATCCAGAATCAAAAAGTACTGAGACTGGATTGTCATTTACTAAACCTTTGTGTAAGACAAGAGAACCTCTCCCATCATGCGCGATTGACGCAGGAAGAGCGGGAAGAGGATGGCCACAGCTTAAAGTAGACACTGTGGTTGGCTCAAATAATGTTTTGCATTGGGGGCACTGAGATGCTCTCCCAAAATCAAAAGCGGCACATGCCATATTATTAGAGTCATCATTATCTTTATTTTGTTTATAGGCTTCGTGGGACTCTTGCTGTGCAGAGTTCGCCTGGTAATGAGCTTTATGTTTTTTGAATTGTGCTCTACCTCTGTTATTATTGCCTCTGTACTTATCATTGTTTCCACTATTATAACCTCTACTCGGGTTTGAATCATAGCTCCTTTGGTTACTATCATCATATTCATTATAATGAGTATCTCGGTAATTATGATCCTGTTGTCTCCATGAAGGAAAACTTGGATAGTTTCTAGAATGACTTCCTTTGCGAAAGTTCCTGTAATTATGACCACCCCTGAATCGAGGGCTGTCAGCTCTTCTCCAGGTATTCGAAGAAGAACCCTGAAATGATTGGTTACCTTGGTTCTGATAACTGTAATAGTTACCTTTTTTATTAAACTTATTTTGAGGTCCTTGGAATTTGTGAGAGTGATTAGGGTTGTATGGTGTTGCAGAAGCAACTGGCATACCTTCTTTAACCTTACTGTTGCTAATAGCTACGTCCGGATGTGCAGTGACGTATTGGGTACAATACTGTTCCATTTCTTTTAGAGACTTAGGTTTACGCTCATGTAAGAATTCGAGGAAAGGTTTATTTATACTTGACATAATCTTGTCTCTGAGTATCAAGTCCATAAGGGCTTCATAAGTCTTTTCTGTTTTGGATAGCTCAATCCAACGATCAAATGTAAGTCGTGTCCTTGCAATGAATTCTGAGAATTCTACACCTGCCTCAGGCACCATTGCCTTAAACAACTTCCGATAACCCTCTTCAGACAACTGATACTTCTTTAACAAGGCTGCCCTAATAACATCATAGTTATCTTTGTCAGCCTCTTCAACCAAACTTAAACTAGTCAGAGAATCACCTTTCAGATTTTCTGATAACTGGTTAGCATATTGTGATTTGTCCACATTATGTGCTCGACACGAGCGTTCAAATCTGTTTAGCCAGAATGTTATGTCATCACTGGAAGGGTTGAACGCTGGTACCTTGACCTTGTAAGTAAAGGGTTTACCATTACCACTAGATGCTTGATTAACATTACTTATGTTTGTTAACTTTAACTTTTCTAACTCAAATGCTAAAAGTTCTTTTTGGTGTTCATGTTCTCTTATTGCTTTTTTTTCTTGAGCTTCAGCTTGTAATTTTCTCTCTTCTGCAGCAGCCTGTAATTTTTTCTCTTCAGCAGCAGCCTGTAATTTTTTCTCTTCAGCAGCAGCTTCATCTTTTCTTTTCTCTTTTTCCATTTCCATCTGGAATCTTTTTTCATCAGTCTGTATCTGCAATTTCTTTTGTTCATCCTCTCTTTGTAATTTTCTTTCCTCAGCTTCTAATTTCTTTTCTTCAATCAATGCTTTTCTTTCTTCAGCAGCCAATGCTTTGTCATATTGAGCAACTGCCCATTCTTCTAACTGCTGACCAGTCTTATCAAGAGCCCTGCCTTGTGTGATAAAATAATCCAAGGTAGACATCTTGTCTAATAAGATCAGTAATTTGCAAAAGTAAATAAATTTACTTTCTTAGTCTTAATCAAAGACTTTGTATGATAACTTTGTAACCTGTGAAAAATAGTACTTAACTATCCCAATCACTGTGGGAAACAAGCCTTACAAAGGTCTTGTATAAATCCTTATATAATAACAGCTATAAGTTGCTGGTTCACTCTATAATATAAGTGCAGTGCACCAGAAATAGTGTTTTATATCATCAACTGTGTACCTTTAGTAATAGCAATTAACTATCAGTTGATTCTTGTACATCAATTTATATGATCAACTATATTTTAAATAGTGTATGTCGATCAGGCACAAAACAAAACAGTTATACAGAAAAACATGAAAACATTTGCGGAAATGAAATAAATAAAATTGGAAAAACAATAAAAGATAAACCGCAAGAGGATAACAAATACAAATAACGCCACAGTATATAAATATAAATTGAGAATAGAACTGAAAGATAGAATAGGGTAGACCAACAAATTACAAACAAATCAAAACAAACTAAAGAACAGAGGAATATTACAAAAACAACAATGAGTACAGACTTCACAGCTAACACTAATAGCAACAGCTGTCGCAGCAAATTTTCAATGAAGAAAATTGCACCTATAGAAACGCACACATCAGACCCTCTATTACGTGGGATACTCTGCTGTGTGACACCGCCCAACCGAAACAACAACCCGCTGGATACAAACAAATATCACATATAAATAGTTAAACATAAATACATAAATGCATAAATAGTATGGCAATATGATGTAAATAGAGTGTTGCAGAAAGAATGTGTTGGAATGAAGGCTCAGTTACACTGCCTAATAGTACAGTACTGTGGTACTTTATTAAACAAATACTTCTGGTCTAATTATTTTAAATTCAACACAGAAATAGAAGCTCCATCGTTGATTTGAATGATAACAATCAATGTAGGACTTCTCAGTTCAATAACATTTTCTTTCGCAAACACTGTCAAATATTCTCCAGTCCTGATGTGTAATGTTCTATGTTTCAACCAAGCTCGCTGTGTAACACTGTCAGTTGTATGGCAAATGTCCAATGAACCAAATGTCAACAAACCCTGACCTAGTTACTGCATACTCTCGACAGGACAGGTCACGCTGACATCACTGTAGAGTTGTACTGTTGATGTATTTGTGTGTCGTAATAGACCCCAAGGAACGTCTGGTCTCAGTAGTTTACTTCTCAATATGGTCACTGTGCAGGTTGACCCAGGAAGCTGGCACACCAGTTGTTAAACTCTTTCTTTGTGTAGTTGTTAACTCATACTGGCTACTAGTTGTTGAATCATGCTTTATTTGCTAAATGATGTGAATGTCCACCAGTGGATAAATGTAGATGTTGGGACTGGTGTAGTAAAGTGTAACGATTGTCAACTCATCAAACCCAGCACAGTTTTGGTCATACAGGTCATCTTGTCCTGGAACGTGATGAGGCTCCGACAAGAATGTGAGTGTAAACAATGAGTGTGTATCTGAATGTCAGTACGCGAATGGTAGAATGATTCGATAGAGTTGACAGGTTGGTAGTACATCACTCATACTCACACTGTTCGAATTCAAGAAGTACTGGAACTACGGTGGTCTTTTTATAACATTTAATGGGACGCACACTTGGACAGTACGTGTATGGTTACAGGAACAAATGTCGACATAGACAGTATAATGTTGATCACAGGAATATCATCTTAAGTTAGCATTCATGCTTGGCAAATATCATAATGGAGCATTCGTAAATAAGCATTCAGCGTTCCATCATGTAAATCATCTGGCTTTACTGACTGGGCACGTCAGACCATAACCAATACATAGGAAGGCTCCTAGACCTAACCTCGTCTAGCGAATATTCCTTCACGTAAAGTTCAATATATATATATATTTCATAATATAGGAATCCCAGACATGGGTTCTCACATGTAGCAGTGATCTCTTGGTTCATCGAGCGATAGTACAGGCATCCCTTTTTCTCACTCGATAAATACAAAGTATATGAATTTCAACATGGCTGTTCTCTCTCTCGTGAGCTTTACTCACTATAGAATATAGACCAAAATTAGTCATTCATTAAATGTCCTCATTTCTTCATAGGTTCTCTCATAGAGGTAATTGAATAATATCATACAATCCAGTGCTGATACATAGGAATGTCTTCTTCCTTTGAATGGATATTCTTTTTAAAAGTACCACTGTGCATCTGCTTATCAACAACGATGGCGAAGCCCAAGTTCATAATAAATTGTGGTTTTACCTTTTTATGCGAAATATAACTTTGCCATTCCTTGGCAAAAGAGAATAAACACTGGGGTAAAGTACATACAACATGTCTAAATGATTATCACTTTTCCCCATCCATATATAGATCACTATTTCGGCAAAAAGCCTGCTACAACAAAACTCGGCATCCTCACAGGATGACAGCCATGGATCACACACCTTGCTAGCGATACTTCCGCTGCATAGCCTTTGACCTTTTCTAGCGACAACCAAATTAGTTCGACTTAGAAATGCAAAGATATCCATATATAAGACAGACTCGTCCTACTCATACAAACACTACGTATAAATTCAGGCCATAGATATACTGAAGCAAGAACAATCTATTCCTACCCAGCCACAGAATAAATCGCAGTAGGCCTAGAGTCGTCTGCGGAGTCCGATCGAAGATGACAGAACTATTTTCAAGGGAAGCAACCCAAAAATGACTTCTCCTTAAACACTTAAAAAAGGAAATACTTTGCTTACAAAATATTTGCGAACATAATAAGAATATAAATGTATTATATTGCAAGATAGTAAAAATTGCCCTTTACAAATAAATGCAGCCTCTGCCTTAAGAATCAGAGTTTTATTGTTGAATCGGGTCGGTTGCGAGTGTGAAAAGAGAGTGATCAAATATCACAACATCATCATCATCATCTCGCCCCACCCTTATATATATATATATATATATATATATATATATATATATATATATATATATATATATATATATGTATATATATATATATATATATATACATATATAAAACCCTCTGTGGATGGGAAGGAGAAAAGCTCCTGACCGGGTTGTAAGGAAAGTCCACAGGCTCCCCAGCCTAGCAATGACATGTCATTGGGCCGAAGGGCTGAAAACCCAAGTGCCGCTGGTTAAGAAAAAAAATAAAATAGAAAAATATATATATATGGGTCTTTTTTTTCAATTGAGACATGTGTACTAGCGATAGAAAAATGTTTACTGAGATAAAGCTAGTGGAAAGTTTCTAGAGATGGCGACAGAGAAAAGTTTAGAGAGATGATGGCAGACAAAAGTCTAGTTACTGCGGGACAGCGAGTCCAAACAGATGCGACCTAAGGAGGTACAAAGTATTGTCATGAACTTGAAATAAATAAATATTACACACAGAAAGTTATGTTTCAGGCACTCAGGAGAGATACAGAACAAGAAAACAAGACAACAGAAAAACAACAGAAGTGATAGGGTCGCCGGAGAATCGAACCCAGGATCATCCGAATGGCAACGCCGCATAGCTACGGAAGCAAATCACACTACCCTTCTGCCAACTAGGCACCACAAAAATATTGCCTCGTGGACAGGGGTCATTAGCGCGATTTTTAACACGCAACACCGGATGTGTACCTAAGAGTGATCCAGCCTAATTCATGGTGCAAGCAATTCTGTCGTCCCCCTAGTATACAGAATAGGTCAGATTACACAAGACAAAGACGTTAATACTGTGCCTAATAAATGATAGAAGACTGAGAACAGAATAGGTCAGATTACACAAGACAAAGACGTTAATACTGTGCCTAGTAAATGATAGAAGACTGAGAACAGAATAGGTAAGATTACACAAGACAAAGACGTTAATACTGTGCCTAGTAAATGATAGAAGACTGAAAACAGAATAGGTCAGATTACACAAGACAAAGACGTTAATACTGTGCCTAGTAAATGATAGGATACTGAGAACAGAATAGGTCAGATTACACAAGACAAAGACGTTAATACTGTGCCTAGTAAATGATAGAAGACTGAGAACAGAATAGGTCCGATTACACAAGACAAAGACGTTAATACTGCGCCTAGTAAATGATAGAAGACTGAGAACAGAATAGGTCAGATTACACAAGACAAAGACGTTAATACTGTGCCTAGTAAATGATAGAATACTGAGAACAGAATAGGTCAGATTACACAAGACAAAGACGTTAATACTGTGCCTAGTAAATGATAGAAAACTGAGAACAGTATAAGACAAAGGGTAGGTTTGGTATTGTATAAACATTTGAAACCTTTTATTTAAAGCTCTGTTTGCTATGTGCTGTACCAATAATATATCCCAAAGACTATTAAGGAATGGTGCAGGTTTGGTAAACAATTTGTCGCCAGCCGAATGAAAAAGGTTTGAACGCTCTGGTATATTACCATCGGTCTGGTCCCATTTTTCCAATCCCAGGATATGAACTTTCAGAGACCTCGTTTAAGCTTGCAATCTCCTATGTGTAAGTCGACTTTGGGAATCAGTTGGTAGTAAATCTAGGCCTCAGCTTTCTCCTTGTCACGCTAGCTACTTCCATTAACGTGCACATACCGATAGACAAATGAAAAGCAGTACATGCTTGCTTGTATTATGGATTAAAGTACAGTATAGCCGAATAACGAGCGCTGACGCATAAGAACGTTGTTCTAGTTAATGGCTATTCTGCACGTTAAGGCCAGCTGGTCGTTATAAGAATACTAGCGTTGAGTGGCAGAATGGTTAGATCGCTAGCCTTTTCGAGTCTGCTACAGGGGTCCGAAACCGGTCACCCTACCTGATACAAACTGATACTTAGTACAGTATAGTCTCTAATACTTCATTCCTCTACGGCAGTATCTGATATAAGACATTTATTATAATTATAAGCATGTTCATTTATTACATTGAGATCCACCGTGGACAACAAGTCTTCAATAAATAGGCGTGAAGTTCTCCTGTCTCGTGACAACCGTTAAAGGTTTTCTTTATCGCCTTCATGTCTGTCTTATTCCTACTCCCAATGTTTGTTTTGTCTCCCTGTATGTCACTTACCCGAAGGTTCTGGGACAACACCTGCCTAATTATAATTACCGCCTTCATGTCTGTCTTATTCCTACTCCCAATGTTTGTTTTGTCTCCCTGTATGTCACTTACCCGAGGGTTCTGGGACAACACCTGCATAATTATAATTATCGCCCTCATGTCTGTCTTATTCGTACTCCCAATGTTTGTTTTGTCTCCCTGTATGTCACTTACCCAAGGGTTCTGGGACAACACCTGCTTAATTATAATTATCGCCTTCATGTCTGTCTTATTCCTACTCCCAATGTTTGTTTTGTCTCCCTGTATGTCACTTACCCAAGGGTTCTGGGACAACACCTGCTTAATTATAATTATCGCCCTCATGTCTGTCTTATTCCTACTCCCAATGTTTGTTTTGTTTCCCTGTATGTCACTTACCCGAGGGTTCTGGGACAACGCCTGCCTAATTATAATTATCGCTTTCATGTCTGTCTTATTCCTACTCCCAATGTTTGTTTTGTCTCCCTGTATGTCACTTACCCAAGGGTTCTGGGACAACACCTGCTTAATTATAATTATCGCCCTCATGTCTGTCTTATTCCTACTCCCATTGTTTGTTTTGTCGCCCTGTATGTCACTTACCCGAGGGTTCTGGGACAACGCCTGCCTAATTATAATTATCGCCTTCATGTCTGCCTTATTCCTACTCCCAATGTTTGTTTTGTCTCCCTGTATGTCACTTACCCCAGGGTTCTGGGACAACGCCTGCCTAATTATAATTATCGCTTTCATGTCTGTCTTATTCCTACTCCCAATGTTTGTTTTATCTCCCTGTATGTCACTTACCCGAGGGTTCTGGGACAACACCTGCCTAATTATAATTATCGCCTTCATGTCCGTCTTATTCCTACTCCCAATGTTTGTTTTGTCTCCCTGTATGTCACTTACCCGAGGGTTCTGGGACAACATCTGCCTAATTATAATTATCGCCTTCATGTCTGTCTTATTCCTACTCCCAATGTTTGTTTTGTCTCCCTGTATGTCACTTACCCAAGGGTTCTGGGACAACACCTGCCTAATTATAATTATCGCCTTCATGTCTGTCTTATTCCTACTCCCAATGTTTGTTTTGTCTCCCTGTATGTCACTTACCCGAGGATTCTGGGACAACACTTGCCTAATTATAATTATCGCCTTCCTGTCTGTCTTATTCCTACTCCCAATGTTTGTTTTGTCTCCCTGTATGTCACTTACCCGAGGGTTCTGGGACAACACCTGCCTAATTATAATTATCGCCTTCATGTCTGTCTTATTCCTGCTCCCAATGTTTGTTTTGTCTCCCTGTATGTTACTTACCCGAGGCTTCTGCGACAACACCTGCCTAATTATAATTATCGCCTTCATGCCTGTCTTATTCCTACTCCCAATGTTTGTTTTGTCTCCCTGTATGTCACTTACCCGAGGGTTCTGGGACAACACCTGCCTAATTATAATTATCGCTTTCATGTCTGTCTTATTCCTACTCCCAATGTTTGTTTTGTCTCCCTATATGTCACTTACCAGAGGGTTCTGGGACAACATCTGCCTAATTATAATTATCGCCTTCATGTCTGTCTTATTCCTACTCCCAATGTTTGTTTTGTCTCCCTGTATGTCACTAACCCGAGGGTTCTGGGACAACACCTGCCTAATTATAATTATCGCTTTCATGTCTGTCTTATTCCTACCCGCAATGTTTGTTTTTTCTCCCTATATGTCACTTACCAGAGGGTTCTGGGACAACACCTGCCTAATTATAATTATCGCCTTCATGTCTGTCTTATTCCTACTCCCAATGTTTGTTTTGTCTCACTGTATCTCACTTACCTGAGCGTTCTGGGACAACACCTGCCTAATTATAATTATCGCCTTCATGTCTGTCTTATTCCTACTCCCAATGTTTGTTTTGTCTCCCTATATGTCACTTACCAGAGGTTTCTGGGACAACACCTGCCTAATTATAATTATCGCTTTCATGTCTGTCTTATTCCTACTCCCAATGTTTGTTTTGTCTCCCTATATGTCACTTACCAGAGGGTTCTGGGACAACACCTGCCTAATTATAATTATCGCCTTCATGTCTGTCTTATTCCTACTCCCAATGTTTGTTTTGTCTCCCTGTATGTCACTTACCCGAGGGTTCTGGGACAACACCTGCCTAATTATAATTATCGCCTTCATGTCTGTTTTATTCCTTCTCCCAATGTTTGTTTTGTCTCCCTGTATGTCACTTACCTGAGCGTTCTGGGACAACACCTGCCTAATTATAATTATCGCCTTCATGTCTGTCTTATTCTTACTCCCAATGTTTGTTTTGTCTCCCTGTATGTCACTTACCCGAGGGTTCTGGGACAACACCTGCCTAATTATAATTATCGCCTTCATGTCTGTCTTATTCCTACTCCCAATGTTTGTTTTGTCTCCCTGTATGTCACTTACCCGAGGGTTCTGGGACAACACCTGCCTAATTATAATTATCGCCTTCATGTCTGTCTTATTCCTACTCCCAATGTTTGTTTTGTCTCCCTGTATGTCACTTACCCGAGGGTTCTGGGACAACACCTGCCAAATTATAATTATCGCCTTCATGTCTGTCTTATTCCTACTCCCAATGTTTGTTTTGTCTCCCTGTATGTCACTTACCCGAGGGTTCTGGGACAACACCTGCCTAATTATAATTATCGCCTTCATGTCTGTCTTATTCCTACTCCCAATGTTTGTTTTATCTCCCTGTATGTCACTTACCCGAGGGTTCTGGGACAACACCTGCCTAATTATAATTATCGCCTTCATGTCTGTCTTATTCCTACTCCCAATGTTTGTTTTGTCTCCCTGTATGTCACTTACCCGAGGGTTCTGGGACAACACCTGCCTAATTATAATTATCGCCTTCATGTCTGTCTTATTCCTACTCCCAATGTTTGTTTTGTCTCCATGTATGTCACTTACCCGAGGGTTCTGGAACAACACCTGCCTAATTATAATTATCGCCTTCATGTCTGTCTTATTCCTACTCCCAATGTTTGTTTTGTCTCCCTGTATGTCACTTACCCGAGGGTTCTGGGACAACACCTGCCTAATTATAATTATCGCCTTCATGTCTGTCTTATTCCTACTCCCAATGTTTGTTTTGTCTCCCTGTATGTCACTTACCCAAGGGTTCTGGGACAACACCTGCTTAATTATAATTATCGCCCTCATGTCTGTCTTATTCCTACTCCCAATGTTTGTTTTGTCTCCCTGTATGTCACTTACCCGAGGGTTCTGGGACAACGCCTGCCTAATTATAATTATCGCTTTCATGTCTGTCTTATTCCTACTCCCAATGTTTGTTTTGTCTCCCTGTATGTCACTTACCCAAGGGTTCTGGGACAACACCTGCTTAATTATAATTATCGCCCTCATGTCTGTCTTATTCCTACTCCCATTGTTTGTTTTGTCTCCCTGTATGTCACTTACCCGAGGGTTCTGGGACAACGCCTGCCTAATTATAATTATCGCCTTCATGTCTGCCTTATTCCTACTCCCAATGTTTGTTTTGTCTCCCTGTATGTCACTTACCCCAGGGTTCTGGGACAACGCCTGCCTAATTATAATTATCGCTTTCATGTCTGTCTTATTCCTACTCCCAATGTTTGTTTTATCTCCCTGTATGTCACTTACCCGAGGGTTCTGGGACAACACCTGCCTAATTATAATTATCGCCTTCATGTCTGTCTTATTCCTACTCCCAATGTTTGTTTTGTCTCCCTGTATGTCACTTACCCGAGGGTTCTGGGACAACATCTGCCTAATTATAATTATCGCCTTCATGTCTGTCTTATTCCTACTCCCAATGTTTGTTTTGTCTCCCTGTATGTCATTTACCCAAGGGTTCTGGGACAACACCTGCCTAATTATAATTATCGCCTTCATGTCTGTCTTATTCCTACTCCCAATGTTTTTTTTGTCTCCCTGTATGTCACTTACCCGAGGATTCTGGGACAACACTTGCCTAATTATAATTATCGCCTTCATGTCTGTCTTATTCCTACTCCCAATGTTTGTTTTGTCTCCCTGTATGTCACTTACCCGAGGGTTCTGGGACAACACCTGCCTAATTATAATTATCGCCTTCATGTCTGTCTTATTCCTGCTCCCAATGTTTGTTTTGTCTCCCTGTATGTTACTTACCCGAGGCTTCTGCGACAACACCTGCCTAATTATAATTATCGCCTTCATGTCTGTCTTATTCCTACTCCCAATGTTTGTTTTGTCTCCCTGTATGTCACTTACCCGAGGGTTCTGGGACAACACCTGCCTAATTATAATTATCGCTTTCATGTCTGTCTTATTCCTACTCCCAATGTTTGTTTTGTCTCCCTATATGTCACTTACCAGAGGGTTCTGGGACAACATCTGCCTAATTATAATTATCGCCTTCATGTCTGTCTTATTCCTACTCCCAATGTTTGTTTTGTCTCCCTGTATGTCACTAACCCGAGGGTTCTGGGACAACACCTGCCTAATTATAATTATCGCTTTCATGTCTGTCTTATTCCTACCCCCAATGTTTGTTTTTTCTCCCTATATGTCACTTACCAGAGGGTTCTGGGACAACACCTGCCTAATTATAATTATCGCCTTCATGTCTGTCTTATTCCTACTCCCAATGTTTGTTTTGTCTCACTGTATCTCACTTACCTGAGCGTTCTGGGACAACACCTGCCTAATTATAATTATCGCCTTCATGTCTGTCTTATTCCTACTCCCAATGTTTGTTTTGTCTCCCTATATGTCACTTACCAGAGGTTTCTGGGACAACACCTGCCTAATTATAATTATCGCTTTCATGTCTGTCTTATTCCTACTCCCAATGTTTGTTTTGTCTCCCTATATGTCACTTACCAGAGGGTTCTGGGACAACACCTGCCTAATTATAATTATCGCCTTCATGTCTGTCTTATTCCTACTCCCAATGTTTGTTTTGTCTCCCTGTATGTCACTTACCCGAGGGTTCTGGGACAACACCTGCCTAATTATAATTATCGCCTTCATGTCTGTTTTATTCCTTCTCCCAATGTTTGTTTTGTCTCCCTGTATGTCACTTACCTGAGCGTTCTGGGACAATACCTGCCTAATTATAATTATCGCCTTCATGTCTGTCTTATTCTTACTCCCAATGTTTGTTTTGTCTCCCTGTATGTCACTTACCCGAGGGTTCTGGGACAACACCTGCCTAATTATAATTATCGCCTTCATGTCTGTCTTATTCCTACTCCCAATGTTTGTTTTGTCTCCCTGTATGTCACTTACCCGAGGGTTCTGGGACAACACCTGCCTAATTATAATTATCGCCTTCATGTCTGTCTTATTCCTACTCCCAATGTTTGTTTTGTCTCCCTGTATGTCACTTACCCGAGGGTTCTGGGACAACACCTGCCAAATTATAATTATCGCCGTCATGTCTGTCTTATTCCTACTCCCAATGTTTGTTTCGTCTCCCTGTATGTCACTTACCCGAGGGTTCTGGGACAACACCTGCCTAATTATAATTATCGCCTTCATGTCTGTCTTATTCCTAATCCCAATGTTTGTTTTATCTCCCTGTATGTCACTTACCCGAGGGTTCTGGGACAACACCTACCTAATTATAATTATCGCCTTCATGTCTGTCTTATTCCTACTCCCAATGTTTGTTTTGTCTCCCTGTATGTCACTTACCCGAGGGTTCTGGGACAACACCTGCCTAATTATAATTATCGCCTTCATGTCTGTCTTATTCCTACTCCCAATGTTTGTTTTGTCTCCATGTATGTCACTTACCCGAGGGTTCTGGGACAACACCTGCCTAATTATAATTATCGCCTTCATGTCTGTCTTATTCCTACTCCCAATGTTTGTTTTGTCTCCCTGTATGTCACTTACCCGAGGGTTCTGGGACAACACCTGCCTAATTATAATTATCGCCTTCATGTCTGTCTTATTCCTACTCCCAATGTTTGTTTTGTCTCCCTGTATGTCACTTACCCGAGGGTTCTGGGACAACACCTGCCTAATTATAATTATCGCCTTCATGTCTGTCTTATTCCTACTCCCAATGTTTGTTTTGTCTCCCTGTATGTCACTTACCCGAGGGTTCTGAGACAACACCTGCCTAATTATAATTATCGCCTTCATGTCTGTCTTATTCCTACTCCCAATGTTTGTTTTGTCTTCCTGTATGTCACTTACCCGAGGGTTCTGGGACAACACCTGCCTAATTATAATTATCGCCTTCATGTCTGTCTTATTCCTACTCCCAATGTTTGTTTTGTCTCCCTGTATGTCACTTACCCGAGGGTTCTGGGACAACACCTGCCTAATTATAATTATCGCCTTCATGTCTGTCTTATTCCTACTCCCAATGTTTGTTTTGTCTACCTGTATGTCACTTACCCGAGGGTTCTGGGACAACACCTGCCTAATTATAATTATCGCCTTCATGTCTGTCTTATTCCTACTCCCAATGTTTGTTTTGTCTCCCTGTATGTCACTTACCCGAGGGTTCTGGGACAACATCTGCCTAATTATAATTATCGCCTTCATGTCTGTCTTATTCCTACTCCCAATGTTTGTTTTGTCTCCCTGTATGTCACTTACCCGAGGGTTCTGGGACAACACCTGCATAATTATAATTATCGCCTTCATGTCTGTCTTATTCCTACTCCCAATGTTTGTTTTGTCTACCTGTATGTCATTTACCCGAGGGTTCTGGGACAACACCTGCCTAATTATAATTATCGCCTTCATGTCTGTCTTATTCCTACTCCCAATGTTTGTTTTGTCTCCCTGTATGTCACTTACCCAAGGGTTCTGGGACAACATCTGCCTAATTATAATTATCGCCTTCATGTCTGTCTTATTCCTACTCCCAATGTTTGTTTTGTCTCCCTGTATGTCACTTACCTGAGCGTTCTGGGACAACACCTGCCTAATTATAATTATCGCCTTCATGTCTGTCTTATTCCTACTCCCAATGTTTGTTTTGTCTCCCTATATGTCACTTACCTGAGCGTTCTGGGACAACACCTGCCTAATTATAATTATCGCCCTCATGTCTGTCTTATTCCTACTCCCAATGTTTGTTTTGTCTCCCTGTATGTCACTTACCTGAGCGTTCTGGGACAACATCTGCCTAATTATAATTATCGCCTTCATGTCTGTCTTATTGCTACTCCCAATGTTTGTTTTGTCTCCCTGTATGTCACTTACCTGAGCGTTCTGGGACAACACCTACCTAATTATAATTATCGCCTTCATGTCTGTCTTATTCCTACTCCCAATGTTTGTTTTGTCTCCCTGTATGTCACTTACCTGAGCGTTCTGGGACAACACCTGCCTAATTATAATTATCGCCTTCATGTCTGTCTTATTCCTACTCCCAATGTTTGTTTTGTCTACCTGTATGTCACTTACCTGAGCGTTCTGGGTCAACACCTGCCTAATAAGTTGCAATATCTTAACGTGTTAGTATTCTTATTTACGATTTTCTCGCTCTTAAAAAATAAAAAAAAGGATCTAGGAAGATAACACAACTTTGTCTAGTCCACTATTTCTGTTTTGATATTGTCCAGATTTCTCATTATCTAATTTCATTTTTCATCACTTTAACCTTCATCTACCCAATGAGTTGAGGCCTTCAATAAATTAACCCCAAGTTTTCATGAACCTTGCCATCCGCTAAAGGTCTTTCCATGTTATATTTATTCTTTTATTTATATCCGCAGTTCTCTTCTCTGTGTGTTTTACTGTCTGTCTCTACTTATCTTGCCGTGGGGATTCCGGTACAACGGCTGACTTGTAATGCTATCAACAGGTTTCCTTAGTGCGCGTCCGACACATCGCTAGATTTGTCTTCTCATCTGTCTGGAGGTTAGCAAGCAATTTTATCATACAAGACTAGACTAGACTTAATTATCTCATAACACTTGGTCACCAGGGAACTGTAGACGATTACTCCTTGACTTGTAGTCGCCACTTGTGTCTATTGATTTTTAGTATGTCTAACTCCACGTCAGGTAGACGCATCCATCCTTTTATGTTGTCAGTCTATTTCCTTTTCTGTCTGCCCTGTCTTGTTTTGTCTGGTACCGTGGCTTGACGGAACTCTTTGTTAGTTCATGTATTGCTATGTGGCCATATCATGTCAGGTTCCGACTCTTTGAGAAGATCTTCATATGGTTCTGTAACAATTCTGACTGTATGTCTTATTTGTTTATTTGTTATGCGCTTCATGTAGGTTATTCCGAGTATCTTCCTGTAACATCTCATATCTACTACATGTGTTCTGTCTATCATGCCTCATCATCATCATCAGTTGCCATCTCCACAACGAAGGTTGGCTGTAATGGATCTCCAACGTCTTCTGTCTCTTGTCTTGGTGGTGCACTCTGATAGGCTCTTCACTGTCTATCTCTTGATGTTATCTTCCCACTTATAGCGCTGTCTTCCCCTTGCACGTTTGCCTTCAACTCTCCCTTCTATTATGGTCTTCTGCAAGGTGTTATGCCTTTTTATGTGGCCAAAGTATTTTAGCTGCCGAACTTTGACCTCCCTCATGCCTATATGTCTTAAACTTTTAAATACCTGTGAGATGTCGGTAAAACGCACGTGATAAAGTAAAAGTGGTCTCGTAGCTGCAAATACCTTAAGGGAGTGAATTGTTAGAGACATCACCATACTAGGTCCAGCATCGAGAGGTGGGGTGAAGTGTTAGAGACATCACCATACTAGGTCCAGCATCGAGAGGTGGAGTGAAGTGTTAGAGACATCACCATACTAGGTCCAACATCGAGAGGTGGGGTGAAGTGTTAGAGACATCAGGTCCAGCATCGAGAGGTGGAGTGAAGTGTTAGAGACATCACCATACTAGGTCCAGCATCGAGAGGTGGAGTGAAGTATTAGAGACATCACCATACTAGGTCCAGCATCGAGAGGTGGGGTGAAGTGTTAGAGACATCACCATACTAGGTCCAGCATCGAGAGGTGGGGTGAAGTGTTAGAGACATCACCATACTAGGTCCAGCATCGAGAGGTGGGGTGAAGTGTTAGAGACATCACCATACTAGGTCCAGCATCGAGAGGTGGGGTGAAGTGTTAGAGACATCACCATACTAGGTCCAGCATCGAGAGGTGGGGTGAAGTGTTAGAGACATCACCATACTAGGTCCAGCATCGAGAGGTGGGGTGAAGTGTTAGAGACATCACCATACTAGGTCCAGCATCGAGAGGTGGGGTGAAGTGTTAGAGACATCACCCTACTATTAACAGCTTTATGATGCGGAATGACCAGTTCCATTCCTCACTGTCTTTGCCGTCCCTAAATCAAAATCAGGTACCCATTTACAGATTGGTAGACTCAACCTTGACGCGATCAGGTTTCAATCTCAAGGCGTGGTAACTGTGACGCCATACTACAACGCTATCGTAGGTATAAACCAGTGGTTCTCATCGTGGGTCATGCCATATTTCAAATGAGCCACAGTAAATGGGGGGGGGGGGGCACAGTAAATGGTCAAGTACCTTTTGTCTAGTTAACAGCCACTATTGGGGGGGGGCCACAGTAAATGGTCAAGTACCTTTTGTCTAGTTAACAGCCACTATGGGGGCTCCCACAGTAAATGGTCAAGTAACTTTTGTCTAGTTAACAGCCACTATTGGGGGGGGGGGGCCACAGTAAATGGTCAAGTACCTTTTGTTCAGCTAACAGCCACTATTGGGTGGGGGGCTAACAGGAAATGGTCAAGTACCTTTTGCTCAGCTAACAGCCACTATTGGGGAGGGGGGCACAGTAAATGGTCAAGTACCTTTTGTCTAGCTAACAGCCACTATTGGGGGGGGGGGGGGGGGCACAGTAAATGGTCAAGTACCTTTTGTCTAGCTAACAGCCACTATTGGGGGGGGGGCACAGTAAATGGTCAAGTACCTTTTGCTCAGCTAACAGCCACTATTGGGGAGGGGGGCACAGTAAATGGTCAAGTACCTTTTGTCTAGCTAACAGCCACTATTGGGAGTGGGGGAGGGGGGCCCACAGTAAATGGTCAAGTACCTTTTGTCTAGCAACAGCCACTATTGGGGGGGGGGGGAAGGGGGAAGGGGGCACAGAGGTAAGTGAGCTCAGTAGGGGACGATGAGCAACAAAAATGTAGAGAACCCCTGGTATAAACTATTATTCACTGACTGTCTTCAAAAATGCATACCACGTCTTCCTGCCCCGTTTTATCAGTTAAACATCCATCCTTGCCTTCCTTAACCTTTTTAATTATATCTCTAATTCTCTTCTCCATGTGTTATTCGGTTTCGCTCTTTCTCTCTTACCCTGGGGGATTTCAGAACAAAGGCTGTCGTGTAAAGCTATCAACAGGTATCCTGAATACATAAATCATAATTATCATTTAAATTGGCCTCCTGAAGCCGTTTGCTGTTAATTAGATAAATCTGATAAGTTCCACGATAAGTGAACGAACGAACAAGCGAAACAACGAACGAATGAACAAACGAAACAACGAACGAACGAACAAGCGAAACAACGAACGAACGAACAAGCGAAACAACGAACGAACGAGCGAAACAACGAACGAATGAACAAGCGAAACAACGAACGAATGAACAAGCGAAACAACGAACGAACGAACAAGCGATGCAACGAACGAACAAGCGAAGCAACGAACGAACGAGCGAAACAACGAACGAATGAGCAAGCGAAACAACGAACGAATGAACAAGCGAAACAACGAACGAATGAACAAGCGAAACAACGAACGAATGAACAAGCGAAACAACGAACGAATGAACAAGCGAAACAACGAACGAATGAACAAGCGAAAGAACGAACGAACGAACAAGCGACACAACGAACTGTAGCGGAAGGTTTTATATGTGTGAGATGATAGTGCTAGAGTAGAAATAGTATTCTCTCCAGAATGTGTGAGGTCCCAGTGACAGAGAAGTACACTGGTATCACTCGATAGTCACGGCTGTGAAAGTATCTGGACTGAAAATATTCAGAGAACAGTCAGACCTTACTGCGCCACCTCCGCTATGTGACCACCTGTGATATAATAAAAATTCAACCAAACTCAGTATCAACTATATTGAATGAATAAAGCTGGTGAATACAATTTATATCCTCTTTATTTACATCTATCTAATTGTGGTGATTGTGTGTGACTGGTGATACAAAAGTTATATTTATACAAAACCAAATTGGCGAATTCAATTACAGTTTTTGCAAGTTAAACTAAAATGTCATTTCTTTAGACTCTTCCAATTAGTTGGGTAATAGACTTCTTCACTGTCTTATTCACTTTATAACTTTCACTAGTTTATCACGCAAATTGTCATCACAAAACTCTGCTTGACAATTATCACTTCTTGGTTGCACGATTGTCACAAATATCACTCATCTGTTAGGTTAATCAGTGTTCATATGAGATGTACAGCTTCAGTAGGTCTTGCTTCTACCAATCCAGACACTGCCGGGGCGATTCGCATTGATCATCGAGCAATTCTTGATCATTGACCTCTGACTTTTGGTTGACAAGTATGAACCTGCAGATAATTGTAGGATATGTGGCTATTTGTGGATAACAATTACCACATTCCTATTGTAGGTGAGATGAATTTGTTTTCAGATGTATGCGTGAAAATGCATGATTATGGATCAGTGACAAGACAGGTGTCTACTGTGGAACATTTTATAAAATCAAATAATACAAAATAATATGTACACACATATATGGTATGAGGTTATAGTATCCCCCTGCCTGACACGTTAGCTCTGTAAAGTACAGTAACTTGAAGACAGATTGAATAAGCCCTGATAATGATTGTTGGTAGTCCTGAAAAGAATTGTTATTAGTCCTGTGCTAGCCCTGATATGGACTCAGTCACGGTGGTTATATTTCGGGTTCCAATCTTCAACAATCCCATCAAGTAATCAATTAATATGCATGATACTTTCATAACATAAAGATTAAACAAATCCTGAAATAAAAGTTGTAATTACTGTATTATTTTACATAGTTCCAGCAAACTTCCCAAAATAGTTGTAACTTCGAGGGGGTTGTGCTAAATGAGTTTCCAACCTTGGTCTCGTGCATTTCACCTTTCCCAGTTCAAGCCTTTGGAGTTATATATTTCCGTTCTCCGTGAGTTGACCTTTATATCCATATGTTGTTTTCCCATATCTGTCGTGTTAACGATTTTATATTGAATTATGAATAGGAAAAACACAGGATTTCTCAAGGCACGGACACTTAGTCTTGCAAAATTCTTCACAACTACTTACTCCCTTCTGATTTCCTTGTACCTATACATAATTGAAGATATTCCCGTCAAAAGGAGACCATTCTCATCCTTGTCTGTCATTCCGTTCTCCTTCCCGACCGCTAATTCTAACCATGATTTCGGACGATTTATTCTTCCTTATACACTCGCCGAAGTCATTCTATCTGACCGTGGGAAACCCCTTCTCTGATTGGCTGCCCTAGATACACACAGGAAAATACCCCTGCATTCCTTTGTTCAGGTCAGCACACTGGTGTCCCACTTTTCGGTCTTCAAACATTTAACTAGGCAATGCGTAACATGCGACAGAGCCTCCCTCTCTTTTAAGCTGTAGATTTCTACAGCTAACAACTGTAAGCTTTGCCGTAGTTAATGTTCTTCTTACTCTCGTTCTATCTCAGTTGGGTGTCGACTAAGAAAATCTGCTCCTACATTTTGTTTTCATGGATATAGATTTATCCTTCGCTATCTCTCTTTTCCCAGTTCGGCTTTTCATCCAGGCCCTTACCGCTGGTGAAATGGGGTCGGTAGGTTTCCCTTGAAGTTTACCGCCCTCTTTTCGTTGATAGTTGGTTGCGGTTTTCCCTCGCAAATTCGTAGGTGTTTGATTTTGGCTACGTGATTTGTTCTTTTCTTCCAGTGCATGGGTTTCAGACTGAAATTCAACCTGTGTGGGATGTTTCTTTTCCCCTCCAGTGCAAATCTCGGGAGTACCCATGATGGCTGGTTTGCTTGTAGACTTTTGAAGACTCTTCCGCCGACTTTCTGAATCTACATGAGTGCACTCTGGACAGGAATTTACATACCAATTGATGTCTTCCGTAATACCTGGCCAGTAGTACTGGGTGGCTATTCTTTGTTTTGTGGCACCATTACCCAGGTGTTCACTCAAAGTTATGTGCCCCCAGCCTATAACCTTATTTCTATAGGTGGATGGTACAACAATTTGACCATGACTTTTCGTCCCTCTGCCAGCTTTCCTGTGCAAGAGTCCATGTTCCATATAGAAATTTCCTTTCCTTGGAGTGTTATGTGGTTTTTGACAGTTTGCCAAAACAAGGCTTCAATGTGCTGTCAGCTACTTGAGCCCGTTTCATTTCAGTAGAATGAAATTTTAATTTGGTGTCCCTCTCTATGTTCCTGGAGTCAGACCTGGTCTGGATTTCTGCCATAACCATAGGTTTCACCGGGTTTCCCAAGAAAACATATCTACGCCCCAACATCAGGGGGTAAAAGGGATCATCTAACACTGCTGCATTTATCTCCCCTTCCACATAGCGACAACTGACATGAATCTTTGCTATGGGTAAAGTGAGTGAGGGGTAATGCTCCTTTTAGTGGCCCTTGAATATCTACTGTTTCTGTGGTGATTTGTTCAGGGCGCACCAGAGATGCACACACGACTGCGTCATAGGACAAACCTGTGTCATACATTCCTGTGACTTGTTTGCCATTCACAGTCACTATCTCCTGTGTAGGTGGGTGATGGAGGCTATTCTGACTCACTGTCAGTTCCTTCCTATCCGAAGTCCTCACCTGTAGACATGCAGAATGATGAAGAGGTTTTTTCCTTCCACAATTATCAGTGTTGTGGTTGTTCATTTTGCAGAACTTACACCATTTTTCTTCCCTTCGTGAGGGTGGTTTATTGTTATATCCTGGAGGGTTCTTGTCTTTGTAGTTATATCTTTGGTTGTTCTTGGTTGTATTGTCCTTTTGTTCAAACTCGTTTTGGTTTTGTGGTGACTTGAAACTATCTCCCTGCTTCCTCTTATTTCCTTGAGTCAGGGGGTGAGCCAGTTTGTGACTTTCTGCATAGATGATTATTTCATCTAATCTCTCTCTTTTATGTTCTACCAGGAATGTCTTCGTCTCAGGAGACATGGACTCCAGGAGTTGTTCTATCAACATCATCTCCTTGATCCCTTCAAAATCCTGATTGAAGTTTCCTAACTGACACCACCTCAGCAAGTAACTTTCCAACCTTGCTGAGAACTGCTGATATGTTTCTCCTGTCTGGAGCATAGCAGTTCTAAATCGCCTTCTATAAGCTTCTGCGTTTTGTTCGTAACGCAACAACAATGCTTGTTTCAAGGCTTCATAGTTTTCCTGATCTTCTTTTTGCATCTTCAAGTAGACATTATAAGATACTCCTCTCAATCCCTGTGACAACTTCAAATTCCACTTTTCTTTTTCTAGGCCATAAGTAGTGGCCAATCGTTCATATCTGTCAAGGTAATCCTCTATTCCCTCTTCTTTCTCCACAAATGGGTCCAAGTGGAAGTTCATAGCTCCAATGGAGGTGCTTTGGCTGGCGCTGGTATCCGAATGAGATGACCTACTACCATTAGTAGTAGCCACTGCCTGTATTTCAAGCTCTTTTAATCTCAGTTCATGGTCTCTATCAGCTTGTAGCTTCCTTTCCTCAGCTGTTAATCTTCTTTCTTCAGCCTCCAATTTCTTGGCTTGAGCCTCAACTTCCAACAGCAGCCTCTTTTCTTCAGCTTCCATTCTTTTGGCTTCTCTCCGCTTCTAGTCTTTTGGCTTCTCTCTCAGCTTCTGCTTGCAGCTTCCTTTCCTCTCTATCCATATGTTTGTCCACTTCAGTTGTGACATACTGGACGAGAGCATCACCTGTCAAGCCCAGCTCTTTTCCCATCTGCATGATCGCAGTTCTGAACTTCACTAAGTCAGCCATTATATTATTAAGTTAAGTAGGGTATGAAAAACTTACCTAAACTTACTTAAAATAATTATCAAATGGACAACACAATTAATCGTGCAACCTTGTGATAGTCAATATTTACTGAGTACTCTAAGGTACTGTTACTGAGAAAAAAAATCTATTCTAGAATTTTCAAAAAAAAATTTTTTTTTTTTTTTTTTTTTTTTTCTCTATTGGTGGCCCAAGATAGACTAAAGATAGATGTATAGATTGAGGATGGCTCAGGATATACGAGAATATCCCGCGATCGAGCCCCCACTGTGGCGAAAGGTTTTATATGTGTGAGATGATAGTGCTAGAGTAGAAATAGTATTCTCTCCAGAATGTGTGAGGTCCCAGTGACAGAGAAGTACACTGGTATCACTCGATAGTCACGGCTGTGAAAGTATCTGGACTGAAAATATTCAGAGAACAGTCAGACCTTACTGCGCCACCTCCGCTATGTGACCACCTGTGATATAATAAAAATTCAACCAAACTCAGTATCAACTATATTGAATGAATAAAGCTGGTGAATACAATTTATATCCTCTTTATTTACATCTATCTAATTGTGGTGATTGTGTGTGTGACTGGTGATACAAAAGTTATATTTATACAAAACCAAATTGGCGAATTCAATTACAGTTTTTGCAAGTTAAACTAAAATGTCATTTCTTTAGACTCTTCCAATTAGTTGGGTAATAGACTTCTTCACTGTCTTATTCACTTTATAACTTTCACTAGTTTATCACGCAAATTGTCATCACAAAACTCTGCTTGACAATTATCACTTCTTGGTTGCACGATTGTCACAAATATCACTCATCTGTTAGGTTAATCAGTGTTCATATGAGATGTACAGCTTCAGTAGGTCTTGCTTCTACCAATCCAGACACTGCCGGGGCGATTCGCATTGATCATCGAGCAATTCTTGATCATTGACCTCTGACTTTTGGTTGACAAGTATGAACCTGCAGATAATTGTAGGATATGTGGCTATTTGTGGATAACAATTACCACATTCCTATTGTAGGTGAGATGAATTTGTTTTCAGATGTATGCGTGAAAATGCATGATTATGGATCAGTGACAAGACAGGTGTCTACTGTGGAACATTTTATAAAATCAAATAATACAAAATAATATGTACACACATATATGGTATGAGGTTATAGTATCCCCCTGCCTGACACGTTAGCTCTGTAAAGTGCAGTAACTTGAAGACAGATTGAATAAGCCCTGATAATGATTGTTGGTAGTCCTGAAAAGAATTGTTATTAGTCCTGTGCTAGCCCTGATATGGACTCAGTCACGGTGGTTATATTTCGGGTTCCAATCTTCAACAATCCTATCAAGTAATCAATTAATATGCATGATACTTTCATAACATAAAGATTAAACAAATCCTGAAATAAAAGTTGTAATTACTGTATTATTTTACATAGTAACTTTACATACCCTCGCAGGATCTAATTAAGATCAGTAAAGACTGGCTTTAGTGGAGTAACAGAACTGCCTGGCTGCAAATAACAAGATATTGGCCTTGACACGTTTCTCTCTCTCCAGCCGTTGTCCTTCTGTCTTGCCTCGCTGTACAAGTGAATTTGAAATTGTTTTTTGTTGTTGTTTTCTTCTACTATGTTGCTGTGATACCCTGTTCAACCTGAAGTTTGGTTATAATTGGGGTATATAGGGTGTTTTGAATGAATTTGAAATCATTTACGACCGCCCTTATATAGGGAGCTGTCGGGCGTACAGGAAACAAGGCTCGCAACTCCAGCAAACTTCCCAAAATAGTTGTAACTTCGAGGGGGTTGTGCTAAATGAGTTTCCAACCTTGGTCTCGTGCATTTCACCTTTCCCAGTTCAAGCCTTTGGAGTTATATATTTCCGTTCTCCGTGAGTTGACCTTTATATCCATATGTTGTTTTCCCATATCTGTCGTGTTAACGATTTTATATTGAATTATGAATAGGAAAAACACAGGATTTCTCAAGGCACGGACACTTAGTCTTGCAAAATTCTTCACAACTACTTACTCCCTTCTGATTTCCTTGTACCTATACATAATTGAAGATATTCCCGTCAAAAGGAGACCATTCTCATCCTTGTCTGTCATTCCGTTCTCCTTCCCGACCGCTAATTCTAACCATGATTTCGGACGATTTATTCTTCCTTATACACTCGCCGAAGTCATTCTATCTGACCGTGGGAAACCCCTTCTCTGATTGGCTGCCCTAGATACACACAGGAAAATACCCCTGCATTCCTTTGTTCAGGTCAGCACACTGGTGTCCCACTTTTCGGTCTTCAAACATTTAACTAGGCAATGCGTAACATGCGACACGAACGAACAAGCGAAACAACGAACGAATGAACAAGCGAAACAACGAAGGAATGAACAAGCCAAACAACGAACGAACAAGCGAAACAACAAACGAACAAGTGACGCAACGAATGAACAAGCGAAACAACGAACGAATGATCAAGCGAAACAACAAACGAACGAACAAGCGAAGCAACGAACAAACGAAACAACGAACGAACAAGCGAAACAACGAACGAACAAGCGAAACAACGAACGAACGAGCGAAACAACGAACGAACGAGCGAAACAACGAACGAACAAGCGAAACAACGAACGAACAAGCGAAACAACGAACGAATGAACGTCATTTATTACCAAAGATGTGAGAAATTTTCACGCTGACCTGTCTAACGTCCCGTCCTTTCTTCTCTGTTCTTGTATACTGTATCCATTAATTCTCACACGCAATTTAAATATTAATACTGTATTAAGACAATGTCATTTATTGTATATAGGGATACGCTATATGTTATATTTGTATTTATACTGGTGAACAGTATCAACCTCCAATGTTGTTACTATATGTTATTGTCATTATTGTAGTTTCAATTTAATATGTGTGGTTGTTATTATACTTTTGTAATGTGGACAATGGAGAGATACTGAGGACTATTAATGATTGCTGTTTAGAGAATGACTCTGCAATTGATGAATCACTAAGGCTAAGATTGCTGGAATTTAGCATCAAACGTAGGACCAGCGTTGATGTACGTTGCTTCTTCTTCTTCTTCAGCGTTCGCCCTGAAAAGGACGTTGGTTACGTTGTGTCGCCGTTTACTGCAAAGCTGCGATATCTGCGCCTTTCGGCCCGACACATCCGACTTCGGCACGGCATTTTTTAGGACCGGGTTTGCCTTCCCACTTCGATCCCTACTCTCTCAGCCAGACTGCAGTGATGCAGCCTGTTTCCAGGACCACCACTTGGAGGTGGAGTAGGGTCTTGGTCAGCTCTGATTCGCTGACCCTGACGTAAGCAGTCAGCTATGGGTCGCTGACTGCATTTATCACTGTTGCTGCGTCTTCAAATGTACGCATGCGAGGATGCATCCGCCGGCGCACAACAGGACAATTAGCATTCTTCCACATTTGCTGAGGGAGACTGGGCACCTATGGGTTTGCCCGGAGTGCAGTGATGTCGATTCTGAACAATAATAACAATATTATAATAGTATCAAGCTCAACTAATTAAGTATGTGTAACATTCTGAAATAGGACCAAAACAAAAAAGTAGTGCGCAAAATGTTAGAAAAACGGTGAAGAGTTGAGATGAGGGACACTCGAGCACACATGTAGTCGACACTAGAGATCACAGTTAAACAACAAAATGTTAGAAAAACGGTGAAGAGTTGAGATGATGGACTCGAGCACACATGTAGTCGACAGGGAACATAGTTAAACAAAAAATATTATCTGAAGTGGGAAAACATAATACTGACCAACGTTGTTACAGAATATACACCAAGAACAACATGTAAATCTAACTTTGAACATAATAGAAGACGTCCCGAAGTTTGAAGTCTGGGAAAACAACAAAAGTAATATACAATATAGAAAAAAGGAACACTGTACACCCAAATATAACCCATATTGGGTTGAACCTGGTACACCATGCTCGAAACAAAATCCAATGTTTTTGCGAAAGGCCCTAAAATCAAACAAACAAACGTCCCGAAGTAAGTGAAAGACTTCTGTCTTTGGTTGCAAAGGCAAAATTAAGAAAACGAGGCAAAGTATCCATTTAAGAAAATGGGGAGGCGTGCTGTAAGACAGTGTTAAACGGTGATACGAACACACAAAATGTAAGTCTTACTGAGATAACAGACATATTAAGGACTTCTGCTATGACAACAAGGTTTTCGGCATGGGCAAACATAAGAAAACAATTGAGACAAGAGATTGAGTTGGTAAAACATTTCAAGCTGAGATATTGTTGATGAGTTTGTTTCTGAAGATTGATGCTGAGATTTACTTGATGTATGCATAGTTGTGCCATTCAAGAGGCTGCTAAGTTATTTCCTCCACCTGTCCAGTAGTTCCACCTCTGACTAAAGTTGTCATCTCTCTCTCTCTCTCTTATATGATATGCTTGCGTCTGATTTCTTATATGATATCCTTGCGTCTGATTTCTTATATGATATGCTTGCGTCTGATTTCTTATATGATATGCTTGCGTCTGATTTCTTATATGATATGCTTGCGTCTGATTTCTTATATGATATACTTGCGTCTGATTTCTTATATGATATGCTTGCGTCTGATTTCTTATATGATATACTTGCGTCTGATTTCTGTCTGTGAAAATATAAATACTGTATTCCAAATTAGGAAGCCCGTAACTCTTGATACATGTAAATGTTAAAATAATATTTGTAAGAAGAGATAACGAAATAGAGCAGAGACAGATAAATATAAAGATAGACAGCAAAACACAGACATAGATAGATAGATAGATAGATAGATAGATAGATAGATAGATAGATAGATAGATAGATAGATAGATAGATAGATAGATAGATAGATAGATAGATAGATAGATAGATAGATAGATAGATAGATATAAATAGATATATAGATAGATACATTTTGTTGTTCGTCCATCACGGGTGATGAAGACCACTCTGTTCATCCAATTATTTAGGAATATGTTAGGTTAGTCTATGGGTACGAAGGTGACTGATGAGCCCGATGCGGGCCTGGAAAGATCTCGGACAGTGTGGGCAGGGACTGTTTGCTTCATGTGAAGGTTTTATTACACGGTCTTTTCTAGCTTGTCTCCGCTGTTCCGCTGCTGCTCTTCTGGATGATTCGCATGCCGCTGCACCTTTACGAAGAGATGTGCGCCAAGCAGTTCGGTCTTGCGCAGCAGCTTCCCATGTGTCAGGGTTTATGTCAAAGGTTTTCAATGACGTCTTTAACGTGTCTTTGAAGCGCTTCTTTTTGCCACCATGGGAGCGTATAGATAGATAGATAAATAGATAGATAGATAGATAGTTAGATAGATAGATAGATAGATAGATAGATAGATAGATAGATAGATAGATAGATAGATAGATAGATAGATAGATAGATAGATAGATAGATAGATAGATAGATAGATAGATAGATAGATAGATAGATAGATAGATAGAACTTTGCCTTAAGCACACACACGCAACTCCAGTGACAAGTACTTTTACATCCTACCTAAAACCACACCCACGGGTATCAAATATACAAACATACATAACTCACACAAACTCACACTGAATGTTAATGAAAATAAATCTAGTAAGAAAGATCTCTACACGCAGTCACACCAACAAGTTTAGCGTTTGGAACGCGCACTAGGAGAATGAAAGCATTATAATGATGGCGTTTGTACTCACGCGGGTAAACACAGACAAGGAATAAAGCATTATTGTATTCCTATTGTAAAGCCGGCGCCGACTGTTCGTCCATCAAATATATTTCATCTCCCTGAAAGAAGGAGAAAAAAGTTTAGCGACGGAGGAGGAATCGATTTTGGGTTAAATTTGTGAGACCACCCACAATTTGGCGCCATTTGAGAGACCGTTTCATGTTTTTGAGATTGCTAACTCAGCAGGGCAGACGGAACAATACCAAGAATAAATGGAGTTATGTGTGTTTGTCAGACCTGTATTGTTGGCCATCTGAAATTTTCAGATTATTAAGATAAAGTGCTGATTGGGAAATTAACGGGCAGGCAGAGAAACCATCAGATATAAAATAGAGGAACATAAATAAATACTAAAGACAAATAAATGGGTGACAATAACGATAAACAAAAAACTGGCTCACATGAATGCAAAGGCAATTGATAAACTCTCTTGAAAGCCTGGCCAAATGCTTCAACAAGTGCACAATCCAGTGGATACCATCTCATTACAACATATCAGGTAATGAGGAGGCTAAGGAAGAAGGAGGGGTACGACAGTATGATATAGGGACAACTTAGGAAATGGCAAAAACTACTATAAAAGCGACATTCAAGTCCAAATGGGTGAGAGAGCACCCAGGCCATTTAAAAAATGATGCATATCATCAGCTGTCTAGGCGAGACCAGGTCACCATTTTCCGGCTACTTACTGGACACAACAGATTGAGATATCATCTATACCCCAAGTACAGAATTGATACAGCAGATCTCTGTACCTGCGGCAAAAGCCAGATGACAGCTGAACACCCGCTGCTGTCCTGCCCAACATTCAACAACCGAGCTCTCTTCACGAAAATTTGGTTGGAGATGTCAGGAATCGTGAGCTGACAACTGCCTTTATTGGAGTCATTAATGTGGATGTCTGAGGGCGAACAAAGAAGATTTCTCAAATAAATTGCATTGCATTGTTACTACTACAAGATTAACCGGTTACTACTACAAGATTAACCACAGCCGGACAAGTCAGATCATATGATATCTTGTGTAAAATAGACACTGGCATATGACACCGTACGATAAATTGCATCGATTTTACTTTTAAATAAATTATTATAAATGACTTGTTATTATCTTACCACAAGAAATTTTCCCACACTTTTATTTATCGAAATGTTTTCATTATATTCCTCAAACACTCAATGAATCATTGCCCTTCTATAATATTTATGATGTAAAAGGATCTGCCTCCCTTTAATTATGTCTCATATATTTACAAATTTGCCTCCCCTGTTTAATGGTATTTCGCAAATACATGTTCTGTGTTCAAGAATTTGTCTCCCTTAGCTATATTTCTTATAAATTTACTAATCTGGCTTCATTTTGTATTTCCCATGTGTTCAATAATCCGTGTTTTTGTTCGTTCTTGCTTTGGTCACTTTGCAGGAATTACTTAAGGTATTATTGAATCTCTTCTTCTTCTTCTGCTGGCTGGATGTCCGGGGGGTTTTGTGGAGCTGGTCTATTGAGAAAGTCACCAAAATATTCTGTCCACCTCTTCATTTGCTCCTGTATATTGCTGAGCAGTTTCCCATTCTTGTCTTTTATGAGGCAACTTGTTTGCTTGTATTTCCCTGTTAGCTTCTTTGTGCTGTTATACAGTTCTCTCATATTTCCTTTGGCTGCAGCATCTTCTGCCTCTCTTGCCAACTCCTCAATATACTTCCTCTTGTCTCTTTTGATACTTCTTTTTACTTCTTTGTTTGCTTCTGTGTACACTTTTTGAGCCTTGGCTTTGGAACTTCTGGTTTTGCTTGTGTTTAAAGCTGCTTTCTTGTTTTTTCTGTCTTTTATCTTATTGATGGTTTCTGTTGTTAACCATGCTTTTTGTTGTCTTTCCCTTTTCCTCAGTATTTCTTCACATGTCTCATTCCATACCGTTTTGATTTGCTGCCAATAGTCTTCTGTATTCTCTACATCTTCCAGCTGTTGGAGCACTTGAAATTTGTTGGATACTGTGACCGCAAATTTGTCTCTTGTTTCTTGATTTCTTAGATGTCCTACATTAAATTGTTGTCTATAATTTTGCATTGTTGCATATCTCTTGAGTTTCGGATTTGTGGACTACGAAAAGGCATTTGACAGTGTAGACAGAGAATCACTTTGGAAATTGATGAGGCATTATGGAGTTCCCCTGAAGATCATTAATTTAATAAAGAAAACATATGAAGACACGACATGCAGAGTTCTTCACGAAGGACAGCTTACAGAACCGTTTGGGATAAAATGAGGAGTGCGACAGGGAAGCCTCTTGTCTCCATTTCTTTTCTTACTAGTAATAGACTGGGTTATGAGATCATCGACAACACACAACAGAAATGGAATCCAGTGGACTCTGACTAAGCAGTTGGATGATCTGGATTTTGCTGATGACTTGGCTCTTCTGTCCCATAACCGTAATCAGATGCAGGACAAATTGAAAACACTCGATGAGAGGTCACAGCAATTGGGTCTGAAAATACACAGGGAAAAGACAAAAATAATGAGAATAAATGCAGGTAATGATAACAGGGTTGAACTTAAAGAAACACCAATACCAGATGTAGAATCGTACACATATCTTGGCAGTAATATAGACAAAGTTGGAGGGACAGACAGCGATATCAAAATAAGAATGTAAAAGGCAAGAGGAGCTTTCATTGCATTGGGAAATAAATGGAGATCAAGAGAAATCGGATCCAACACGAAAATAAGAATCTTCAACTCAAATGTGAAGTCAATCCTTGTCGTGGTTGAGTAAAGTGTAGAGTATTTGTCGAGTTGGACAATAGTAGTGAAATCGACAAGGGATAGTGGACTGACAGAGTTATAGATTACACACACAGAAAGGTGTAAATAGGAGATGGACTTGAGACAACCTGGAAGAAGATTTATCAAAGTGATCTCTCTCTCCAAGCCTCAACTCACTTTTACTGTCTAAGCACCTCCTGCTCTCACTCTTTTCTCTTATCAAACATAGAGATTATAGTAAAGAGCTAAACCAAGTTAATTATGGACGAAAAGGGTCGGGAACAGCGCATTAATAATTGTGTAAACTTTATTCATTTGATGTTGTTTCCGTAACTTCATTGTTTTTTTTTACATAGACAGGGGTGTCAGCCCTATGCTAAAACCCCCAACCTGGAGGACCAGGGTACCAGCTTTTGTCTGACCCCTACCCACACAGACCAGTCCAGCTTGGTTGAACCTACCAGGAGTAAAACTCCCACTGGCATAGCTCTGAGGATTGTCAGGGTACGCAAGCTGCCATACCGCTACAAGGTATAGGTATCCTGGGGATAAGCGAGAGCAGATGAACAGGGGCAGGAAAAGTTAAAACAGCAACAGGAGAAACAGTACTTTACTCTGGAAGAGAGGGTGGACAGCACAGTGAAGGCGTAGCTATTATTCTACAGAAAGGGATAGAAAGGACATTACTGGAATGGAAACCCATCAACAACAGACTGATACGATTGAGATTGAGAGGGAGATTCACCAACACTACAATAATACAATGCTACGCACCAACGAATGATAGCGATGAGGAGGTCAAGGATGAATTCTATCAACAACTGCAGAAAGAAATGGAGGACACACCTAGATATGATCTTGTTATAGTAATGGGAGACCTCAATGCGAAAGTTGGTACACACAATACATATAATGAAAGAACAATGGGGAAATGCGGCAGCGGAATAGCAAACGAAAATGGGGATAAGCTAATAAGTTTCTGTAGCATTAACAACCTGGTCATTGGAGGAACACTTTTCCCACATAAGGAAATTCACAAGTTAACATGGGAATCACCAAATGGTCGGGACAGAAACCAGACAGACCACATCATGGTTAACGGTAGATGGAGACATGCATTACAAGATGTGAAGGTAAGAAGAGGTGCAGATGTGGGAAGCGATCACCATTTAGTAGTTGCAAAACTGAAAGTGAAACTAAGAAGGGCTGGACCAACTGTAACTACACAGAAAAGGTTTGACATCAGCAAATTGAAGGACCCCCCTTACCAGAAAAGCTTTTGCGGCCGACATTAAGAAACGATATCAATTTGCCAAAAGCCAGGAAAAGACATTGACTGAAGATATAGACCAGAATTTTAACACCATTTCAACAATATATAAGGAAAGTAGCAAATCATGCTTAGGATTCCAGGAAAGGAAGAAGCAAGACTGGATAACACCAGAAACACTAAACACCATAAAGATGAGAAAGGAAATGAAAAGAAAGAAAACAGAAGCGAAGTCCCCCAGGTTAAAGCAACTATATAGCGAACAGTACAGTCAACTGGACAGGGAAGTTAAACGCCAAACCCGAGCCAACAAAAGGAATTTCCTAGACGATCTTGCAAAACAGGCAGAAGAGGCAGCACTGAGAAATGAACAAAGCACAGTATACAAAATAACTAAATTCATCAGCGGAAAACAAGGTGCAAACAATATTACATTAGTAAGAGATAAGCAAGGAAATCTCATCAAGACAGCAGAGGGACAGGAAACAAGATGGGCAGAGCACTTCAGAGAAACTCTGAACAAGGAAATACCAGAGACACAATTGAATGTTCCTGAGGCTGAAAACGATCTAGATGTAAATACAGACATTCCACGAAAAGAAGAAATCATCACAGCAATCAAAGGGTTAAAGAACGGTAAAGCTCCGGGCCATGATAACTTAAATGCAGAGCTATTTAAGACAGACCCTGAGCTAGCAGCAGAACTATTAGAACCACTATTTGCACAAGTGTGGAAAACGGGGACAACACCATCAGAGTGGAACAAAGGAATAATTGTCAAATTGCCCAAGAAGGGAGATCTTTCAGACTGCAATAATTGGAGAGGAATCACTCTTCTCTCAGTTCCCAGCAAAATACTAGGCAGGATAATTGTACAGAGAATTTCAAAGGCAGTAGACTACAAACTGAGGAAAGAACAAGCAGGATTTAGAAAGAACAGAAGATGTGTAGACCATATATTCACTCTCAGGAACATTATAGAGCAGTGCTCAGAATGGCAAAGACAGCTTTACATAAATTTTGTTGATTTTGAAAAGGCTTTTGACAGCATACATAGGGACAGTTTATGGAAAATACTGAGGGCTTATGGAATTCCAAGCTGCATAGTGTCAATCATAAAAAGCCTCTATGCCAACTTTACGTGTAGTGTTGGGCAGAGCAACCTAACCTTCGAGGTGAAGACAGGAGTACGACAGGGATGCCCCTTATCAACCACTCTATTTTTAACAGTCATAGACTGGGTGATGCGCCAGACAACAGAGGGCAGTCCAAGAGGAATAAGATGGACTACATTTTCAACATTGGAAGATCTGGAATATGCAGATGACATTGCACTTCTGGCACATTCACATCAACACATCCAGGAAAAAACGGATAGACTTAATAAATTTAGCCAGCAGGTGGGCTTGAACATCAATTTAAAGAAGTCTGAGGTCATGACACTCAATGTGAGCAACCCTGAGCCCATATCAGTAAGGAATCAGCAACTGGTACAGACAGATACCTTCACATACCTAGGAAGCATAGTAACACCAGACGGTGGGGCAGGCAAAGACATCAACATCAGAATGAATAAGGCAAGAACAGCCTTCTTTAGCCTAAATAACATCTGGAAGTCCTCCCAATACAGCACAAGCACACAAAATTAAGATTATACCAGAGTTGCGTGCTTTCTGTGCTTCTCTATGGTGCGGAATGCTGGAGAGTCACAGAGAAGGAAATGTCAAAATTGTCCTCTTTTCACACAACATGCCTTAGAAAAATTCACCGAATCTTTTGGCCGAATACCATCACCAACCAAGATCTGCTTACTCGTAGCAAGCAAGAGGACATGCATACCATCATAGCTGGCAGACGCTGGAGCTGGGTTGGTCATGTCCTCAGAAGAGACCCCGATGCCATCACAAGAACAGCTATGCTTTGGACCCCTGAAGGAAAGCGAAAGAGAGGCCGACCAAAAACAACTTGGCGGAGGACTGTGGAGGCTGAGATGCAAAGAGTGAACCAGAGTTGGGGCACTGTACGAAGGATGGCCACCGACCGTGCAAAGTGGAATCAATTTGTTGTTGCCCTACAAGACGCCACTAGGCGTGATGGCCACTGACTGCTTTGACGGTCGGTGGTTAACGATCGAAGAAGAAGAAGAAACTTTATTAAAGAAGAAAAGCATGGAATTAATGCATATCATCATACACAGCATAAATTACATCAATAATCAAATAATCAACAATAATCATCAATAATGCAAATACACACCCACAAACACACACACCACCAACACTCATAAAACCTGTAGAACACAGAGAAATGAAATAACTGTCTGACCGTCTGTCCGTTTTCGTGGGACCGAGTACAATGCTTCCGACAGTGTCTTTTACGTAAAAATATACTCAATGGGAATGGATTTGACCTGTATAAATCCACTGTAGTCGCTATTGTTGGTGGCACCCCTGATTTCGCGATGGGGACTGGAAGACTGTCTATCTCCTGCTGGCCAAATAAACAAACTGAGCTACAGTCCGTCCGCTTTCATGGGACCAAATGGAATAGCTCCAATGTCTTTACGTAAAAATATACTCCATGGGTGATGGAATTGACCTGTAAATCCAATGTAGGCGCTATCTTTGGTGACCCCTAATTGCGTGAGGGGCTGGAACTCTGTATTTACATCTGGCCGCTCCTAAGTGCGAAGTTCTACATAAACCCAGATATACACCAGACGAAGTCACTTGATGACACGGAGTCCCAGGCGCTCTTATCCGGCGCTAGGCTCTGCTTGGCTGTAAATCCTGTTTAAACTGGTTTGGCTGTGGTTTGCTGAGTGCCCCGTTTAGGCAAACAAAGTCGGGTAATATCAGATTCTGCTATAGACATGCTGGGCGGTTTTGATATTCTGGAAGCGGCAATGCTCTGACTGGTAATCCAATAGGCGAGTAGGGAACTACTACTGCATTTGATGATTCCAGATTTAGCTTTGGCTCGTTGCACTGCGTGAGCGTAACTTGGCGTTGACAAAAGGGGTTTTGATTCAGGAACGGGGTTGACGACTCGTGACGATAGCGGCACTCAGAAACCCTCTAGATCGAAGAGAATATGACGTTCTTCGCCTGACTGGAGTCTGCTCTAGCGATTCGGTCTCCCTGAAACTGAGACCCACAAAAGACACCCTTTACATCAAGCAAATAATAAATCACACTAACTTTATACAGAAAGTTTCGCTCCACTATGGGATTAAATTTATTGTAGTTATTGCTATGATAATTTAGGGCTGTCTTTAACCATGTCTCCTGTTCCTTAAAAATATCAATTATCAACACGCGCCCGCATAGGCTTAATATCTTTTGCACACCCAGGTACCTGTCAGTAACTGTTCTGACAGCAACAATCTACTCCTCTTCTCCCAGTCTCAACATACAGGAAACCTAACCTGTAGTTACAGTTAAATGAATATGCTTATTCATCTTACAACATTAAATGAATTTACATAAACAGATTACAGCATTTGACATTACACAAATAAATCGTATGTCCCCTTGGGTAAATATATTAGCATTCCACAAAATGAGTACATAGAAAATGCAATGTTCTTGCTATAATAATACAGTTGTGGCTAAATCATAAGATATAATTATATCTATGCTTGGTGACTGCTTTCTGTGAAAGTTATAGACTAGTGCCTAGCCACACAAGTAAGCATAAAATGATCCTCCCTTTGCCACTAGAAATATCTATCAAAAATGAATAAGTGACTATCTCCTATAATCCAGAATTATTACCTGCATCTCACTATTCAGTTTTAAGTGAACAATCCACACCTGACATTATCTTACAGAAATGACAGTTAATTTAGCCTATTCTTAACCCATGATAAGCATCTGTGGACCGATTCTACGCCTAGTATCTGTTATTGTAAGTTTAACATTTAACCCATGATAAACCGTAACAGTTTAAGCACCACTTAACTAAGGCCGTAGACAGCGCTACATTATCACTAAACTAAATTACTAGGAGAAGTCCTCAAAAATGAAGTAAGTCACTTTCCTAACAGATATATGTAAATGCTAACATGAATATATCATATTATAATAAGATATGTCAACTCACCCCGAAAAATGACTAGAACATAGGCAAACACATTCTTGTACTGCCGTGCTATCTCTGCCTAAGTCTCATATGGTCATCTACGGGCCAGGACTATAACGAGTGTGTTGGCTTATTAAACCCGTCTACTCTTATAGATTACAAAGGACGCTCTCCCGGACACCTGGCCTGCATATTTCTACAGATGTTCGGCGAAAGACGTAATCCGGAGAGTAAGACAAAAGTTTCTCTAGAGACTGCATCAAAGACAACAACCGCGAGAAGATTCCCCCCCCCGATAGACATAATATTATGATCACTAATGCGTTCTAAGGGGCAAAACCCCACAAAGGACTAACAGCGGGTTTTATCTCCCCCTGAAACAGATCAAACTCGTTACTCAGGCCTCAAATGGTACCAGCCGCTCGTGATCAAAGACTTAGAGCGACCGGAGAAATGTTTCTCTGGTCAAACGAGCCACCGGTGCGTTGATGTAACGTTACGCTACGCTGACCGTGGAAGAATTTAGTACTGAAAGCCAGCCAAACGTAAACAAACGCGGGTGGGGTTTGAACCGGTGAAAAAATGAAAGAAAAGAAGAATACAAATGTCTAGGAAAACAGAACATTAAAAGAGTTAATAACATATGGAACGAAATGGTAAAATAAATGATCGGTCACGTGACAATCCTATTGCATGGCTCTGAGACATGGAGAACAACAAAGACAACAACCAAAAAGCTACAGACTTTCATAAATGGGTGCTTGCGAGAGAATAGAGGGATTAAAATGGTATGACAAGGTTACCAACGTGGAACTGATGACAAGAACTAGACAAGTGCCAGTTGAACAAGAGATGAGAAGGGGACGATGGCGATGGATAGGACACACACTGAGGAAACCTATTGATAGCATTACAAGGCAGTCCTTGTTCTGGAACCCCCAGGGCAAGAGAGGCAGAGGTAGACCAAGAAGCACATGGAGAAGAGAGCTGGAAACAGGTGAAAATGATGAGGAGAACGTGGAAAGAACTTGAGATGATGGCACGTGACAGGAGGACTTGGCATGTGTTTGTTGAAGGCCTATGCTCCTTTTGGAGTGGAGGGTTATGATGATGATTATTGAATCTGTGATTTCTGTAGCAATGTGTGTGTACATATACAGTATATATTAATTCTTTCTGTGATTTCTGTAGCAATGTGTGTGTACATATACAGTATATATTAATTCTTTCTGTGATTTCTGTAGCAATGTGTGTGTACATATACAGTATATATTAATTCTTTCTGTGATTTCTGTAGCAATGTGTGTGTACATATACAGTATATATTAATTCTTTCTGTGATTTCTGTAGCAATGTGTGTGTACATATACAGTATATATTAATTCTTTCTGTGATTTCTGTAGCAATGTGTGTGTACATATACAGTATATATTAATTCTTTCTGTGATTTCTGTAGCAATGTGTGTGTACATATACAGTATATATTAATTCTTCCTGTGATTTCTGTAGCAATGTGTGTGTACATATACAGTATATATTAATTCTTCCTGTGATTTCTGTAGCAATGTGTGTGTACATATACAGTATATATTAATTCTTTCTGTAGCAATGTGTGTACATATACAGTATATATTAATTCTTTCTGTGATTTCTGTAGCAATGTGTGTGTACATATACAGTATATATTAATTCTTCCTGTGATTTCTGTAGCAATGTGTGTGTACATATACAGTATATATTAATTCTTTCTGTGATTTCTGTAGCAATGTGTGTGTACATATACAGTATATATTAATTCTTCCTATGATTTCTGTAGCAATGTGTGTGTACATATACAGTATATATTAATTCTTCCTGTGATTTCTGTAGCAATGTGTGTGTACATATACAGTATATATTAATTCTTTCTGTAGCAATGTGTGTGTACATATACAGTATATATTAATTCTTTCTGTGATTTCTGTAGCAATGTGTGTGTACATATACAGTATATATTAATTCTTTCTGTGATTTCTGTAGCAATGTGTGTGTACATATACAGTATATATTAATTCTTTCTGTGATTTCTGTAGCAATGTGTGTGTACATATACAATATATATTAATTCATTCATTCATTTCCCGTTTGGCTGCTTATGAAGCATGGAGCTACCACTTTAGCTAACCTTCTTGCAGGAAGCTTGCACCACAGGATTTATGTGCTCTTGTCATGGTAGTTATTGTAGCAATGTGTTTGACATGCCACGTGTTAGATCCCTGGGGTCTATAAAGCGACAAGGAAAACATAGGACAACTACGTCCTCAGACATAGGACAACTACGCCCTCAGACATAGGACAACTACAAGATTAACCAGTTACTACTACAAGGTTTACCAGTTACTACTACAAGATTAACCAGTTACTACTACAAGGTTAACCAGTTACTACTACAAGGTTCACCAGTTACTACTTCAACATTAACCAGTTACTACTACAAGGTTAACCAGTTACTACTACAAGATTAACCAGTTACTACTACAAGATTAACCAGTTACTACTACAAGATTAACCAGTTACTACTACAAGATTAACCAGTTACTACTACAAGATTAACCAGTTAATACTACAAGGTTAACCAGTTACTACTACAAGATTAACCAGTTACTACTACAACATTAACCAGTTATTACTACAAGATTAACCAGTTACTACTACAAGGTTAACCAGTTACTACTACAAGGTTAACCAGTTACTACTACAAGGTTAACCAGTTACTACTACAAGGTTAACCAGTTACTACTACAAGATTAACCAGTTACTACTACAAGATTAACCAGTTACTACTACAAGGTTAACCAGTTACTACTACAAGATTAACCAGTTACTACTACAAGGTTAACCAGTTACTACTACAAGATTAACCAGTTACTACTACAAGATTAACCAGTTACTACTACAAGATTAACCAGTTACTACTACAAGATTAACCAGTTACTACTACAAGGTTAACCAGTTACTACTACAAGATTAACCAGTTACTACTACAAGGTTAACCAGTTACTACTACAAGGTTAACCAGTTACTACTACAAGATTAACCAGTTACTACTACAAGATTAACCAGTTACTACTACAAGATTAACCAGTTACTACTACAAGATTAACCAGTTACTACTACAAGATTAACCAGTTACTACTACAAGATTAACCAGTTACTACTACAAGATTAACCAGTTACTACTACAAGATTAACCAGTTACTACTACAAGATTAACCAGTTACTACTACATGATTAACCAGTTACTACTACCAGGTTAACCAGTTACTACTACCAGGTTAACCAGTTACTACAAGATTAACCAGTTACTACTACAAGATTAACCAGTTACTACTACAAGATTAACCAGTTACTACTACAAGATTAACCAGTTACTACTACAAGATTAACCAGTTACTACTACAAGATTAACCAGTTACTACTACAAGATTAACCAGTTACTACTACAAGGTTAACCAGTTACTACTACAAGGTTAACCAGTTACTACTACAAGATTAACCAGTTACTACTACAAGATTAACCAGTTACTACTACAAGGTTAACCAGTTACTACTACAAGATTAACCAGTTACTACTACAAGATTAACCAGTTACTACTACAAGATTAACCAGTTACTACTACAAGATTAACCAGTTACTACTACAAGATTAACCAGTTACTACTACAAGATTAACCAGTTACTACTACAAGATTAACCAGTTACTACTACAAGATTAACCAGTTACTACTACTACAAGATTAACCAGTTACTACTACAAGATCAACCAGTTACTACTACAAGATCAACCAGTTACTACTACAAGATTAACCAGTTACTACTACAAGGTTAACCAGTTACTACTACTACAAGATTAACCAGTTACTACTACAAGGTTAACCAGTTACTACTACAAGGTTAACCAGTTACTACTACAAGATTAACCAGTTACTACTACAAGATTAACCAGTTACTACTACATGATTAACCAGTTACTACTACCAGGTTAACCAGTTACTACTACCAGGTTAACCAGTTACTACAAGATTAACCAGTTACTACTACAAGATTAACCAGTTACTACTACAAGATTAACCAGTTACTACTACAAGATTAACCAGTTACTACTACAAGGTTAACCAGTTACTACTACAAGATTAACCAGTTACTACTACAAGGTTAACCAGTTACTACTACAAGATTAACCAGTTACTACTACAAGATTAACCAGTTACTACTACAAGATTAACCAGTTACTACTACAAGGTTAACCAGTTACTACTACAAGGTTAACCAGTTACTACTACAAGATTAACCAGTTACTACTACAAGATTAACCAGTTACTACTACTACAAGGTTAACCAGTTACTACTACAAGATTAACCAGTTACTACTACAAGATTAACCAGTTACTACTACAAGATTAACCAGTTACTACTACAAGGTTAACCAGTTACTACTACAAGATTAACCAGTTACTACTACAAGGTTAACCAGTTACTACTACTACAAGATTAACCAGTTACTACTACAAGATTAACCAGTTACTACTACAAGGTTAACCAGTTACTACTACTACAAGATTAACCAGTTACTACTACAAGATTAACCAGTTACTACTACAAGATTAACCAGTTACTACTACAAGATTAACCAGTTACTACTACAAGATTAACCAGTTACTACTACAAGATTAACCAGTTACTACTACAAGATTAACCAGTTACTACTACAAGATTAACCAGTTACTACTACAAGATTAACCAGTTACTACTACAAGGTCAACCAGTTACTACTACAAGGTCAACCAGTTACTACTACAAGATTAACCAGTTACTACTACAAGGTTAACCAGTTACTACTACAAGGTTAACCAGTTACTACTACAAGATTAACCAGTTACTACTACAAGGTTAACCAGTTACTACTACAAGGTTAACCAGTTACTACTACAAGGTTAACCAGTTACTACTACAAGATTAACCAGTTACTACTACAAGGTTAACCAGTTACTACTACAAGATTAACCAGTTACTACTACAAGGTTAACCAGTTACTACTACTACTAACAGTTATTACAAACCAGTTACTACTACAAGATTAACCAGTTACTACTACAAGATTAACCAGTTACTACTACAAGGTTAACCAGTTACTACTACAAGATTAACCAGTTACTACTACAAGATTAACCAGTTACTACTACAAGATTAACCAGTTACTACTACAAGATTAACCAGTTACTACTACAAGATTAACCAGTTACTACTACAAGATTAACCAGTTACTACTACAAGGTTAACCAGTTACTACTACAAGATTAACCAGTTACTACTACAAGATTAACCAGTTACTACTACAAGGTTAACCAGTTACTACTACAAGATTAACCAGTTACTACTACAAGGTTAACCAGTTACTACTACAAGATTAACCAGTTACTACTACAAGGTTAACCAGTTACTACTACAAGATTAACCAGTTACTACTACAAGGTTAACCAGTTACTACTACTACAAGATTAACCAGTTACTACTACAAGATTAACCAGTTACTACTACAAGGTTAACCAGTTACTACTACTACAAGATTAACCAGTTACTACTACAAGATCAACCAGTTACTACTACAAGGTCAACCAGTTACTACTACAAGATTAACCAGTTACTACTACAAGATTAACCAGTTACTACTACAAGATTAACCAGTTACTACTACAAGATTAACCAGTTACTACTACAAGATTAACCAGTTTACGGTGCGATAAAATATTAAAAAGTTATCTACTACAAGATTAACCAGTTACTACTACAAGATTAACCACAAGAATTGCTAATGTTTGTCCAAGATTCCGCGGTGGGCTTATTTTGTGGTTAGGAATATTTCCTGGTTTTTCTAAGATTTATATTTGAAGTACTGACAGAGCAGAACAGTTTCATGATTTGTGGTTTGATCAGTGATGTGAAATTACATTTCTGATGTAACAAAACAGACCATATCTCACTCGGCGGTTTGGATAAGACGTAGAATAATAACTTTATTTATTCACATATTTGTTGCCAGAACACCCCCCCCCCCATCCTTTTTGTTTCCCCTACAGAGAGAGAAAACCAACGAACGAACGAACGAACGAACTTTATTTTCAAAGGGTTGAGAATTGGACACGCAGGCCCATCTGACATTCTGACCTTCCTTTCTCTCGTCTTTTACACTGATTTCATTTATTCTCACAGAGAGAGAGAGAGCGAGAGAGAGAGAGAGAGAGGCTTGGTGAGGTATTTTATCCCTCGCAGATATCCACGAAAACGATCTGTTCATGCGTGATATTATTATCGTAAAGAAAGTTCATATTGTGTAACAAATATTTGTGTGTGACATACATAACTTCTTTATGAAATTTATTCATGACCTTTCAGCCCCCAGTGGAGTACCGGCCTTCAACAAATCTGGTCTGTGCTGTCCCCTCAAGGTCTTTCCATGTCCTTGTTTATTCTCTTCATGTCTAATTTAGATGAAGCTAAATCTGTCCGTGATGTAGACACTGTGGAATGTTCTATTTATTCAGTCCTTATCTCTCAGCTCCCTAATAAGTATAACTCGTCAACAAATTCACACTCAACCTTCCTGTCTTGTGCTGTGCCACCCTTTCAAGGTCTTTCCATGTTTTTTTCTGTGCCTTTCATGTCTGTCTCTAATTCCCGTCTCCATGTGTATGTGCGGGGTTTTTTTTGGGGGGGGGGGGGTGAAGGGAAGGGCGGGAGTCTCTCTCTGTTTCTCTCACCAGAGGGATTTCAGAAAAAGGACCGCTTTGTCATGCTGTCGATTAACCTGCTTTGTTTGTGTGTGTCCTATTCAAAGCCACTTTCTTGTCTATACCTCTGGTTCCATTGATATTTGTCTGGTTCCACTGATATTTGTCTGGTTCCACTGGTATTTGTCTGGTTGTTGCCGTCAGGTTCACATCGTCATACTATTTCAACCATTCTGATATGCACAAAAACACCAGGAAAGTATGAAGTACATTGACACCCTATTGTAGATTATGTCTGTATTGTAAATGCTCTATACTCTGTATCCTATAGTTTCAAGTATCATCACGACAGGCCCCCACTGGGATGAGGCCTCTCCGGACCTTCCTCATCATGTGCTATTTATCCATTATGTTTTGACTTTTTTCCTGTGTCATAAATCTAAACTGTTCAGCATCTTCCCTCGTTGTCGTCTCTCTCTCTCTCTCTCTCTCTCTCTCTCTCTCTCTCTCTCTCACTCACTCACACTCTCTCTCACTCACTCTCTCTCTCTCCCTCCCTCTTTTCTTCTAATTGTTATTTCTCGCTGTTTTCTTATTTTCCTTCATGTGTCACCGACGAAGGCCTTGTAGTCGTAACGTTTGTAATTCTTTATCTCCTTTGGCCTAGTAAGACGCATTATCTATTTTCGTTCACTTCGCCGTTATTTTATTCCATTATTTTATTGTTTTCCTTGCGTCCTTCACCTTTCATTATTAATGATAGTATATTCCCGCATTTCCCGCTTCGCATTTATCAATTTACATTTCCTCTATTTCATGAAACATTTTTTTTTCTTTCTGCCTAGTGAGGAAAAGAGAGAAATATAATGCTTATGAGGGGAAGCGAATTAGAAGACAATCAAGGTTGATCAAGATAGCATCACTGGACGAGAATCAAAAACGGCCAGCGGGGTATTCTCTTCTAGTTGCCTGTTTGACGTTTGGCAACAAGAAGTTAACAAGAGGGATGACTCATCACTTCCGCTTCATCAAATGGCGGAGATTTATTGGACCTTGGAGCATTTGGAGCTCTTCATTTTGGTTTTTGAAACTGCGGAACCCCGGGGGTGTCCACGACAGAACGAATGTGAAAGCGGGGGATGTGTCGATTTGTGATGGCTACATTTTAAAGAGTGTCAGGTGGACAGCGCGGTGATGAAAGCTTGATGGGACTCGTAAGGAAGGGAAACCCGAGGCCTGTAAACAGTAAATTAATATGAGACAAACATAAAGGTATGTTATCAGGCACTCGTAGGAAATAAAGAAGTAGAACACTAGACAACAGAAAAACAACAGACTTGAGTGGCTCGGAGAAGAGTAAACAACAACAAAACAAACTTACTACTTCTTAAAGGCAGTCCCGCAGCCGTTACTGTCTAGGGCGTGAACTATTAGATACTTCAATATACAAGGTTTCAGCTTTATTAGGTGGGGTGACTAGTTCACTTCTTCTCTGTCTTTGCTTTGGCTAACACACCAGCAGAGCAGCTGGATAGACTGGAATATGGGGATACTGGAATATGGGGATACCAGGCTACTAACCTTGTAACGTTGCCTCGAGAAGCCTACTACTTGTAACCTAGAAAATAATGAGGTGATGATTTTTTAATTGAAGACCGACCACTACAGACTCAAATGCCTTCTGTTCTTCCTTTTTAAATTTTTCCCTTCTCCATGTATCTTTACGTGTTCTGCTAATTCTTCCACCCCGGGGTTTCCAGAACAAGGATTGCCTTGTAATGCAGGTTCTCTCAGTTTGTGTCCCACTCTTCGTCTCTTCACCTTAAGTTTCACCCGTACTTATTCAATCCTTTTCATCGGACACTGACATGCAAAAGAAACAAGTACTGACGCATTCAGCAAAATAGTGATGCTACAACGACCACTTAGGTTACGGGATGGTGGAAGAAAAAAAAAAGGAAGATTATGTTCAAGTTAAAAAAAAAAAAACAAGATAACTGCAACGAAAATATCAACAATTGAGAAATAATTGATGATGGTATTCTTCACACATAAAATATTGTGTGGCCATGGAAACGTCCCAGCTTCAGCGCTCTTCACCTCAAATTTTATAATATATGATTGGTGGCTTAGGTATTTTTTAAAATTTTAGGTTAACTTACAAACATTAGGTTAGATATTTTAGATGGTTATACAACCTTTAAACAAATGCTTTATGATACTTAAATAAATGTTGTTATGTACAGAATACAGTTTTAGTTTTGAAAAATTCATTACTGTAATCTGTTTATCTATTGTCTAAAGTGAAGGGAAAATGGATTTCCTTTCATACTGAAAAGGGAGTACGGGAGGGGAGGGTTTACTGAAAGTTAAGGGGGTATAAGACCCCATCTTGTGGAACTCCTATACTGCATGTTTTCATTCAACTCACAATGTCAACGGTCAAATGGTGGACAGAATATACTTTATCTAAGTGGCAAGACTAGATATAAAATGCTGGAGATACTTTATAGTCAAGTTTCCATATAAACACGCCATTTAATCTTATCTGATATATCAGTGGTGTATTCTGGAATGTCTTCGGAGTGGGCTATTCGGGAGGGAGGCGCATATTCGGCGGCTCATATTGTTCTTGGGCATATTTGTGTTCAGGATATAAAAAATAGTTTTTCACTTGTTCAGTTATCTTTCCCTTTATTGTTATTCTCAGCGTTACCTGTTTATATGTTTTCTTAGCTATCATAGTTTTAGTTGTCTCATTGTTAAATCTCAAATCAATGCTCACCATCATTTCCCCTTCTCGATCCACATGGGGCGTGGAACTACCACTGTAGCTGGACCCCTGTCATGAAGCCTCCACTAAAACATTTATAAGCGTAAGTGAGGTAGTGTGTTACTGTAGCTATTTGTTATGCATGACGATGTTGCCATCCCCATGCGCGACATCATGTTAGTGGCCTACTACGACATGCTAGAGTGAACAGTAGGCATATTATTTCTTTGTCTTCTCGGAGACAACCCCCCCCCCCCCCCCAACCCCTCCCGAACTATAAGGAAAAATTGATATCCCTAGCGTCTGTTATTTACTTGCTTCAATGTCAGCATCGCCATCTTCTCATAGACACGACAAGGTCATATTTCACATCCTGGGACACGCCGTATGGAATACTTGTGGCTATTTTCCACGAAGTGTGGATCAAATTTTATCAGCTGACACCAAACAAAGAGAAAAATATCGTCCTATCTCCCGCACCGTTCTGTGTTGACGCTTCTGATCTTCTGTCAACAGTAGCCCCCCCACCCGCCCCCCCCCGCCCCTCCCCCCCCCCCCCCCCCCCCCCCCCACCCCCCCCCCGTCCCCCCCCCCCCCCCCCCCCTTGTTACGATTATCTCCCATTGATTAATAATGAATTGAAACTGGAAAGTTGAAGAAATGAAACAGATCAACAGACCAGGCTTAGGTCAAGGGAAAAAAAAATTATGAAACAGACTCTATTTTGAGTGGAATTAACAGACTCTTTTCTGAGATGAAGTGACGAATTGCATTGTCACTGGAAAAAACATACTTTTCTATGAGAATGACAGACTTTACTCTGGAAATGACAGACTTTACTCTAAAAATGATAGACTTTACTCTGAGCAGAAGTGACACTCTTTATTCAGAGTGAAAATGACTCTAAGCAGTGAAGGCCTGCATTCTGAGTAGGCGTGACTGATTCAGACTATTCTGAGTAGGCGTGACTGATTCAGACTGTATTCTGAGTAGACGTGACTGATTCAGACTGTTCTGAGTAGGCGTGACTGAGTCAGACTGTGTTCTGAGTAGACGTAACTGAGTCAGACTATTATGAGTAGAAATGACTAACTCCGTTCTGAATAGAAGAGATTGATAAAGGCTGGAATTTGGCATTAAACGTAATAATGGCATTGGCGGACATATGAGAGGATGCATCCGGAGTGTATATAACCATCGCGTAACATGAACAGTCAGCATTCATAACCTTCGATATTTACGGAGAGAGACTGCTCACCTATGGGTTTGTCCGGGGTGCAGTTATGTCGATTCTGATCAACAATAACAATTACGGAAACCAAAAGAGATCTCATCCAAAAAACAAAAAACAAAAAAACAAAAAAAACAACTCAAAAGTCACTGCAGTCTTTTCTTATTGTATGGCTGTGAAAGATGGGGAGCAACAAAAACAACAGTCAAGAAGTACAGACTTTCATAAATAGCTGCTTGCATAGAACAGAAGGATTAAAATGGCTTGACAGATTCACCAGTGTGGAACTGATGACACTACCGAGCAAAGCGCCAGTAGGTCAAGAGGTTAAAAACGACGTTAAAGTTAGATGTGAAATACACTGGGGAAATCAGTTAATAACATTACAAGACAGTTCGTGTTCTGGAATCCCCAAGGAAAAACAAAGAGAGGGAGATAAAAAAAAACACACAGATGAGGGAATTGAAGACAGACATTAAAGAGAGCAAGATGACATGGACAGATCTTGAACAGATTTGACAGGTCACTAAGGTTTGATGTAAATTTTGTTGACGATCTATGCTCCACAAGGAACTGACGGATAATTATTATTATGTTATTATATTATATGTTATTGTGAAAACAAGAGAACCACGTCTACAGAATGTCGGCTACCACCAAAATTATGGGATACCAAGAGCTAGACCTCCATGGTGACCTAGAGTTTTGCTGGATGGACAACATTAGACAATCTCTGAAGAACCGAGATTGGAACCAGACCAGGAGGAAGATAGCCGAAATGATAGTAAGGTGCTCTCTCTGGCAAACCACAAGGTAGAAGAGGAAAGGCTAAGTAAGTAAATATAACGAGAAAATATTTTACTAAACTTCTGCACTACAATGTATGGTGTCTTTGAGATGAACGTTTCGATACAGCAGATAAATCTTCTATTCTAGATTTATGATGGAACATGGTTAACATAGCCCCCATGAAAGGCAAAACTTGAGCAATAATTACAACAATACGAGCAAGATAATAAACTTTCTTAAATGGAGAAGCACTTAATTTGGTATTTGACATGAGTGAAGGTCGTTATTTTGCTTTATTTCCCAGGTAGATTAAAATTTATGATTGAGACATTGTACGCCACTATAACATCATGATAATAATAATTCTTAAAGGGAAATAATGTATTTGATTGAGTGAAGGTCGTTATTTTGTTTCCCACGAGTTGTCTATTCTATAATCGCGTATTATGTTTGACGCAGTATTTAGTTTACATTAACGAATCAGATGTTCTTCAGTGAGCGTCGAGTTAGAGCACTTGCACCTCAAGCCAAAGTTACCGGGTTCAAAACCTGCTACTGTCACACTCCAGTATACCCAGCTATAAATGGGTAACTGACTCTGATCTTGCATTTGGAGAAGACCGAGGCAGTGAGGATGGGAACAGGTCATCCTGACATCATAAAAGTTGACCTAGCATATGTGAATTCTCTAACACTTAACCCCTCTACGGCAGCAAATGCTATGGGACTATCATTATATTTTTTTATTTTTCATTTATCAAAAAACAATGATCAGTTTCGGCAATTTCTTCGCACATTTTTTCCTTTTAATTTAAAAATTATTTCCGAAGCTATCTACAATCTAATATATTGTCAGCATAAAAACAGAAATAGTTCTGTCTATCTACAATCCAATATATTGTCAGTATAAAAACAGGTATAGTTCTGTCTATCTACAATCCAATATATTGTTAATATAAAAACAGAAATAGTTTTGTCTATCTACAATCCAATATATTGTCAGTATAAAAACAGGTATAGTTCTGTCTATCTGCAATCTAATATATTGTCAGTATAAAAACAGAAATAGTTTTGTCTATCTACAATCCAATATATTGTCAGTATAAAAACAGGTATAGTTCTGTCTATCTGCAATCTAATATATTGTCAGTATAAAAACAGAAATAGTTTTGTCTATCTACAATCCAATATATTGTCAGTATAAAAACAGAAATAGTTCTGTCTATCTACAATCCTACATATTGTCAGTATAAAAACAGGTATAGTTCTGTCTACAATCCAATATATTGTGAGTATTCTTCTTCTTCCTCGTTCGTCCTGAAAAGGACGTTGGTTGCGTTGTGTCCGTTTACAGCAAAGCTGCGATATTTGCGCCTTTCTGCCCGACATATCCGACTTCGCACGGCATTTTTTGGGACCGGGTTTGCCTTCCCTCTTCGATCCCTACTCTCTCAGCCAGACTACAGTGATGCAGCCTGTTTCCAGGACCACCACTTGGAGGTGTAGTAGGGTCTTGGTGAGAAGATGAGAAGAAGACGATGGCGATGGATAGGGCACACACTGAGGAAACCTGTTGATAGCATTACAAGTCTTTGTTCTGGAACCCCCAGGGCAACAGAGGCAGAGGTAGACCAAGAAGCACATGGAGAAGAGAGCTGGAAACAGAGATGAAAATGATGAGGAGAACGTGGAAAGAAATTGAGATGATGGCACGTGACAGGAGGACTTGGCATGTGTTTGTTGAAGGCCTATGCTCCTGTGGGAGTGGAGGGTTATGAAGAAATGAAGGGTCTTGGTCAGCTCTCGTTAGCTGACCCTGACGCAAGCAGTCAAGCTATGAGTCGCTGACTGCATTCATCACTTTTGCTGCGTCTTCGGTCCCTATTGTGAGTATTAAAAACAGGAAAAGTTATGTCTATCTACAGTCCAACATATTGTGAGTATAAAAACGGGAATAGTTCTATCTATCTACAATCCAATATATTGTGAGTATAAAAACAGTAATAGTGGGTCTGCTTATCTTCAGATCACCGCATTCTTAGTCCACCTTTTCTGTTAAAAACCTTTTCTTTTCGTTCCTTTTTATCTTGACTTGAAGATGATTTGGTTAGAGAAAGATCCAGACGGGGGCTCCAGGCGGAACAACATGTGTTTGATTGAATAACCATCAGCCTCAGGCATGTGACTCGAGCAGACGATTAAAACGGAAGGCACAGTCATGTGACATTGCTTGTGCGTCAAGTTATAGGAACGATAATCGCCGCTGGGTTTCTGCTGACCTTATTTGTTTCTTGTAGATGCGCGGATCTTCATATTATATCTCTCATTTGTGTCTCAAAGTATGTCTTTATTTAAAAAAAAAAAAACAACACTTTTCTGTAAGATAATGTGATCGTTTTATATGTGTCGTGTGTCCAATTTTTGCTAGTCTGAATCTCCAAGTTCCACCCATCGTAGTTCTGGGTAAATTTTAAACTGTTAATTTTTCACCGGCTTTGACCCAGATTTTTTATATAATAATTTAAACAGTGTTAACAAAGAAGGTAAAAATAACTCCGTTACAGTAAGGGTAGTAAATATAAACTTGTTTAACGATATGACGAATTACTGATTAATGATTATTGACCATCCACTTGTATCTTGTAAGGAATTTTTCTCTGGCTTTAGTGCATTTAGCAACAATATTATCTTTACTTGTTTTTGAAATCTTCTAACCTCAGTGTGTAGTAGGCTTTCTTCTTCATTTCTTGTTCATTGTTCATGAGCACATGTGCTACTGGTCCTCTTGTAGGAAGCCTGCTTCTTGTATGTGCTCTATGAGCGGTAGTTTTTGTAGCTATTTGTTTGACAAAGTCATGTTGCCCGCCCATGTCAACCTCTTATTCGTTGTCTTTTACAATATCTCGTACATGAGGGGATCTGAAGATGTATTCTTTCTTTGTCTCCCCAGTGACCCACATGAAGTACGTGGGGCGTAGTAGGCTGTGGCCATTTGCAATCAGTATATGGGATTTGAAATTTGATTCTGGATTTGATCACCACTAATCTGAGACGGAATTCCTTGCGGATGTTCATCAGACCCCCAAGGAACAACACGTGACAGGATGAGATATACGCGACATAATATTGTTATAGCTTTGCATTTAAGAAGACGCTGGCGATGGATAGGACACACACTGAGGAAACATTATTTAGTGACATGTTCAAGCTGTATCAGATTTCTTTCTTTCTTTCTTTCTTCTCCTGTCGTATCCAGTCCTTTCCTTTCCTATCCAGACCTGACTGTCCTTTCCTTCTCGTCCTACCCTTTGCTGTCATATCCTGACTGTTCTGCCTGGTCCTTTTCTGTCCTGTCTTTCTTTTTATGTCTTGTCATGTCTTTCTTTTATGTCTTGTCATGTCTTTCTTTTATGTTTTGTCATGTCTTTCTTTTTATGTCTTGTCATGTCTTTCTTTTATGTCTTGTCATGTCTTTCTTTTATGTCTTGTCATGTCTTTCTTTTATGTCTTGTCATGTCTTTCTTTTATGTCATGTCTTTTCCTTACCTTTTATGTCTTGTCATGTCTTTTCCTTTCCTTTTCTTTCTATACATTTCCCCTCATCCTTTCCTTGCTAGGTGAAATATGTAAAAAACTAGAGCATTGTTTGCTGTATTCACACTCAGTGGTTCCTGTGATGCTCTGCGGCAAATGTCGATTCCAAGAGGCGATCATTGGATGTCCCCAGCCACGGGCTGTCGCATGGTTCTGAATGGGTGTTATCAGGAAAAAGTGTGTGGGGGGGGGGGGGGGGGGGATAATTGAGAGTGACTCACACAGGGGACAGGGCCGAGTTTAACTGTTGATTAGAGAGCGCGTGCCTGTGGCAGCCAAGGAACGAGTGTGTGTGGACCCCTGGGTGTTGTGAAATTGGCCTGCTGTTGAGTAACGGGTGAGAATTGTGAGATCGACTCCTTGACGTTTCTTAATTTTGGTTTTTCCCAAATGTGTTTGTGTGAGTGTTTTCTATGTCTTTGTTTGTTTGTTTGTTTGTGGTTTTTGTTGTTTTTAGTGTAATCTAGCATTAATGTATATACTCATATTAAAGCAGATGATGAGACGAAGACAAAAAAAGACATGTCGTACAAGACAACTAATATGAGGATGTGTATGTGACTGGCATCATCATAATGTACAAGAAATTGTTGCACAAATCACCAGTGCAAGCGCATATAAATGATTGGTGCTGGCTCCCTACACGAAGACCAGTTGCAGTTGTGGGTTCACGCTTCATAAAGAGCAAAAAGGAACATGATGATGACGATAATGATGATAATTAAAAGAGGTGGCGGCTTCATCATACCAAATAATTTATCAGACCACAAATTCTTATTAATATTTGGACATGAGCCTAATATAAACGGAGGCCCTCTAGGGTGACCGGGGCAAAACCTCTAATTTAAAAAAAGGCTTCCTTGTAGTTCCTTTCTGTGCTTTATTGGTAATCCTACTTTGTTTATTGGTAATCCTACTTTGTTTATTGGTAATCCTACTTTGTTTATTGGTAATCCTACTTTGTTTATTGGTAATCCTACTTTGTTTATTGGTAATCCTAATTTGTTTATTGGTAATCCTACTTTGTTTATTGGTAATCCTACTTTGTTTATTGATAATCCTACTTTGTTTATTGGTAATCCTACTTTGTTTATTGGTAATCCTACTTTGTTTATTCCCATCGTTGACCATGTGTTAACTTTAGTTTTGTTTGAGTTATCTTTCCTACCGTGCCATTGACCTTCCTGGGGAGATACTAGGGCTTGGCATGAGTTTGTTGAAAACCTATGCTCAGTGGGGATCGGGAGGGTAATGCATGAATGATAAGTGCTATCACTCTGTTTGTCCGTCCGTCCGTCGCAAGAATTAACTCTAGAACAACCAGTTGGATATTAATAAAAAGTCTTATTTAAGACTTTCCCAAAAAATGTCCTTTATATTTCATGCTGATGGTCTCTCTTACGCCACTTTTTGGAGATGACCATCACTTCTATTGCTTTATTATTTAGACTGAGTCTTTACCTGTTGGTTTTCCTTGACTAGTGTACAATGACTACGCCACCCCTCACGGCACTGGATGATAATGAGAAATCGCAGCAATCATGTTTGTAAAGAACGACAGAAAGTCTCGTTATCACAAGTTATCCAATCTTGATTGAGGTCGTGGTTTTTGGCATGGGATGACGAAATCCTTGGAGGCAGAAGACTCGTTTCTCAGAAGACTAAGCGGCTAAGTTTGTTCTAAACTTATGGGCGGCTAAGAATGTTCTAAAGTTATGGGCGGCTAAGAATGTTCGGAATTTATGAACGGCTAAGAGCTCGGTACTTATAGACGGCTAAAATAACTAATGGGTAATGGTTGAGAATGCCATGTTTAGTAAGAAATGTTTGTATGTAGGTCGTTCAGGGTCTTACAGTATATTCCATAGTTCCGTGTAATGTTGTGAGAGCGATTAGCTCAAGAATGTTTTTTGGGTTGCTTAGATCAGTACCGCAACCAGTGTGTCGCGGGTGTTTGCCTAATGTGCCGTGACATCAGGCAGAAAACACCACAAAATGGTATACACAATAATTAGTTATGGTAAAATATTACGAAAGAATCTCACACGTACAATTTTACAAAAAATAACTCGAGTTATCATCATCCACCAATCCATTACACAAAATTAGGGAGCACTGTCTTATGATTGCAGCGAATTTTTAAATATTTACCATACGCACAGACTTAAATGTTAAAATGTGCTGTGGAGTTCTGAAGGGCACTTAAGTAAGCCGGGAAGTAAAAAATAGTTACAGAGCACTGGCTTAGATGTCCATGTGTCAGGTCTGTTACTTCTGTTACTTTTTTATTGTCTACTGTAATCTTTGTTTCTGTCTTTCTTTCTTTCTTTCTTTCTTTGTCTATGTGTCTTGTCTTACTTTATTAGTTAATTTGTTTCTGTCTGTCTTTGTCTATGTGTCTGTCTTACTTTATTAGTTAATTTGTTTCTGTCTTTCTTTCTTTCTTTCTTTCTTTCTTTCTTTCTTTCTTTCTTTCTTTCTTTCTTTCTTTCTTTCTTTCTTTCTTTCTTTCTTTCTTTCTTTGTCTATGTGTCTGTCTTACTTTATTAGTTAATTTGTTTCTGTCTTTCTTTGTCTATATGTCTGTCTTACTTTATTAGTTAATTTGTTTCTGTCTGTCTTACTTTATTAGTTAATTTGTTTCTGTCTTTCTTTGTCTATATGTCTGTCTTACTTTATTAGTTAATTTGTTTCTGTCTGTCTTACTTTATTAGTTAATTTGTTTCTGTCTTTCTTTCTTTCTTTCTTTGTCTATGTGTCTGTCTTACTTTATTAGTTAATTTGTTTCTGTCTTTCTTTGTCTATATGTCTGTCTTACTTTATTAGTTAATTTGTTTCTGTCTGTCTTACTTTATTAGTTAATTTGTTTCTGTCTTTCTTTCTTTCTTTCTTTGTCTATGTGTCTGTCTTACTTTATTAGTTAATTTGTTTCTGTCTGTCTTTGTCTATGTGTCTGTCTTACTTTATTAGTTAATTTGTTTCTGTCTTTCTCTCGAGTGCATTCTTTCTGTCTTATGTTCTTTCGAGTACCTGTCATTTACCTATTTTCATTAATCATGTCCAAGTTAATGACCCAGGGTTTCCCTCTGTTCAAAGATCATCACGGCAATTTAGGAGAAGAGATAAAATAAAATGTGAAAAGAAATACAATAAGATTATAAACAATGATGAAATAAAATAAAAAATACAAAAAAGTAGAAATTGACATGACACACACGGTATCTGATATCTAAATTAGTACACTACAAAAATAGCATGTCATGGACGGATATAGCACGAGCTGGGGTATGTCTCAATTGACACTTTAGTTTACTTGATGGACATTGCGTCGTTGTTGAACGCGGCGTGCCTGGTTAAAGCGGGCGCAGAACCCTAATGAACAGCTATACAAAATCAGGTCATTAATATAACTAAAGGACAAGTATCTATGCTTGAAGGTACGTGCCTGGGGAAAAGAGACGGAGTAATTTAAAAAAAAACAAAAAACAAGCAAACGAAATAAATCAAACACACAAACAAACAAACAAACAAACAAAACTAGTGACGGTCTCAGCAAAATAAATGTATAAAGAAAGCCCAAGCCTGGCGCTGTTGTGTGTGTGTGTGTGTGTGTGTGTGTGTATGCGTCGTTATGTGGGCTGATGATGACAGTGTGATGTGGGCTGATGATGACAGTGTGATGTGGGCTGATGATGACAGTGTGATGTGGGCTGATGATGACAGTGTGATGTGGGCTGATGATGACAGTGTGATGTGGGCTGACGTTGACAGTGTGATGTGGGCTGACGTTGACAGTGTGATGTGGGCTGATGATGACAGTGTCATGTGGGCTGATGATGACAGTGTGATGTGGGCTGATGATGACAGTGTGATGTGGGCTGATGATGACAGTGTGATGTGGGCTGATGATGACAGTGTGATGTGGGCTGATGATGACAGTGTGATGTGGGCTGATGATGACAGTGTGATGTGGGCTGATGATGACAGTGTGATGTGGGCTGATGATGACAGTGTGATGTGGGCTGATGATGACAGTGTGATGTGGGCTGACGATGACAGTGTGATGTGGGCTGACGATGACCGTGTGATGTGGGCTGATGATGACAGTGTGATGTGGGCTGATGATGACAGTGTGATGTGGGCTGATGATGACAGTGGGATGTGGGCTGACGATGACAGTGTGATGTGGGCTGATGATGACAGTGTGATGTGGGCTGATGATGACAGTGTGATGTGGGCTGATGATGACAGTGTGATGTGGGCTGACGATGACAGTGTGATGTGGGCTGATGATGACCGTGTGATGTGGGCTGATGATGACAGTGTGATGTGGGCTGATGATGACAGTGTGATGTGGGCTGATGATGACAGTGTGATGTGGGCTGATGATGACAGTGTGATGTGGGCTGATGATGACAGTGTGATGTGGGCTGATGATGACAGTGTGATGTGGGCTGATGATGACAGTGTGATGTGGGCTGATGATGACAGTGTGATGTGGGCTGATGATGACAGTGTGATGTGGGCTGATGATGACAGTGTGATGTGGGCTGATGATGACAGTGTGATGTGGGCTGATGATGACAGTGTGATGTGGGCTGACGATGACAGTGTGATGTGGGCTGATGATGACCGTGTGATGTGGGCTGATGATGACAGTGTGATGTGGGCTGATGATGACAGTGTGATGTGGGCTGATGATGACAGTGTGATGTGGGCTGACGATGACAGTGTGATGTGGGCTGATAATGACAGTGTGATGCGGGCTGATGATGACAGTGTGATGTGGGCTGACGATGACAGTGTGATGTGGGCTGATGATGACAGTGTGATGTGGGCTGATGATGACAGTGAGATGTGGGCTGATGATGACAGTGTGATGTGGGCTGACGATGACAGTGTGATGTGGGCTGATGATGACAGTGTGATGTGGGCTGACGATGACAGTGTGATGTGGGCTGATGATGACAGTGTGATGTGGGCTGATGATGACAGTGTGATGTGGGCTGATGATGACAGTGTGATGTGGGCTGACGTTGACAGTGTGATGTGGGCTGATGATGACAGTGTGATGTGGGCTGATGATGACAGTGTGATGTGGGCTGATGATGACAGTGTGATGTGGGCTGATGATGACAGTGTGATGTGGGCTGATGATGACAGTGTGATGTGGGCTGATGATGACAGTGTGATGTGGGCTGATGATGACAGTGTGATGTGGGCTGATGATGACAGTGTGATGTGGGCTGATGATGACAGTGTGATGTGGGCTGATGATGACAGTGTGATGTGGGCTGATGATGACAGTGTGATGTGGGCTGACGATGACAGTGTGATGTGGGCTGATGATGACAGTGTGATGTGGGCTGATGATGACAGTGTGATGTGGGCTGACGATGACAGTGTAATGTGGGCTGATGATGACAGTGTGATGTGGGCTGATGATGACAGTGTGATGTGGGCTGACGATGACAGTGTGATGTGGGCTGATGATGACAGTGTGATGTGGGCTGATGATGACAGTGTGATGTGGGCTGATGATGACAGTGAGATGTGGGCTGATGATGACAGTGTGATGTGTGCTGATGATGAGAGTGTGATGTGGGCTGATGATGACAGTGTTGTCGTGAAACATTCTAAATCCACATATATAAATTAAAAGGTAAATGTAAAGCCTAACAAATAAATTCAATAAAAGGAAAGAAGAATGGTAAAGAACAGTGCTGTCACAGTGACGGTACTCGAGATCCCCCTTTTTATGCTCCGTCTGCAAAATTGTAACGCTTTCACGGTGATAGTAAGCCTACTGCATCATACACGCGTTTCCACAACACAATAAAACGGGTACTGCAGTTCTAAGAAAAACCTTGAGGTACGCAAGCTGATTAATGACCTAAATTAATACTAGCATTAATTACACTACGTTACCATAAACGAACGGACAGATGGACTTAGGATAGAAAGAAGGGAGGGCTGATCGGAGGAACACATGCAACACTAAACACGCGTCTCGCTATATTAATGCCACCCCAACAAGCGTAAGGCCAGACGCAATACTTTTTTTCAGATGGACAGTGATAAAAAACACTACCCATATGAGTTAGGTTTAAAAACCTGAAAAATGCTTATTGGGAAACATGACATTATACTGGTTTACGTTTGAAAGCCTGACAGTACCCAGACACCACATCGATCGAAGTGAACGGGAGGTAGAAGAAATTGCATATTTTGAACGCCACCTCCTGGCTCCATTAAAATTATATATTTGGGTTCCTTAGGACTTGCTGACAAAGAATATGTTAAGTGTTATGCAAATAGTCTAGGAATTAACAAGTTATAGCCAAAATAAAATAATGGTGCTGTCAGAAAACACCAAAATCAGAATCGCTCAGTGGCAGATTTTTAAACCACCATTGTACGGGAAATAGGTCCCCATGTTAAATCCTATTTGATTGGATAGAAATAAATGTAAGGCTAAACACGATTAGTCGGACTATAAATACTATTTTTAGTTGTTAGGGGAGACGGATGGAAGGGGTACTTTTTTTCAAACGCTTGGGTAAACATGGCACGATTGGTTAGACCCGTCAATATAGTCACTTAGACGCGTCAGTTCAACACCAGATTTTCAAAAATACTTTCTAAAGCAACAGTGCGTTGAGAATCAGCTTATATTTTTCTAAATAAAAGCTTGAGACAGAGGCAGATCGGAATTTGTGCCATAATTTGTGCCATTATTCTTCACCAGTCAACGTATCTGTTTATTATTTCCATGAATTGTGGTAAGCTTGAAATATTTGATATCTTTTTAATGAAAATTGAATGTAAATTAATAATTTATGTCTGTATATGTGTGTGGTTCAGAGCGAACCTGAGGCAAGGCCTATATATATATATATATATATATATATATATATATATATATATATATATATATATATATATATATATATATATATATATATATATATATATATATATATATATATATATATATATATATATATATATATAATGCTCCAACCTGAACAGAAGGTGTCAGAGAAAAGTAAAACTACATGGAATTACCAAATAGTACACTGACACCTATCCTATTGTATAGAAGGACTTACAGATGAAATTGCAGAGGCGTAGTAACCATTAGGGAGGAGAATACTGGTGTAAAATGTTTCAGATGAAGATAGCAGTTGGCCTACCGCTCTGAACTCAGTGTTTGTTATGTATTGTGCTCAGTGTAGAAATAGAATATAAATTAGTTCTGAAGTAGGAGGTACAACCTTCTTGTTTCAGGGACTGTGGTCCTAAAGTTATTGAGCAGCACCTGGTCAGAGCTTTGCTGAATCCAGAGGCGGACAGCATACTCCTTGGTCCATATAGCAAACAGTGAGGTGTCTCCAGAACACAGGGGAGCAATCGAGCAGAGGAGTCTTTTCCTGCCGCCATCACGAAAGATAAGCCTATGTGGCCAGCGGAGCTCAACATATTGTAACCCCATCTTAAACTGACATTGTATAAAATTAAGAGGGGAAATTAATTGTTTTAATGCCAGGAACTGAGAACATCTCCAATACTAGTTCCAACAGAAACAAACACTTGAAGTCATGATGACAAATAACAACATATCTTGAAATACAAAACCAGTATTACCTCATAGTACTACTACACAACTGACCCACATAGTATAATACTAATAAAATATGCCACTTCTTCTTCTTCTTCTTCCGTCCTTAGCCACCGACCGTCGAAGCAGTCAGTGGCCATTACGCCTAGTGGCGTCTTAGGGCAACAGCAGATAGGCTTTCTTTGCCATTGTTTCCCATCACGCCTATTGGCGTCTTTAGGGCAACGGCAAATCAATCCATCTGCTGTTGTTTCCGTAATCGAAGTGACTGGCAAACGGGTGATCAGCCCGTTGGTAAAATATGCCACTACAAGATTCATATTTATAAATTATGTACATATAAATTGTGATTACATTTTATTATGATTCCTGGTTCACTGTGTAGTTGAATCAGGATCTCTATTAGTGAAAGTACTTAATACATATATATATTTGAAAATTTACCAGTGACTCATTTAAGATAGTCTCATAGAGTGTTATATGTATGTGAGTGTCACAATGTTGTCAAGTGTGGTGGAATAAATTAAATTGTGTATTTGTCTGTTATTGTTGTGACTTACACTTCATCATTTACATAACCCTAGACATTCAACGTAGTCATCACAATATTCCAGAATAATTCTGACTGAGGTATAAATATGTGGTAGCAAGTAAGGTCACCTGTAATACACTACACTTATTAGATACAGATACCTTCACAGCTGATCTCAGTCAGTACACTAAGTCCCCTATAAATATTTATAACATCCCATTTTACCACAAGTGTGATGTGGGCTGATAATTACAGTGTGATGTGGGCTGATGCTGACAGTGTGATGGGGGCTAAAGGTGCATTTTAGAAAAAAATAATCAAGCATAGTGGACTTAGCTACTGCTGTAACAAGTTGTTTGTTAGTGCTGTAACAAGTGGTTAGTTTCTGCTGTCATAAGTTGTTAGTTACTGCTGTAACAAGTTGTTAGTTACTGCTGTCACAAGTTGCTAGTTACTGATGTAACAAGTTGCTAGTTACTGCTGTAACACGTTGTTAGTTACTGCTGTGTCAAGTTGTTAGTTACTGCTGTAACATGTTGCTAGTTACTGCTGTAACAAGTTGTTAGTTACTGCTGTGTCATTTTTTAGTTACTGCTGTAACAAGTTGTTAATTACTGCTGTGTCAAGTTGTCAGCTACTGCTGTGTCAAGTTTCTAGCTACTGCTGTAAAAAGTTGCTAGATACTGCTGTAACAAGTTGTTAGTTACTGCTGTAACATGTTGTTAGTTACTGCTGTAACAAGTTGTCGTTAGTTACTGCTGTGTCATTTTGTTAGTTACTGCTGTGACAAGTTGTTAATTACTGCTGTGTCAAGTTGCCAGTTACTGCTGTGTCAAGTTGCTAGCTACTGCTGTAGCAGGTTGCTAGCTACTGCTGTAACAAGTTGTTAGTTACTGCTGTAACATGTTGTTAGTTACTGCTGTAACAAGTTGTTAGTTACTGCTGTAACAAGTTGTTAGCTAAAGTTGTTAGTTACTGCTGTAACAAGTTGTTAGCTACTGCTGTAACAAGTTGTTAGTTACTGCCGTAACAAGTTGTTAGTTACTGCTGTCACAAGGTGATAACTACTTCTGTAACAAGTTGTTAGCTACTACTGTAACAAGTTGTTAGCTACTCCTGTAACAAGTAGTTAGCTACTGCTGTAACAAGTTGTTAGATTCTGCTGTAACAAGTTGTTAGTTACTGCTGTAACAAGTTGTTAGTTACTGCGGTAACAAGTTGTTAGTAACTGGCTGTAACAAGTTATTAGTTACTGATGTAACAAGTTGTTAGTTACTGCTGTAACAAGTTGTTAGCTACTCCTGTAACAAGTTGTTAGCTACTGATGTAACAAGTTGTTAGTTACTGCTGTAACAAGTTGTTAATTACTGCTGTAACAAGTTGTTAGTTACTGCTGTAACAAGTTGTTAGTTACTGCTGTAACAATTTGTTAATTACTGCTGTAACACGTTGTTAGTTACTGCTGTAACAAGTTGTAAGTTACTGGCTGTAACAAGTTGTTAGTTACTGATGTAACAAGTTGTTAGTTACTGCTGTAACAAGTTGTTAGTTCTGTAACAAGTTGTTAGTTACTACTGTAACAAGTTGTTAGTTACTGCTGTAACAAGTTGTAAGTTACTGCTGTAACAAGTCTCTAGTTACTGCTGTAACAAGTTGTTAGTTACTGCTGCAACACGTTGTTAGTTACTACTTTAACAAGTTGTTAGCTACTGATGTAACAAGTCGTTAGTTACTGCTGTTACAAGTTGTTAGTTACTGCTGTAACAAGTTGTTAGTTACTGCTGCAACACGTTGTTAGTTACTGCTTTAACAGGTTGTTAGCTACTGATGTAACAAGTCGTTAGTTACTGCTGTAACATGTTGCTAGCTACTGCTGTAACACGTTGCTAGTTACTGCTGTTACAAGTTGTTAGTTACTGCTGTAACAAGTTGCTAGCTACTGCTATAACATGTTGCTAGGTACTCATGCACCAGGTTGTTAATTACTGTTGTAACAAGTTGGTGAATTACACGACGTGTAACAATGCCGTGTAACAATGCCGTGTAACAATGCCGTGTATACCCCACCCCTTATAGTTCTGGCTGTTAACAATTCATTCATTTATTTAAAAACTCTTCAGTTCTCTAAGAAGCATTGGCCTACAATAAATTAATGCCAAGTCTTCATGTCTGTGCCATCCACTCAAGGTCTTTCCGTGTTGTCTTTATCATTGTCATTTCTATCTCTAGCTTCTTTTCGCATTTTAAACAAACATTTCTGTCTATCTCTCTACACTTCTATCTATCTCTCTACACTTCTGTTCATCTCTCTACACTTCTATCTATCTCTCTACACTTCTGTTCATCTCTCTACACTTCTGTCCAACTCTCTACATTTCTGTCTATCTCTCTACACATCTGTCCATCTCTCTACACTTCTGTCTATCTCTCTACATTTCTGTCTATCTCTCTACACTTCTGTCCATCTCTCTACACTTCTGTCTATCTCTCTACATTTCTGTCTATCTCCCTACATGTCTTTCTGTCTCTCTACACTTCTGTCTATTTCTCTACACTTCTGTCCATCTCTCTGCACTTCTGTCTATCTCTCTACATTTCTGTCTATCTCTCTACACTTCTGCCTATCTCTCTACACTTCTGCCTATCTATCTACACTTCTGCCTATCTCTCTACACTTCTGTCTATCTCTCTACACTTCTGTCTATCTCTTTTACACTTGAGTATTCCAGAAAAAGGACCGCTTTTAATGTTATCAATATGTTTCCTTAATGCATATCTTGGCTATCGTCAGCATCTTCTTCTCATCTCGTGTTCCACTGGTACATGTAGGATCCTTGTCACCAGTTCCACATTGGTCAGCTTATAGCGCCAGTCACGTCAATCCTCCATTACCCAAGCACCCACTTGTTCAAGTCTGTACATTCTTGGCTGCTGTTTTATTTGTTCTCCACATTTCAGGCCATACAATAGGACTGACTGACTGACTGACTGACTGACTGACTAACTGACTGACTGACTGACTTCACTTTTGAGTTGAAGACTCATATTTCTGAATTGGACATGATAATATATATATATATATATATATATATATATATATATATATATATATATATATATATATATATATATATATATATATATATATTATATATATATATATATATATATATATATATATATATATATATATATATTTTTTTTTTTTTCCCTTCTACAAATTAATTCATGCGGAAAATCGAAGACAGTAATTGGCGAGTAACATGCTCGCCTACGCCAGTTGCACGGCTCTTGATGATGATGATCTTGCAATAAAATCAGTGACTCCGTATTTCACCGGAAACATAAAACTAGATCAAACAGACATTAACTGAAGAAAGATAGACGTCTCAACATTATCTCTCTCGTTGTTTGGTCGGACAAACTCGGACTATACCTTAGGGGAGATTACTGTGCCAGGACAAGAAGGCCAGTAATTGAATTGTTTTTCCCGGCCCATTTTTGCTGTCCGCTTGAGTGAGAGAAAGAGATGTGTAGGGAAAAAAGCGAGGAGACAGAGAGAGAGAGAGAGAGAGAGAGAGAGAGAGAGAGAGAGAGAGAGAGAGAAAGAGAAAGAGAGAGAGCTACAGACAGACAGAGAGACAGAGGGGGTGGGAGAAAAGGGAAAATAGCCAAGGAAAGACCACTTTCAGAGAAGTGACTGTAATCAGGCAGTGATTTCTGTAATTTCTCTTTTTACTGTTGCTTACATTTTATTGAGTTACTGCTTGTGTTTAATTTAATTTTGATTTTCCAGCATTTAGTAGCAGAACGTACTCCAGCGTTTAAATAGTCTGAGAAATATTTTATGCAACATTAGTTTAAAAAGTATTTCATGGAATATTAATCTCAAAAGAAAGTTCTGCAACATTAATTTGAAAAGTAGTTTATGCAACAAAAGTTTCAAAAGTATTTTATGCAACATTAGTCTGAAAAGTATTTGATGCAACGATAGCCTGAAAAGTATTTTATGCAACATTAGTCTGAAAAGTATTTTATGCAACATTAGTCTGAAAAGTATTTTGTGCAACATAAGTTTCAAAAGTATTTTATGCAACATTAGTCTGAAAAGTATTTTATGCAACATTAGTTTGAAAAGTATTTTATGCAACATTAATTTAAAAAGTATTTCATGCAACGTTAGTCTATTTTATGCAACAGTAGTATGAAAAGTATTTTATGCAACGTTAGTTTGAAAAGTATTTTATGCAACATTAGTCTGAAAAGTATTTTATGCAACATTAGTTTGAAAAGTATTTTATGCAACATTAATTTAAAAAGTATTTCATGCAACATTAGTCTGAAAAGTATTTTATGCAACAGTAGTATGAAAAGTATTTTATGCAACATTAGTTTAAAAAGTATTTTATGCAACGTTAGTCTGAAAAGTATTTTATGCAACAAAACTTTGTCAATCGAAGTTATAAACTGAGTTCTTCATAATTACGGTGAGCCAGTCCTGACACAAGGAAGTGAGCTATGGACAATTAATAGACAAGCAGGAACATTCCTGGAGGCTACAGAGATTTGATTTTACACAAGAACGTTCAGAATATTATGAACGTCTGAAGGGATGTAGCAAAATATGCGAGAATAAACGCTCAATTCAGTACGATTTAGGCATAAAACGATAATAAATACATTAGCCCGCATGTGTCTGACGGTTGGCATCTTCGAAGCCAGCAGCGCTGCTTTTTGCACAGTGCTAAGCCTATAGAACGATTTCACGGAAAAAGTCTGACACGCTTTAGTTTCGTTTTCGACAAACACTACTATATTTAACTTTTGCCCAATCTGCTGTATACACTTTGTAGTCTAGCCTTACAATTAACGATTGGCGGAAGCATACCGCAATATAGCTATCTGAAGTAACACTTTCTGTCAACTTTGTAGCAAAATCCGTAGTAATCCTTACATTTTTTGGTAATATTACACGATACAATGCTAATTAGTAACGCAAATTCCTAACCCGCCCCGTCTACACCCTGCTTCGTTGACACAGTCTGCAACGCATATATTCACACTGCGGAAAAGCCAGCCAAGGCATAACCACGCAGACAATTTTATTTCCTCCTAGTGGTAGCATTTCTGTTGTAACTAAAACAAGTAGTTATTTGAAAAATTCATGCTCGCAAGACGAAGGAGAGGAAAGATGGCGGACTTGTGTAAAATTTTATTTGACGATGGACGATGACATAAATTGGAAATTTTAAACCATTATGAAGTTCCCCATAAGAATTATATGGTAGTATGACGTAAAGTTAGCTGAGTAAGAATGTACTTTAAAATATATGATAGTCCCAGTATTAGAGAAGTTATTGAAGAAATACTAATATCTAAGAACACACGACCAGACACACTGGCGTTCCTGCTCGTGTTTTTTTTTTTTGGTAACGTTAGGGGGACGCGAACTGGAAAAAGAGGCAGGAAGGTACATTCAAATTCGCTTGGGGTGAACAGAGTATGAATGGGAAAGGGGAACGGTAGGAGAAATGTAATCCTAACGTGATATCTTTTGTATTGGGCATGACTAGAGCAGACGGGCCAATCGACCACATGTTACTCAAAATTATTTTGGGTTTTTCATTCAAACTGCATTTGAATTCAAGTAGTAGAACGTTACGATTGGCTAGAGCTGGTAGATATTAGCAAAAGGCTTTGACTATTCATTGCCAGTTGAACTAAAATTTGTATACAGATACGCTGAAAAACGGCTGTGTTAATTTTAAACTTAAATAAAGAATAAATTCACAGTCTGTGCAGTTCGGAGGAAGCTGAGGCCATTTCTTCTCAAAATCAGCGTCATCTGTTTATATATTTCTTGATTGTGAGGGTCTATATTCCTGTTGCCGGCTGGTGACAGGAAACCTGCTGAGTGCTTATAAACGCCAACCAGTCTCCAACCAGACTTATATGCTGTCGAATATCCAGTAGGAGCTTTGGCGAGTGTTGAACTTGAAATTTCTGCAACTACCCATTTATAAATTAGATAACTAAAGTGAACTAATTTAATATTTCATACAGGAAGGACATTTATAACTACATAATAACTTTTAGTTATTGGGCAGATTGTCCCAACATTTTTAATTGTTATATTCTGTAAACTATCTTGTCCTTATTTTCAAAGACCTGTCCACAAGCTATGAATGGACAGGCAAAATAAATTGTAAATATTTGTTCAAAGAAAAACTTAACTGCTAGTTATTAACTTCTTTTATAGAAACTTAAAGTGTTTGATTGTTGTGTACCATCATTCATTTCTCCCCTAGACACTAGGTACACCATACACCATACACTAGAGCCAGAAGATTGACCGTGTGAGACCTAGGGAGGTAGCGTTAGGTTCTCTGCACATAATTCATCATCATCATCTATAGAAGTCAGAGACCTACATGTGCTTGACCTCACACGGTTATAGCAGACACCTTTTCATTCTTTTAGGATACCATCATAACCTCCCCAGCAAAATCAACTTTGCTACAAGGGACAACGAGTAATTTCTGAAAGAAATCGGTGAGCTAAGGATGTGTGTTCTCATATTAGCATTACGTTATTAAATTAAATTTTAAAAATGTGAAACTGAAGACACGGAGCAGAGAAGTGCCATTGGAACAAGAGAGGTAAAGACGTTGACGACGGATAGGACACACTGAGGAAACTACTGCTAGTAGTACAAGGTAGTCCTTGTTCTGGAACCCCAGGGGTAAGATAGGTACAGGGAGATCAAATAACACATGGAAAAACCTTGAGCTGCTGGGACGTCGTGCCAGAAAGACTTGGACAGATCTTGAGATGTGGGCACGTCGTGACAGAAAGACTTGGACAGATTTTGAGATGAGGGCACGTCGTGACAGAAAGACTTGGACAGATCTTGAGATGATGGCACGTCGTGACAGAAAGACTTGGACAGATCTTGAGATGATGGCACGTCATGACAGAAAGACTTGGACAGATCTTGAGATGATGGCACTTCGTGACAGAAAGACTTGGACAGATCTTGAGATGATGGCACGTCGTGACAGAAAGACTTGGACAGATCTTGAGATGATGGCACGTCGTGACAGAAAGACTTGGACAGATCTTGAGATGATGGCACGTCGTGACAGAAAGACTTGGACAGATCTTGAGATGAGGGCACGTCGTGACAGAAAGACTTGGACAGATCTTGAGATGATGGCACGTTGTGACAGAAAGACTTGGACAGATCTTAAGATGAGGGCACGTCGTGACAGAAAGACTTGAACAGATCTTGAGATGATGGTACGTCGTGACAGAAAGACTTGGACAGATCTTGAGATGAGGGCACGTCGTGACAGAAAGACTTGGGCAGATCTTGAGATGAGGGCACGTCGTGACAGAAAGACTTGGACAGATCTTGAGATGATGGCACGTCGTGACAGAAAGACTTGGACAGATCTTGAGATGATGGCACGTCGTGACAGAAAGACTTGGACAGATCTTGAGATGAGAGCACGTCGTGACAGAAAGACTTGGACAGATCTTGAGATGAGGGCACGTCGTGACAGAAAGACTTGGACAGATCTTGAGATGAGGGCACGTCGTGACAGAAAGACTTGGACAGATCTTGAGATGAGGGCACGTCGTGACAGGAAGACTTGGCATAAGTTTGTTGAAGGGATATGTTCCTTGAAGAGTCGAAAGAGGATGCATCCAATTACTTTGAACATGTTATGAGAAGAGGAGAGGTTGAATATATTGTAACAAGAAAGGCTGAAGGAGACAGAATTGCAAAGATTGATGAAACTGGGCAGTTTGGCATCGAAGCATGCAAATAAGTGTACAACAGAATTGATAAACAGTACAGGGGACTGTCACACAGTGGCTTAACAAGAGTCTGTCTAAATAGAGAGACAAGACACTTAGTCTGAGAAAGATCTGAGAAATAGATTAAGTAGAGCTTTTCAAGTGACTGTGGAGGATGAGACTTATAGCTTCAAGGATAAGAACCTAGATTGACTCTTCCTCGCCACTTGTGACTTGTTTTTATAGCTACTGTCTCCGGTGGAGATAAGGTAACATAAACTAATCTACCACAGACACAACTGCACAACTAAGAATTATAGGTACAGTGTAGCGAACGACAAACTGATCCAGTGCATATTTTTAAATGTATTAAACATTTAACAAAAAATGAATTCCAGATCAACAAACGAACAAATCGTGCAAAGTTCGCACAAGCTGGAAAAAAAGAACAAAATTAATTAATGCCGAAATCTATCAAAATTTTGCACACCCGCTTTCACACCTACAGGGAGAAAAAGAGAAAAAAAAATGGTTTAAGCAAAACAAATGGGTTGGGGTGGGGGGGGGGGGTTTCCTCTCTGTAAGAGACTCCACCCACTGAACCACTGTTAAATTAAACTAAGAAAAACCGTGGTGGTCCACAAACCACTGACTACACTCCACCACTTTTTCCTCTGTCCCGGTTGACCGGACTGAGAAGAAATTATAACCAAAACAAAACTAACTAACAGGTCTCAAGACGCTCCAGGCTGTCCTACCCTACTAAATTCACCACCACTAAATTCAGCACACTAAAGTCTACCCTCTAAAGTCTGCCCAGAGCCCTCTGCATCTACTCAGAGGCTCACCTCCCAGGTGAAATCACAAATAAACTACCGTTCCTGGAAAAACACTCTAACACCACTCTCTCTCTCTCTCTCTCTCTCTCTCTCTCTCTCTCTCTCCTCCTTCTGGTCGCTATCGTCTGCTGCTTATTAGGCTCAGATGCGTTACTGTTCGTCAGGTACCTCCTCCCGTTAACAATTGAGAGGCATGATCTCCCTCTCTCCTCCCAAGAATAATTGATGAATGAGTCCTTGACGACTCTATAACTAAGTGCCTCGGCTGAAATCGTGCTGATAGCGATGGCACTCACTTGGATGCACAAACGATGGTTAACCCGCTTCGGTTTTTGGCCTACTGCTTTATTGTGGCAGTATGTAAACAATACAAGGCAAAGTAGCCTGTCGTGTATTGGGCCGTAGGAGCCAAGCGCTCCAAATTCCCGAAAAATTCCACTCGGAGGAATATGTTTTCCCCAAATCAGGAGACTCCCTGATACCTCACCGTCTTGAAGAAATAGCAAGGGGCGCCTGTTACTGTACACGTAACCCCGGTTATCAAGTACCGTGGTGTCTCTTGCTTCCATTTCCTAAGGGAAAGCAATGTCCGCTGTAATCGTAGGGGGCCTACGAAGCCGTGAATTGCTGAAACAACAATAACCACAAATATACACCAATACTAAAACCCTAATACACAATCATTAAAAACACATTGTTATATACACCCGTTTCTCTTTGTTTCTCCTTCCATAATAAAACCACCCCGCAGCTTTCCCCCCTGTCTCCTCTCCTGCACTCTACAACGCTTGCCTCTTACGTTTAACACAGACGCTGACTGGCTTGATTTAATCTGAGGCCAGTTCGCGGCTCAGGCACATAGCCGTCACAACACGCCTTGTTGTGTACTACACTTTTATCAGAGGCTGCCTATGCAAGGTTTAATGAAATAGGCCCAATTAAATGTATACCCAAAATGCAAACACCATTATCATAACACTAGCATATCCTTCATCCAACGTATCCTTCAGCAACTAACTTAAATTCCCATGGCCACTTTAGTTAAACAAAACTTCCGAGTTCATACCCTATTATCTCCCAAGTTATCATAACATAGTATTAACATAATATATTACACAGTACTACACCAGCCGTTATATATATATATATATATAGTAATAATAACACCAAACTTTTCACAGAGAACCTCACTGGCTATACTTCGTATAATTACCACTGAAACTTACAATACACTGGCAGAGGTCAGGTAATTGATGGCAAACTACTGACTAAAATTAAAATTAAATCCCAGAAGAAAGCTTACTCGGACTTGCTAAAATCTTTTAGCTAAAATCCCTACACACCACTTATTTAGTCTACGTACATACCCAGACTTCAGAATATTCCCACTATACGGGCAGACTGAATAATGTGTCTTTAACTCTTCACGGCCACAAAATTCCAGGTTATATCTTAACATCTGACGAACCGTTACTCAACGTAACACTACAAATCTACGAGCGACGAAGAGTTATTTCCTCCCCTGGAAAGGGGGGATCAAAAAATAAATTCCTCACGAAGCCCGCTGCCCGCTGAAAATGTACTCAACGTTACGTAAATTATCTGACCGTCTATCAACAAGAATGACTCACTAGCCCATGCTACCACTCGGGTAGGGGTTATACCCATCCCTGAAAAGAGCAGGGTTAGTGGGGTGTTCCTGCAATTATTAGAACCATGACAAGAAATGAAAACATCAAAAAATCAGAAAAACTGATAAAAATATAGAGAAAAAGAAACAACTATAATAATAAAAACGAACGGGGGGGGGGTGGGGGGGGGGGGGGGTGTGGGGGGGGTGGTTGAAAATAAAAATAACAGTCCGTTTGTCACAGGGACGTGGAAGTTGTAGAGAGACATGATCAGCTCAAGAAAAGTCAAAAGAAATCACGTGCAGCATACAAATATTAATTTACAACGCAAATGTCAAAATCAGGAAAATTTGCAGTGAAATGGTTAGGAGCACATCTTTCACAGGAGCTAAATATATTGAATAATAAATGAATAAAAAACTGCTGTCCATTATTAATATGGTCATTCACCAAAATAACTTTTCAAAATGCACATGATTACTCACTAAACTAACTATCCAGTATTCATACCCACCAACCTGTCCAGTCTTTATATGGTCACTTACAAAACTGCCCAGTACTTATATGCTCAGGCACAAAATATCCAGTACTCAGTCGATAATTCACTAAAACAGCTGTCCAGTACTCATTCGATAATTCAGTGCAACAGCTGTCCAGTACTCAGTCAAGAATTCACTAAAACAATTATCCAGTACTCAATCATGAATTCACTAAAACAACTATCCAGTTCTCAGTTGATAATTCACTGAAACAATTGTCCAGTTAGTCGACAACTCACAAAAAACAACTGTCTAGTGCTAACTAAAGTAACTGCCCATGACTAACCCGACCACTCAATCGACTCCTCATTCTAGAACAGGGGTTCTTAATATGTGGTCTTTAGGGCCCTTGGGGTCCGTGAATAGGTTCTAGGAGGCCCGTGAACGGAACATGAAATTTAAAATGTTCGTTTATGCACATGTTATTCTACGAAGGAGTCCGTAGCCTTCAACGGACAATCGAAGGGGTCCATAGCCCTCAACAGACAATCGAAGGGGTCCGTAGCCCTCAACAGACAATCGAAGGGGTCCGTAGCCCTCAACAGACAATCGAAAGGTCCGTAGCCCGCAACAGACAATCGAAGGGGTACGTAGCCCTCAACAGACAATAGAAGGGGTCCGTAGCCCTCAACAGACAATCGAAGGGGTCCGTAGCCCTCAACGGACAATCGAAGGAGTCAGTAGCCTTCAACGGACAATCGAAGGGGTCCGTAGACCTCAACAGACAATCGAAGGGGTCCGTAGCCCTCAACAGACAATCGAAGGGGTCTGTAGCACTCAACAGACAATAGAAGGGGTCCGTATCCCTCAACAGACAATCGAAGGGGTCAGTAGCCCCCAACGGACAATCGAAGGAGTCCGTAGCCTTCAACGGACAATCGAAGGGGTCCGTAGCCCTCAACAGACAATCGAAGGGGTCCGTAGCCCTCAACAGACAATCGAAGGGGTCCGTAGCCCTCAATAGACAATCGAAGGGGTCCGTAGCCCTCAACAGACAATTGAAGGAGTCCGTAGCCCTCATGGACAATCCAAGGGGTCCGTGGCACAACACGTTTTAAGAACCATGATCTAGAAAGAACAAATGATTTATTTGAACGTATTGCCGTCTTAGGACTCTCTGACCTACAGACCTTAAGAAATTGACAGGTCCGGGGCTTTTTGGCCGTCGGCTCCTTGATAGACAAATAAAGTTACTGGTCATTTTGTTTCGCTAGGTTTCTGACAGCGAGTGACCTGGTATAATCTGGAAGACATTTGTCTAGCGTAGTTATTCGTTGATTTACTGTGCGGCTGGACAATTCCAAACGACATGTACAATATTTCTGTTAACACTGACTAGACCTGCCATTGTTGGAATGACGTCATTTATTGTGGTGTAGAAAGCCACCTTTGTGAATTAGTGAATCCTGTAAGCGTGATCGTGGCTTATATATAATAAGTGAGGTTATGAGATGTGAATATTAGAATGAGGTTATGAAATGTGAATATTAGAATGAGGTTACGAGATGTGATAGAGTAATAATATCTTGGAATAAGGACATGTGATTGTCAGAATGAGGTCTTGGAATGGGGATATATAAATTTCAGAATGAAGTCTTTTAATATGGATAAATGAATGTCAGAATGAGGTCTTGGAATGTGGATATATGAATGTCAGAATGAGGTCTTGGAATGTGGATATATGAATGTCAGAATGAAGTCTTGGAATGTGGATATATGAATGTCAGAATGAGGTCCTGGAATGTGGATATATGAATTTCAGAATGAGGTCTTGGAATATGGATAAATGAATACAATAATGAGATTTTTGAATGTAAACATATGGATATGAAAATAAGGCTCTGAAATGTAGGCTTAAGAATACAATAATTGGTCTTGGAATGTAGACATATGAATATCAGAACGAGGAGGTGACAAAAAACATGTGAACATCAGAATGAGGTAATGAGACAAAACATGTGAATCAGAATGAAAGTTTTTAGTACTTTTATTATCATAAAATCAAGTCACAAGTATATCAATTTACAGATTCAGAAATCAGGGGTTACAAAATACAAAACTTTTGACAAAAGGGTGTTTTTCAGTTAGTGTAATGGCACAACGATTTGGTGTTTTGGGGGGGGGGGGGGGGGGGTTTGGGGAGAAGTATCCAATGCCCTTTTTCCCGCTTGTTTTTACTAACAGAAAAGACCCGGTCCCAAGGACGGGAAAGGGGGAGGGGGGGGGTGGTGTTCAGAGGTAGGCAATTTAACCCAATGGTAAAATTTATTACTCTGAGTCAAGGGGGTTACAGTAATAAGGGGGTAAAGGAAAAGCTAGGGTCATCAAATGTTTTCCTTTTATCAACCAATTTTCCCGGGAGGGGGGGGGGAATGCTCACAGTTAAACAATCCCGCTAGGAGAAATCCCGTACAATTAATACAGTACACCTTAATACTAGGTTGAACTAATTATAAGGGTAAAAAAGATTAAATCTCCTTTTTTCATAAAAAAAACCACGCTTGGCTGGCCAGCACACAGTCACACACACACAGACTTACCAAATGGTGAATTCTGGCACTTCATAGGGAATACATAAAAAAACAGCACTAAACCTTGGCTTAGGTAAAAGTATTTTCTTCCGTGTACAGCCCCAGATTAGCGGGTTGTTGAAGTTAACAAAGTGTCCCGAAATCGCTGGACGTTGAAGTTTAACGGTACTGTTTGTTTATTAGATAAAGTTCCTAAAGAATGGCACAGGCACTTGGCTAGGTGTGAGGAATGGTGTGGTGTCTAAGATTGGCACAGCTGGTGGAGATAACTTTCTTTTGCAGTAATGTCACAAACTACAAAACACTGAGGTAAGTTCTTCAGGGGGTGGTAAAATCCAATGATTATGCTTGACAGACAGTGTCAGGGAAATCTATGTTCTTCTTCACAAATAGAGCAGTGAGTAAAATATTGCTACTGTTGACTGTTCTTCTTCCAGTTTGATAACTATATAAAAAACGACTTTATGAATTGGGATTTTAAAATAGTCTTTGGGTCGGCTTTGTTTCTGTATACTTCAGATAGCTGAATCCCAACAGGATCGCCACAAAGATTAAAGCTCAAATATGTTCATAAGTCACTGGAGTAATCGAACTGAGTCGGCAAGACTCTAGATATACATTATTGCTGCGTAATGGCTGCTTAAATGATGTTTCATTGCTGCTAAATTGCTGGGATGCGAGGTTCAAAAGATCATTCTGGATGCAATAGAAAAAACATGAAATACAATAAAATCATATTAAAATCTAACGCGCGATACATTTACAGTTCAACTATTTTCTGCACTCGCGTCTTCAATTAATAAAGCAAGAAAAAAACTCCCCGTGAGGTTAATAGTTGAAAGCACATCTATTTATACAGAACTAAACTGTATTAAAGTTATAATTCCCTTAAGCGGCTATTGTATTAGGAAATAAACTTATAGATGTAACATTTAGTTGGCACTAGAACTTTGAAGATGGGCTTATTTAATAAGGTTAAATTTACACCACAATCCCGTGAACTAAATATGAAATAACTAGACCACTGATCACTCGAAGCTAAAGTATTAATTACCGTCTGCACAGAAAAAGAATTTCACTCCAATAGCCAACAATTTAGATGAAATCTAACAGGAATTTAGCTATATGCTAGTGAATCTTAGAATTCTGTCAGAACGAATGGTAACGTTGCCCTTTTCAGATTCTGTATTTATCTATTAGAAAGGCAAGATAAATGGTACGTGTGAAAATTTCGCGCCTCTTCAGTTCCCAGGGAAAGTCGAAGTTATTTAGCCGCCATGCTAACCACGATGGCCCGACTGGCTTCCGATCTACGTTCGTTTCAGGCTGCTCGCACGAGGATGTGAAATTCCGGCGAGACTAGCCTCGTTCGCGGTGAGTTTCCTGATTCCTCAGATCGTATCCGCTACGCTGAGCGTTCCGTCTTTCGGGCAAGTCTGCCGGTGGCCACAGAAGTGCGAAGTCTGCAAGAAGCTTTCTTCTGACCGCTCGTGTCCGTCTTGCGAACGGTTCAGTGTTCGTACGGAGATGCTAAACTTCTGCTTCTCTGTTCTGGGGATCTTCTTTAACTGCTTTGATCCTAGCCGCTACTCTTCGTTGATGAAAAGTTACAACAATACTGATGTTCAGGGATTCTAATGTTATGAAAAGCTAAAGTCCCTTTAATCATCCATCAAATCAGGGAAAATTCACTTGACAAACTAGACGTACGTCACAATGTGAATATCAGATCGAGATTATGACATAAAAGCAATGTGAATATAAAAATGATGTTATAGAACGTGAACATGGGAACATAAGAATCATGTGTTTATCGCAGTAAGATTAAGAGAGTCTTCACTACTAGTAACTCCAACTCTGATATCCTCAGAATTAGCACAAGCATCCCCATCATGACCTGTGGTAGCAGCAACAACAACAGCAAATTGTTTTCCTAGCTGACATCATCATTCACCAGTTGCAAATCATCGCCTGCAGCGCCAGGATCACTATTACCACTAATTTGATGGTACTGCTCCCCTCCTCCACCGTATTCCTCCTGTACCCCCTCTTCACAGTACACCAGCAACAGGTTTCTTTCCTCCCCCTCAAAATCCCTCCTAATTCTGAACCAGACGGCACCGAAAAAAAAACAAACTCAGGGACGTGAAAAATCTGGACAGTTCCGTCCGGTCGATGACGGTCCATTGACTCACTGTCTCCAGGAATGCGAAAAATTAACTGTAATCATGTTTTAATCGGGTTCAACACCCCTCCCTGTTAAGCCCCCTCCCCCCCCCACCCCCCCCCCCCCCCCCGGGTTCCCCCCCCCCCCCCCCCCCCCCCCCCCCCAACACCCCCCCCCCCTCCCCCCCCCCCGCCCCCCCCCCCCCCCCCCCCCCACCCCCCCCCCACCCCTCACTTTCACTCCAATCACGTTTTATTGCTCATTCTACCTCACATTTTTATTTTATCCGCCTAATTTCCGACGAGGTCCCTCCTTTGTAGAGTAGGAGGCAATATTTACACATCTCTATGGGACGAATATGCAGAGATGATAAAGAGAGAAAAGGGAATTAAGTAAAGAAGATATAATACACATTCCATAAATGTGTGCTTGTGTAGAATAGAAGGACTGAAATGGTATGACAAAATCACTAATGTAGAACTGATGACAAGAACCAGACAAGTGCCACTGAAACAATAATTGAGAAGAAGACGTTGGCGATGGACAGGACACACATTGAGGTAACCTGTGGATAGCATTACAAGGAAGTCATTGTTCTGTAACCCCCAGAGTAAGAATAGCAGAGGTAGATCAAGTACCACATGGAGAAGAGAACTGGAGACAGTAGTGAAAGTGATGAGGAAAACGTGAAAAGAGCTTGTGCTGTTTGCACGTGACAGGAGGACTTGGCATGTCTTTGTTGAAGGTCCCTGCTCCTTGGGGAGCTAAAGGGTATTGATATAATAACATACAGTATATGGATAACGAAAAACGAAGAGAGCGGAAAAAGGGTGAAATGAATAGAAGAAAGAAGAACAGTTGCAAATAGACAACTACTGAATGACAACAATGAAAGACGTAAAGCTTTAATAGCAAAGACAAACGGACACTAAGGAGAGAAAAAACCGAAAAGAGAGAGAGAGCGTGTGTGTATATGTGAGACAGAGAGAGTGAGAGAGAGAGGGGGGGGGGGGGGTCAAGAGAAAGAAGACACGAAAGAGATCGAGTGAATGAATAGAGTAAATGAAGACCACGTTTCTACGTAATGTAAGAAACAAAAAGAAATTCTTTGAGGTCTGAGCTTCCATTAGCCTGGAAAACCAGACCAGGTTTTACTTTAATTATGGATTATTCTCTGAGTATGGGTGTGGGGGTTTAGGAGTGGAGTGTTTCTTCATAATCTCCGCTCTATGAGCATCGCCGAGGGACGGGGGACGGAGATAAAGCGGCATTACAAGTTGAGAAGTTGCTCGTTTGTTGCCTTTCAGAGAAGTTGTATTTTTAATTGTGTGGAAAAGGCGAGTTGGAATAATATAAACATGGAAGCTTAGATCTTCTCCATCTTATTCTTCATCAGCATCATCATCTTCTTCGTCTTCTTCTTCTTCTTTTGCCCTCAGATTTCCACATTAATGATTCTAATAAAGGACTGCAGTCAGCTCAAGGTTCCTGACATCTCCAACGAGTTTTTCGTGGAGAGAAGTAGGTTTTTGCCATATGCTACTCCGTTCATTGCTGTATATTTAGGCAGAACTGCAGCAGATGTTCGGCTGCTATTGGACTGATGCCACATGTGCAGAGATCTGTTGTACTTATCCTGTACTTGTGGTATAGATGGTACCTCAATCTGTTGTGCCCAGTGCTAGCCGGAAAATAATGACCTGGTCTTGCCTAGATAGCTGATAAGCATTATTGTTTATATGGCCTGGATGCTTTCTTTCCCATTTGGACGTTATTGTGGCTTTTATAGTTGTTTTTTGCCATTTGTTAAGTTGTTCCTATATCATTTTGTTGTTACGCTCCTCCGTCCTTAGCAGGTTTATCTGCCTCCTCGTTGCTTGGAATGTTACAATGGGCTGGTATCCATTGGATTATGCACTTGCTGAAGCATTTGGCTAGGCTTTCAAGTAAGTTTATCAGGTCTTTCAACCCCTTAGCATCGTGGCTCTTCAGGGCTGTGTTACAGATAGAGATGGTTGGATCTATTGTTTATGTTAACATAATTAATACTGGGTCCATTAAGAACAAAGTTGTAGTTACAAACTTTGTATATGTTTACTGTATGTTCCGTATAGATACCAGGGATTTTTCAACAGACAAAGACAAAACAGAACTTCTGCTTCCTTAGGTGACTAATATAAGATAGTGCATGTTGCTAGCAACCTCATCTTTTAAAACAAATTGCTACAGAACCCAGTACAGCTAGACCATGTGAATGCATGTGTGCAAGCTTCCTATTAAGGTGACAGTTGAAGTGGTGGCTCTATACTTCACAGGGAACGGAGAGGGAAATGATGTTGATGATACACTGTTTATAAATGACATTTATAAACATACCGATGTTTTATGAGGTCAGGGTCGTATTTAAGGCTTTTACCACCCGCATGGGATGCGACATAAACTCAACGTCCCATATCAGCAACAAATAAAATTGTTCTTAATGTAGTTAACTTGACTGCTATCTTTGTGCCATCAGTCTAGGGCGCGTCACATTTGCAGGTCAACATTTTACTGGCATCTCTTTTGCTCTCTGCTTATACATCATCACAAGTAGTTGAACCCGAAAGATTATGAGAATAAAAACAGAAATTAAAGCCAGATCTCACTTGAGGAAACAACCCTGCAAGATGTGGACTGTTCCATACATTTTGTCACCAACATTGACCAAACCTGCAAGATGTGGACTCTTCCATACATTTTGTCAGCAACATTGACCAAACCTGCAAGATGTGGACTCTTCCATACATTTTGTCAGCAACATTGACCAAACCTGCAAGATGTGGACTCTTCCATACATTTTGTCAGCAACATTGACCAAACCTGCAAGATGTGGACTCTTCCATAAATTTTGTCAGCAACATTGACCAACCGCGCAATTCTCGAGCGTCTCGAGACAAACAAAGAACGTGACTGCTGCTCCTTCGGGCACGTTGTAAGAGGCGGCTAATTCGAGGTTGTGTATGAGGCTGACAACATCATCATGTCAAACAAAGCTTATGAATGTTTTAGTGAAAGTTTCTTGCAAAGGGGGGTCACTGCAATGGTGGCTGCATGTTGCATGCTGTGAAGGGGAAGAGGCGAAAATGAACATGAATGAACAACGTAAAGAAAGCAGAAGGTAGAGCTGAATTATATTCTTGTTGACTCTTACCAGGAAATGTGTCCCTTAAAACTGCATTCAGTTGAAACATCTGTGTCATCTAATTGTCGTGAAATTAAGTCATGTGACTAGTGAAAGGACGTCACCTGATTGTCGTGAAACTGTGTCACTTAATTGTGTGAAACTATGTCACTTAATTGTCGTGAAACTATGTCACCTGATTGTCGTGAAATTACGTCATCTGATTGTGTGAAACGGTGTCACCTGATTGTCGTGAAACTATGTCACCTGATTGTCGTGAAACTATGTCACCTGACTGTCGTGAAACTATGTCACCTGATTGTCGTGGAACTATGTCACTTGATTGTCGTGAAACTATGTCACATGATTGTCGTGAAATTATATTACTTGATTGTCGTGAAACTATGTCACCTGATTGTCGTGAAACTATGTCACCTGATTGGCGTGAAACTATGTCACTTGAGTGTCGTGAAACTATGTCACATGATTGTCGTGAAATTATATTACTTGATTGTCGTGAAACTATGTCACCTGATTGCCGTGAAATTATGTCACCTGATTGCCGTGAAACTATGTCACATGATTGTCGTGAAACTTTGTCACATGATTGTCGTGAAATTATATTACTTGATTGTCGTAAAACTATGTCACCTGATTGTCGTGAAAATATGTCACATGATTGTCGTGAAACTATGTCACCTGATTGTAGTGAAACTATGTCACCCGATTGTCGTGAAAATATGTCACCTGATTGTGGTGAAACTATGTCACCTGATTGCCGTGAAACTATGTCACCTGATTGTCGTGAAAATATGTCACCTGATTGTCGTTAAACTATGTCACCTGAATGTCGTGAAAATATGTCACCTGATTGCCGTAAAACTATCTTACCATCTAAGCTGGTGTTATCCCACTCACCGAATCAGATGTCGTTTTAAGTGGACCAAGAGATGAGGAAAAATAAAACTTTGGTCTTGCATAGTACGTACGTACAGTGAGGCAATGCATAGTACGTACGTACAGTGAGGCAATGCATAGTACGTACGTACAGTGAGGCAATGCATAGTACGTACGTACAGTGAGGCAATCAACTAATAGTATTACAAGGCAGTGTTTATTCTGGAATTCCAAAGGTACAAGAAAGTTAATGAACACTGTTGTGGCACCAACTGTTTCTTATTACTGTCATCAGTCAATTATTACTATATTCAGTAAATGAAAAAAACACAGAGTTCCTACACACTACATACACAGAGTTCCTACACACTACATGATCAACAGAGTTCCTACACACTACAGAGGTTTTCAAACTGTGCGGCGCGGCTCCCAGGGGCGTCGCGGAAGTCGGCTAAGGGCGTCGCGGTGGCTTGGGAAAAGTGCTGGGTATAATTGCTTATATATAATATATATGGGAGCCGCGCTGGTGTAATGGCTTCGGCGTTGTACTGGCGACCAGGTGTTCATGGTTCAAACCCGGGCGTCGGCGTTTGAAGAAATGTTTACGGCCGGAAATTTGACTGAATAGCCTGAACGGCTCCTGTGATAAACCCTCTGTGGATGGGAAGGAGCGAAGCTCCTGACCGGGTTGGAAGGAAAGTCCTCAGGTTCCCCAGCCTCGCAATGACATGTCATTGGGCCGAAGGGCTAAAAGCCCAAGTGCCGCTGGTTAAGGAAAAAAAAAAAAATATATATATAATATATAGTATAGAGAGGAGCCGCGGTGATTTATGCACAGGTCAAGGGAGCCGCGGACCAAAAAAGTTTGAAAACGTCTGCACTACATGATGAACAGAAATGAGAAGGCAGATGGACTAGCAAAAGAAGAGATCAACTGATAAATTTAGACTGGTAATCTGCAACTGCAGACTCACATACAATCTGCTCAACAAATTAAAAATCAGACAGACATGTGACCATGTTGGGAAGCTAAGCAAACAGCACAACATGTCTTCCAAGATTGTCGGTTCCATGATAAGAGCGTCCTCCCCATGACTAAAAAAAATCTCTAGATAATATTGCATCTCCTTCGTGTTTTCTCCCTGATCTTCAGACCGAGGTGTCTTTTCTCGTGTTTTTCTCTCTCCTACGCCCAGACGGTAATATGCCACATTCGCGTTTTCCTTCCCCACTTCGAGACAATAGTACCTTCCTCCGAGCGTGTCTGTTTAGTGAAGATAACCCACTGTCAGCTAACAGCCTTTGTGAAAAGGAAAATATTTTGTCCATTTGACTCAAGCCAGTTATGTCTAAGAACAAGATCTGAACTCACTTTAATTACACGTACTCTGTTCTCTAATTACTCCAAGCACCTTAAGAGTAGACATTTTGTCAAGTATAATAAATACAACAATAATTAAACTTGATACTGAAAATAATTTTGTGTAGCTGGACCTTCTACATTTCTGAGATTGCGTAATTTTGGCGAAGCTCTATGCGTAATTTTGGCGAAGCTCTATGCCAATATCCCGGATTCTTTGCCGTCTGCTAGATGCGTTTTAAGTAATTTTGGAATTGTCAAGAAACTTTCCCACATATATATATATATATTTCTATATGCTGTCATGGAGAACAAAATGTCATCACGCGCCACGAGGACAGAACTGATTTTTAGATATAGCTGTTTCTTGTAATAGCGAGTAACCAGGTCTGGAAATGTCATGAAGTAGCCATGTCCTTAAATTGACTAATCTGTTTTTCTCATTATTTTGTTTTCCCCGTGTATTCTAGTTTTTCTTCTGTTCTTCTCGTTTTCAGTTGATTTTTTTTTTTTTTTAACCATGAGAGAAACGGATATTGTGGGATTGCCTGTTATAAGTCACCTAAGGAAGCAGAAGTACTGTTTCCAACTAGGAAAGATGGGGCTAAATAGGGTTGTGGTTGAGGAACAGTCAGTGGCGTGTTCTCAAACAGGAAAGATGGGGCTAAATAGGGTATGGTTGAGGCACAGTCAGTGGCGTGTTCTCAAACAGGAAAGATGGGGTTAAATAGGGCTGTGGTTGAGAGACAGTCAGTGGCGTGTTCTCAAACAGGAAAGATAGGGCTAAATAAGGCTGTGGTTGTTGGACAGTCAGTGGCGTGTTCTCAAAAAGGAAATATGGGGCTAAATAGGGTATGGTTGAGGCACAGTCAGTGGCGTGTTCTCAAACAGGAAAGATGGGGCTAAATAGGGTATGGTTGAGGGACAGTCAGTAGCTTACCGTAGCTCCTATTTTTTGAAAACCGTTTCTTTATGTTATGATTGTATGTTGTTCGCGTGTATTGTGTTTGGGGCGTTTGTGTGCTTCAGTTCGTGTGTTATATTTGCCATGGAAGTGTTTGTCTGTTTTGTGAATTACTTTTTGAGTTTTGTGAATTACTTTTTGAGTTTTGTGAATTACTTTGTGAGTTTTGTGAACTACTTTTTGAGTTTTGTGAATTACTTTTTGAGTTTTGTGCCACCCGCTCAACATATTTCCATGTCTCTTTTATCCTTTTACTTCTATCTTCGGGTCTCTTCTCCAAGTACTGCTCGTTCTCCTTCTACTGTTCTTACCCTGGTGGTTCCAGGGCAAAGACTGCCTTGTAATGTAACAAAGAGGTTTTCAAGATGTGTTATGTCTATCGTCAGATTCAGTTTACATGCCAGTAAATAGTATTAGTTGACTAGTTTCCTAGGGACTTCAGAAGGGAAAAAGAAGAAATTGACCTAATACTCTTTCAATCGTGTCATAAAAGGCTACTTACAAGAGGTGGTGTACAAGGTTGGCAACCTCACTATTTAAATCAAATTGCTACTGGAACTATCATATAAAATGCTTGTATTTTTGGCGTAGACATCCTCAAGGGGGCCTAGGGGTGTCCTCAAGGGGGCCTAGGGGTGTCCTCATGCTACGTAAGGAGTGAAAAAAAGATGATGATGACATGATAATGATGAACGATTGCAACATTATGTGGTATTCCTGAGCACTTGTTTGTTGATTACGAAGTGAAATAAAACGCTGGAAAAGGCGCGTGCCAGAACGAAGGACATATGCATATACTGGCATGCAACTGCCAACTCATTTGTCGAAATGAGTTCTTGTGTTTTGAATTTTTTTTGTTTTGTTTTTATTTGTAACGAACGACAGATTTATAACAGGTGCCTGGCAATAAGATAATTTCCCGCAGGATTTCGTCTACTGCAGTTATTCCAGATGTGGCTAGCAGCCCGGACAAGGCTGGCAGATACCACGTGACAGGGATCCATTGTTGTCTCTGGCTTCATTGCACAACTTGCCATAAGTTTTGTTTGTTTGTTTATTTGTTCGTTTCTTGGTTTTTCTTGGGGGGAGGGGGGAGGGGGGGGGGAGAATGGGGGTTATTGGGATATGAACATGTAGTGCGCCAAAAATAACTCTCCAGGAGAATGGACTCCTGATATTTCGCGTCCTCGATAAAGTTTTTCCCCAAGTCCAGTAAATATCTTCATTATCGAGTGTCTCTGAAGCAACTAAGGGAGTAGTTCTCAACTGTTTTCAGTCCTCGTACGCCCTTGGCTCTTAATAACCCTTCTAGTACCCCTTATCTTAATAACCCTTCTAGTACCCCTTATCCAGTGTGCAAGGGAAATTTTTTTTAGAGATTACCTTGCTTATGTACATAAGAAACTAAATAAAGCAAAAAAAAAAAAAAATAAAAAAATTACAAAATATGAAAATGTTGAATGTCTTCCATTACCTTTTTTTTTTTCTTTATCATATTATTTTATTATTGTTGTTTATTATTTTAAAGAATAATATTTTTTTAATTAAAAAAATAAAATTATTATTGTTATTACAATTATAACAATAATAATAATAATGATAGTTAGTAGTATTATTAAAAATTGTTTTTCTTTATTACAGTTTCTTTAAAATCGATACCCGCATATCATGTTCAGCCTAAAGTTTGTTTTTTGCTTTTTATTTGACCGTAAGCGGGATTAAGAATCCACAGAAGTAAATTTATATCAACGGCATTTTGTTTTGTTGTTTTGAATATTGGAATAAGATATTATAGTTATTTACCGAATATTACCGGTACACCTTAACGGAGTGTTTGATTGGGTAATCATATAGAGCGCTTTCCTATCGCGCCACTGTTACCGTGTTCTGGGATTAAAATCTGTTAGCGTCACGTACCAATTTACCCAGTTTCAAAAATGGGTCCCTGACTCCGCTCTTGAGTTTAGAGAAGGCAAAGGCAGCGATGAAGGGACTGGGTCACCACAACCTCGTGAAAAAGCTGGAATTCTCTAAATTGAATTTCCCTTCAGCAGTTTCTGCTATGGTACATTTTTGACCTTTAACCCTTAGCAAGTTTATCGTACACCCTGGGGGTAAGAGTACCTGAACTCAGGATTCAGCACAGCAATTGTGTCATGTGATGTTGTTAATGCTTTCATGCTGTAGCTGCACGTTTTTTCCAATATGGTGTTGAAAACTGTCTGCTATTATCGGGAAATTTTAGAAGCAAAGGACTGAGGAAACCGTTGCAATATTTCATTCTTACCCGCTTGCTTTCTTTCGCTCACTCAGTCACTCACTCACTAATTCCCTCACTCCCCCACCAACCCTCCCACTTACTACGCACTCACTCTTTCAGTCATTCACCAACCAGTCAATCAAGTAGCCAGAAACCAACTCATCCACCTACAAACATTCCATCCTTCCATCCATTTACTTACTCACCCACACAAGTCCTCATCCACCTGCCTCCCATTAACTCAAGCACTTATACTCACTCCACGATACTCACTCACTAACTCACTTAGACTTACTCATTCATTAACTCATTTAGACCCACTTACTCCCTTCCCCCCCCCCCCCCCTTTTTCGCACTCACTGTGACGTATAATGGAAAAAGAGCCTACAGTAATCTGACAGTCTTTGTAACCTCGTAGCGCTCTATGATTTGCTAGCTAAAACCATGCATTTACTGCCTGTCTTTACTCACACAAGCTTACTTTTTCGTCCCCGCCTCTTTTCTTTGAACACAAGCAAACAAAGTGTTTACAAACTTTCGTGACCTGCCCGTCATAACATGTAGCGAATCAGGTTTGTTTACCTCGTCTTCTCAAGCGAGCTTATCTGTCAATCATACGATACCTGACAGACCGCACGTGAAAAACACAGAATCTTTTTGAAGTCTACGAAGGGAAATCCAAAGTTCCCAGAGTACGCTTTGATGTCGAGTCGCGGGCAAAACCTTCGAAAAGCCCGTTACACGTAATACGTCTTTTGATGCCTGTCGAAAACGCCCGACGGAAGACCGACCGTAAGCCTTTATCTTGTAACTCTGTTTCACAGTAGCGCGAAAATTAACAACATCTATAGATCAGAGAAATATAATGATATATAAACTGTGTTTTCTTAAACCTGCCATCAGTGTCACTCAGAATTTTTGAATACTCTAAGCACGCAGTTCTAGAACCAATATTGTGGAAAATGTGTTATTAGCATTCGTTGGGATTTTTCATTCTGATTTTCTGGTAGGAAATAGTGCAAATGTGTTCTAAAAGTGTCAGCGTTTACCATCATTCTTCACTTAGATTTTTCCCGCTAATTACAACCTTGTGAAATAAACTAATGCGTAGCGATTTTATACCAGAGGTTAAATTAAACTGTTAATTTTCGCCACACGCTTTCTCAAACAAGAAGAGACGCTTTTAGCTGACTGGACTTATAGGATAAAACTTCTGATAGTGATAGTAAAGAATTCACGCTATACTTCATTTTGTGTATTTATTATAAGTGCCTATTATATAATACCATACGATGACTAACAGACGCCGACATATTTAATAGCTATTGAAGATGGGCGATCAGTGTTTAGGCAGCTCGTATGGACAGATTAAATAATAAGTTTCATTGTACGCTGACGCCGGCGAGCAGGGGGCGGGCGAGATATCATAACTCAGACCCGTCTGAACTGAGCCGCCAGCGGAATTTGTTAACTGATAGGAGTAAGGAAACATCGTGTGCCGTTTAAATTTAATCAAGACTGACGGAGTGGAGAAGAGATCGTCTTGTCCCCGTCAGTGTGTGTAGATATAGGTTTAGCATATTTTTATATAAATGTTCTTATATTCTTCGCAGACCTGATCAGAAGAGCGTCCAGCGGTTTTTTCTTTTCACTTTTGGTTTCTGGGTTACTTGTTCCTTTAATTGGTTTGAGCGGTACTGATTTTTCATTTATAAACGTGTACTCGCCAAAGATACATGAGAAACATTTTAACATAAGTTTAACTGAACTTACAAAATCCAGATATTTTTCCAATTTTTACCAGCCCACTGGGGTGTACAAAATAACATTATTGTTCCAGACTTCTGACAGTCGTATTCAAGCGGATTTATCCAGATTTTACGCAGTGCATAATCGGAGCTCTAACATAGAGTTGTCCGATAGGATTATAATCATCATCATTTGTAACATTTTTTTTAGCAACCAGATGTTTCCCAATACTGGAAGTATTTTCCTCTTTTAACTGTGAACCCCAAGAGCACGTTCCTACATCAACTATGCGCGGTGACATTTTGTTCATCCAGGAAAAAACACACCAGATTCGGCGTTCACCTCACTAGTCTTTGTTTGTTAGAGGATGAACTTGGGCCAATTTGGGAAGTGAACCGGATAAAATATACATTCAGGGATGACAGATGTCGTCTAGATATGCAATGAATTTGCGATAGTCAACACAAAGACGTATGTTATTGTCTTTTTTCCGAACAATAACCATCGGCGAAGAATATGCAGAGGTGGATGGTTCGATTATTTTCAAATCTATCATCTCATCCAACTCTTTCTCGACTTGTGCTTGAAAATGTATAGGTATAGGATAAGGTCTAACCCTAATAGGAGTATGGTCAGTTAGAACAATGTCATGTTCAATGACATGAGTTTGTCCAGGGATATCAGTGAGTACATCCTGAAATGTTTGCAACATAGTTGAAACTTGTCGCTGTTCTCCTAGAGACAAATCAGGAGAGACAGTAACGTTCTTCCATGATTCACTAGAATGAAGTGGGATCATTGGAAGAGGAAGATTTACATCTGAAAAACTTGTTTCCTCATCCTGTATCACAGACAGTGATGAGTAATGACCATGTTGTACTGGAGAATTGTCCGTTGCTTAGAAAATGGGTTGCAAATAATCCGGACGTTCATGGAATTCCGTAAGCATATTGATGTGGAAGGTTTTATGCTTCCCATCAATATCGACAATATAGTCGACATCGGAAATTTTCGATATTATATCGTACGGACCTTTCCAAGAAATAAGTAGTCTGTTTTCCCTACAAGGTAGTAATACAAATGCTTTGTCACCAGGACAAAGTTGTCGTAAGCATCTCTTCTTATTGGCAAATTGCCTTGCCTTCTGTTTCGCAAATTCGGAAGAAGTTGCTAATTTGCATGCTTCGATAATCTTTTGTCTCAACGCGATGACATATTCGTAGGATGACTTTGTGTCATCGTCAATATTGTCAGATGTTATGAGATCATGAAGCAACGACATAGGGCCGCGCCGACGCGCGCCAAAGACAAGTTCAAAGGGAGAAAATCCTGTATGTTCATTGGGGACCTCTCTGTAAGCGAAGAGGGCCGCAGGTAAGACTCTGTCCCAGTCTTGAGGATGATCTTCAGTTATCTTCTCTAGTAAGTTTTTAAGTGTTCTATTAAGGCGTTCGACCATCCCATTAGACATTGGATGGTAGATACTACTTAAAGATCTATCTATCTGCAGAGTAGACATTACTTGGGACATTGTATCTGATATTAGTTGGGTGCCATGGTCTGATAATATCTCTCCGGGGAACCCCAGACGAGAAAATATAAGCCAAAGAGCATCTGCAATGTCAGCAGTAGTAATGCTCTTCAGAGGAATAGCCTCTGGCCAACGTGTGCACATATCAACACACGTCAAGATAAACTGATGTCCTCTGGCAGACTTGATCTTAAATGGACCAATAATGTCTATGGCCATATTTTGAAACGGCCGAATAGGAATGTCCGCCGCCTGAATGGGTGCAGCATGCCGTGGACCTTTGGATTTAACTTCCTGACATACTTTACAAGATCGACAATAAATCCGTATGTCCTTGTTTACCAATGGCCAAAAGAAAGCCGCAAGGACTCTTGACTTAGTACGGGAAAAACCCATGTGTCCAGCACACTGAGAGTCGTGAGCGTGCTGCAAAATTTTAACTCTCAAATTCTTGGGAACAAGGATTTGAGAATGACTTGACGTAATGGAGTCTTGAACCATACGTACAAGTACGCCATTCTTCTTTGTAATCCACGATTTACGACTTGTGTCTTTATTCGGATCACCTTTAGTTGCAAGAATGAAGAATTTCTTCAGAGTGGGATCATCTTCTTGCTGTTTTATAAACGAGTCACGAGAAATTACCAAGGGATCATCTTGGTTATGCACTTCATTATCTTCAGTAGATAAAGTTTGAGGCATATTAAGAGCCTGAGCTCTAGTGACTACAGCGTTAGCAATCTGCATGTTTTGCCTTTCCCCACGCGGAAATTTGTTGCGGAGTGCATTCTTTGACTCCATGAATGCGACCGATGATAAGGTCAGCGATCGGATTCGGAAGGAGACATGCGTGTACATCTCCTGTAAAGAAAGGAGTAGCAATCCTAATGATAGCAGTAGAGTATTTCTCTAATGTGCCGCCAAATGTTACACATTTGACTACTTGTCCAGTGGCACGGGAAGGATCTACGAGTGACTGCCTAACACCAATTGTGGTGTATCCAGAATCAAATAGAACGGAGACTGGATTGTTATGTACTAAACCCTTATGTAGGACAAGAGAACCTCTTCCATCATGCGCGACTGATGCAGGAAGAGCAGGAAGAGGATGGCCACAGCTTAAAGTAGACACTGTGGTTGGCTCAAATAATGTTTTGCATTGGGGGCACTGAGATGCTCTCCCAAAATCAAAAGCGGAACATGCCATATTACTAGCATCATTATTATCTTTACTCTGTTTATAGGCTTCTTGAGACTATTGCTGTGCAGAGTTTGCCTGAAAATGTGGTTTATGTCTTCTGTTTTGAGATCTACCTCGGTTATTATTACCTCTGTAGTTATTGTTACCTCTATTGTAACCCCTATTTGGGTTTGAGTCATAGTTCTCTTGGTTACCATTATCATATTCATTATAATGAGTATCTCTGTAATTATGATCTTGTTGACTCCAAGACGGATAACTCGGATAGTTTCTATAATTACTTCCTCTACGGAAATTCCTATAATTATGACCACCCCTGTGTCGAGAGCTATCAGCTCGTCTCCAGTTCTTCGACGAAGAACCCTGAAATGATTGGTTACCTTGGTTTTGATAACTATTATGGTTACCTTTTTTTATCAAATCTGTTTTGGGGTCCCTGAAATCTGTGTGAATAATTGGGATTGTATGGTGTTGCTGAAGCAACTGGCATACTCTCCTTAATCTTAGTGTTGCCAAAAGTCACGTCGGGGTGTGCAGTGACATATTGGGAACAATATTCTTCCATTTCCTTTAGTGATTTGGGTTTACGCTCATGTATAAATTCAAGGAATGGTTTGTTAACACATGACATAATCTTATCTCTGAGCAACAAATCTATAAGTCCTTCATAAGTTTTTTCTGTCTTGGAAAGCTCAATCCAACGATCAAATGTGAGACGTGCCTTTGCAGTGAATTCTGAGAATTCTACACCTGTCTCAGGCACCATCGTCTTAAACAAAAGGCGATAGCCTTCCTCACTTAGCTGGTATTTTTTTTTATCAAAGCCGCCCTAATGACATCATAATTATCCTTATCTGCTTCTCCTACAAGGCATAATCTAGTCAGAGATTCACCTTTCAAGTTTTCTGCTAATTGATTAGCGTATTGTGATTTATCCACATTATGTGTACGACAAGAACGTTCAAATCTATCCAGCCAGAATGTAATATCGTCACTGACTGATTGAACGGTGGAACCTTAACCTTGTAAGTAGAAGGTTTACCATTACCACTAGATGCCTGATTAACATTACTCATACTTGTCAATCTTAATTTCTCTAACTCAAATTCATGTTCTCTTATTGCTTTTCTCTCTTCAGCAGCAGCTTTTCTCTCTTCTGCAGCAGCAGCCGCTTTTCTCTCTTCAGCAGCAGCATCATCTTTTCTTTTTTCTTTTTCCATTTCCATCTGGAATCCTTTTTCTTCAGTCTGTATCTGCAATTTCTTTTGTTCAGCTTCTCTTTCTAATCTTTTCTCTTCAGCTGCTAATTTTTTCTCTTCAGCTGCTAATCTTTTCTCTTCAGCTGCTAATGTCTTGTCATATTGAGCAACTGTCCATTCTTCTAATTGTTGACCAGTCTTATCAAGGGATTTCCCTTGTGCAATGAAGTATTCTAATGTAGACATGATGTCTAACAATAATACTAATTACCTGAAACAATAATAATACCACAAGTTCTTAATGACTTGATTAATCAGTACACTATCTCAATCTCAGTGGGTCACAAGCCTTAATAAGGTCTTGTATAATTTTTTTTTGTATACCAGCAATAATAATGAAGTACTGGTTTATACCCTAATCCAAGTGCAGTGCACAAGCAATAGTGTCTTATGAAATATACCTATATAAAACATATGTCAACCAACAGCATACATAAAGCACAAATAAGACTGACAATACGAAAACGTTTGCAGAAATCAAATAAATCAAATAGGGAAATCAATGAAAATAATCACTGAATCTGCAAGGAATAACAACACAAATGACGTCACAGTATATGAATATAAATTGTGAATAGAACTGAAAGATAGAAAAGGGTAGACCAACAAATTACAAACAAATCAAAACAAAACTAAGGAACAAAGAAATATTACAAAAAATAACAATAATTACAGTCTTCACAGCTAACACTAATAGCAACAGTTGTCGCAGCAAATTCTCCAATTAAGGAAATTGCACCTAAAGAAAACTCCCACAACGGACCCTCTATGACGTGGGATATTCTGTTGTGAGGACACCGCCCAACCTAAACATAACCCGCTGACATATAAACTAACATACTATACAAACAAATAACATGTAAACATAAATATATAAATTATGTGTATGATAGTATGTGTTGCAAAATAGGCTCAGTTTTACAGTAATGGCAAAGTTATTCTTATGAAAATAAATAAACTGCCACTTTATTGAATTACAAATTCTGGCCTTAAATATTAAAGTTCAACACAATAGCAGAACATAAGAAGACGCTAGCGTAGTGGTTACAACACCGCTCTGGCGACCGGGTGATACAGGATCAAACCCGGGCGACGGCATTTGAGGATTTTTCGTCGACCGGGATTTGGACTGGATTAACTCGAGACCTGGCGAGGAGATTTGAAGGAGTGTCGTCGACCAGGGACTGGCGGCTCCTGAGCCGACCCAGCTGCAATGGGTACCTCCGAAATCGGCGAGTATTTGCCTGAATGGCGAGGGAAACCTGTCTCTGTACAAGAAATAAAGGGATACTCACGTAAAATCAATGTCAGGTTAGACAAAAATAATAACTGAACCTCGAGAGCAGTACGCATCCATCGATGAAAGTAGGGCTTTTATGTTCAACCACATTTCAAAAACAGGACAGTTTATGGCCTTTAAAGTATCATCTCTGTACTGTGAAACTCTGTAATGTCTATGCGTAAAAATGTCAACAACGCTGACCTACATACTGCATTCACTTGACAGGTCACGTGACGAAGTGTTGACAAAGAGCAAACTAATACTGCAAGTGTGTCGTATCAGCCACAGGAAACGGTCTGGTATCGGTAGTCTGTTGACTTCTTAACTTCTGCGAGGTCAAACCCAGAAAGCTGGTCCACCAGTTGATAAAACCTCTCTGTAGTTGATAACTCTATATTCTTTGCTCATCATCAGTTGATAAATGTAAGCTCACTAGAACATCACCAGAGCTACATGCTGTGTTGTTGTGTTGCTTGTGGTTTGAGTATGGAATGTCAACTCGACCTACGCAGTGGTGTGTAGACATAGATTGTGAGTATAATATGCGAATGATAAGAAGAGTTCGTGGTGTTGACAAATGGTCTTTTTCTCACACTCATGTATGGCTGGAAGTCATCGACACCAACGACTGTGTACCTTTGCTACAGTTTAATTGGACGTACACACTCGACAGCACGAATAGTGACAAATCACAGGTTGGCATAATACATCATGGTACAGTGGATAAATGGTCTTGCAATGATACATGGGCACTCATGTAGAATAATAGCATAATGGACTGTCAGTAGACAAGCACTCAGTATTGCCCATATATATATATATATATATATATATATATATATATATATATATATATATATATATATATATATATATATATATATATATATATATATATATATATATATCATCTGAGTTTACTGACAAAGCACGTCAGATTATAAACAACATTCAAGATGGCTTCTAGACCTAACCTCGTCTAGCGAAGATTCCTTGAAATAATATTCAGCACATATTTTTCATATAATCATATTGAACCGCTAGTACTGGGTTCTCATGTGTAGCAGTGATCTCTGGACTCATCAAGCGATAATACGGGGTATCCCTTTCTCTTCTTGAAAGTCACAAAATATTTGGATACAAGATGGCTTCTCTCGTGAGCTGTCACTCACGTTTGGATACAGATAATGAATCTGTATTAAAGTTAGTCATTCATTAAATGTTCTCATAGCTCTGTAGATTCTATCATGATACAATTGACTTCATCATACAAGATATAGTGCTGCTAGGAATGAATGTCATCTTCATCTAGTTAAATATATTCTCTCAGACGTACAAATCGTGCCTATCGAAAAACGGTGGCTTCGTAAGAGAGTTCATAAGGAGAATCTTTTGTTACCTTGGTATCAGAAATATGATTCTGCCATTCCTTGGCAATAAGAATAAACACTGGGGTAAAGCATACACGATAGGTCTAGACGACTATCACTTTCCCCATAAATACTGAGATCACTTTTTCCGGCGACAAGCCGCTACACAAAAATCACAGCCCCATCAGGACGAAGCCAAATCACACCTCTCTAGCGACACATCCGCCGAACAGCCCTTTGACCTTTCTAGAGACAAAAGACCATATAGTTCGACTTAGACATGCAAAGATATTCAGATATAAGACAGACTCGTCCTACCCAGACAAACAATACACATAAATTCAGGCCATAGATACACTGAAGCAAGAACAACCTATTTCTACCCAAACAAAGAATAAATCGCAGTAAAACTGGATTCATCCGCGGAGTTCGATTGAAAGTGACGACACTCCTTTCAAGGGGAAATAACTCAGTAATGACTTTTCCTTAAGCACTAAAAAGTATCTATTTTGTTTACAAAATATTTGCAAACATAACAAGCATACACATGTATTATATTGTAAGATATCAAAGACTGCACGTAACAAGGGATAATTGTATTTCCAAGGGATATCACCAAGAGTAGGTAAGAGTGAGTGAGTGGCCACTGTTTGAAAGAATGTGTGAGTATTTTTCTTTGTTTCAGGGAATTTACCAACATTGGATTTGCTTAAATTTGTTTACTTTACTGGTTAGCATATAGTAGGAACTTGTTTACTTTACTGTCTACTCCGTAACATAGTGCTAACCTTCGACCTTTGGGTTATTAACTTTGGGTTCTTTTCTTCATAGGGGAGGGCGCATCTATTCTGCTATTTCATATTTATGTAAATCTGATTTTATTTGATCTTTTCTTTAGATATTTGGTGTTGTCGAGGTTAAATGATAATAAACTACAAAGAAACTTACCTTTGTGTGTTGGTCAAACACATACCCATTTATCTTTAGTTTTTCCAGTTTGTGTGTCTTGTGTCACATAGCTGTGTGTGTTTGTAGAGAAACTTATCTATTCGTGATAGGGAGATAAAAGCTGTCTTACAATAAAGTACAGTCGGAAAGATAGGCTCGAAGAGATTATCTAATCACTCCAGAGACAGATCTTTTTTCCTCAGTTCTACCACCTGTGAAAAAATCTATTTCTATACCTTCTCGCGTATCTGTCGACATCCACTCTATAAACTCAGACGGGCCAATTAACACAATTAACCTTCCGTACGACACTCACATGCACTTTCGCACATTCACTCACGCATTCACTCAGTAACTCATTTAAACTCACTCACCCACACGCTCACTCACATTATCACGCATAGGGTGGTCCCATAGCACATACTGCCACAGTGGGTTAAAATATTTGTGACTTCACTATTCTGAGTCTCAAATTTATCAGGTATCAGGTGGGATGACAGGTTCCATTCCTCGTTGCCTTTGCCTTCAATAACCCAAGAGCAGAATCAGGTACTTATTTACAGCTGGGTAGACTTTGTCACGGGTTACCTCCCCTTAGCTCTGCAGTAGTGGTCCAACAGTGGCCAAAACTCAAGAGTAACTAACGTGGGTCTTCAAAGGTGTCTACCTTCACACAAGATTACTCTTGGCAGAGTTGTAGTTAGAAGAATAATGATGCTTCTACCTCAAGGGGACTGTCACAAGGTATTCCGAAAGCGAGAACAATGCTGCATTGGCTGAGCCCGTTAACTCCTCTAGTATCGGCCGTCAACATTTGTGAAGGATTATGTAATCTTATTATTTTAGCTCGTACAAGTCCCCAGCTGAGTTAATTCAGCGAATTTCCTCTTATTATTTTTTAGCTCTGTTTGAGTGTTTTTAAGAAATGGTCTGAGACATACGTTTGTAGTACATTCAAAATTATTAAATCAACTTTAGATTTGTCTTTATACAAGTAACAAATTTAATAATCAATTACGTATTAACAGTTATAAAAAATGAATAATTGTTTAGAAAAAAGTATTCATTACAGTGTGTTGTTATGGTTTTCGAAATTGGACAGTTCACTTGACAGCTTTTAAATCTTACCTAGTTGCCATTAGTTTTTTCTGCTCCCGCTGATGTTTTGGTCGCTGGTGTCCCTGGTCAAGATTTAAAAGTTGCAGCACGTTCCAAGTAGAATCAGGAAATAACTGCAAAGCTGGTCCCGCGTCTCTAAGACCCGTCTGATGAAGGTGGCGAGCGTCGACTTCCGTCCACTTATACCCACGCTTGTTCCAGAAATAGTACCCTCAACTGGTCCCACCAACTAGTATGGCAAAAGAAGAGAAACAAATACCCTCTGAGTATTGAGTTTCCCGACACATACTTATGTGCCCCCCCCTCTTTTCATTCCACCATCCCATCTATCTCAGAACTTTTACCCTCTCTGAGAATTAATCTTAACCCCTGTGCGCGAAAAACTATCTTTACATTTAAAATGAAAAGTTTTATATTTAACTTTAGTTAAAAATTTTAATATAGTTTGAATATGTTTACATTTACATCAGTTTAAAAGGTTGTAAACTTTCACTACATTTAGAGTGAATACGTTTTACATTTACACTGGTTGAAAAGGTTACTAGTATAACAAGTATTTACATCATTTCTTTCATCGTTCCTTTCCTGCTCCATATGGAACTTTGGACTACCTCTGCTTTTGATTCTTTATAAGAAACTCGCATTAAAGCAGTCCCCAGCCCTGGCAGTGGTGGTTCATAAAATCATCATTCTATATCCTGAGGATGTCAGCCTCAAATGACTTGGACATCCACTAGCAATTTTCGCATGTTAAGATTCACATGTCAATATATACTTATTAGTTCACATGTTAATAATGAAAACAAATATAGTATTCAAAATGTACAACTTACGCCAATCTTTACGCTCACAGACTGTTGACTCAGAGAAGTAGAGGCCTCTTACATTTTGTTGTTACTTTAGCAATAAGTTCCCACTTTGACTCCGTGTTTCAGATTCCAGTTTTCCTTGCTAATAATGGTAGAATTTTCCTGGGAGATAATTCCTCAAGATGCTCAAACAAAGTCCGGTCCGATAACTGAAATCTGCTGCTATTCTTAACTCTGGAAAGGTCTGGTTGTCGTCTTGGCGCAAGTGAATTTTCACATTGCTTTCAACCGACTAAAATGTCAGGTTAAATTGCTCCTCTCGTTTCTGGCACGCGTTGCTTACTATTAGACCAGGCCCCAATCAGAAATGTAGTTATGTTTACATCTCGAGTGTCGGCAGATAGTTTCAAACATGCGTGTTTAGGATGGGGTAATTCAAAATATTTCTACTAGGAAAATTATGCGCATTAACTCAAAGGTCATGTCTTCCAAATATGGAATGCAAGCATCCGATGATTCTTTCGGCAATGTACAAATAAGATATTACTTTAATCTAAAGTAATGTCTTTGTAATAAGGTGTACAGGAAATGATTATGTCATTCGTTTCGGCCGAGTGCATGCCAACAGGTCGATATTTTATCGCGGGGCACTTCAACGTAAATATGACACGCGTTCACTGTACGAATATTGACCTGGCCCATCTTTGTTTTACCTGCGTCTTAATCTTAGCAAAGCCGAGAAGCGCAAAGCAAACATGAACAATTATCACTGAAGGGAGTGTTAAATTGATTTTAAAAAATAGGTAATATCTGCTTGATAGCAGAGAAAAAAAAAATGGGCCGACCATGGAAATCCGAGTGATTTAGTACACCAACAAAATTGTAACTAAATACTGCCGGAGAGGAAAAGAGATCGATCCATTATTTATGTGACAGATTGAAACGTAACGTCACCCGGACTCGAACTCAGCAGCTTTGCCTCGAGATGCAACCACTTTGCAATTCGCCGCTCTCAGAAGAAGAGTACAAGAAAAAAAAATCAAAGTACGAACAGAGTTACAATTTAAAAAAATAAATAAAAACAAAATAAACACAACACAACATTTAAATACCTGGTTAGCAGCTGTTGCAGCCTGTTGACCTATACTCCAAAGGAAGCAAAAAATTAATGAAGATGGTAATTATGGTGATCACACATTCACAATTTTCGTGGCTGACGCTTTCATTTTTCACTTTTCTAGATCGATAGCCAAGTTGATAAAATCCTGGATTTCGAACTCTCTAACTCCGGAAACAAAATATCAACTCTTTGTTTACACTCACGTTCGACATTTTTCGCTTAAAAAAAAAAAAAAACTCCACAACGTTTGCATTTCTTACTGAAGTGCATCAAGGACGTTTGCCGGGTTCATTGATTTGACCGTAATGTTGTGTGTAGGTGGAAGACTGCTGTTGTGTGTAGGTGGAAGACTGCTGTTGTGTGTAGGTGGAAGACTGCTGTTGTGTGTAGGTGGAAGACTGCTGTTGTGTGTAGGTGGAAGACTGCTGTTATGTGTAGGTGGAAGACTGCTGTTGTGTGTAGGTGGAAGGCTGCTGTTGTGTGTAGGTGGAAGGCTGCTGTTGTGTGTAGGTGGAAGACTGCTGTTGTGTGTAGGTGGAAGACTGCTGTTGTGTGTAGGTGGAAGACTGCTGTTGTGTGTAGGTGGAAGACTGCTGTTGTGTGTAGGTGGAAGACTGCTGTTGTGTGTAGGTGGAAGACTGCTGGTGTATGTAGGTGGAAGACTGCTGGTGTGTGTAGGTGGAAGACTGCTGTTGTGTGTAGGTGGAAGACTGCTGTTGTGTGTAGGTGGAAGACTGCTGTTGTGTGTAGGTGGAAGACTGCTGTTGTGTGTAGGTGGAAGACTGCTGTTGTGTGTAGGTGGAAGACTGCTGTTGTGTGTAGGTGGAAGACTGCTGTTGTGTGTAGGTGGAAGACTGCTGTTGTGTGTAGGTGGAAGACTGCTGTTGTGTGTAGGTGGAAGACTGCTGTTGTGTGTAGGTGGAAGACTGCTGTTGTGTGTAGGTGGAAGACTGCTGGTGTGTGTAGGTGGAAGACTGCTGTTGTGTGTAGGTGGAAGACTGCTGGTGTGTGTAGGTGGAAGACTGCTGGTGTGTGTAGGTGGAAGACTGCTGTTGTGTGTTGGTGGAAGACTGCTGTTGTGTGTTGGTGGAAGACTGCTGTTGTGTGTAGGTGGAAGACTGCTGTTGTGTGTAGATGGAAGACTGCTGGTGTGTGTAGGTGGAAGACTGCTGGTGTGTGTAGGTGGAAGACTGCTGGTGTGTGTAGGTGGAAGACTGCTGGTGTGTGTAGGTGGAAGACTGCTGTTGTGTGTAGGTGGAAGACTGCTGTTGTGTGTAGGTGGAAGACTGCTGTTGTGTGTAGGTGGAAGACTGCTGTTGTGTGTAGGTGGAAGACTGCTGTTGTGTGTAGGTGGAAGACTGCTGTTGTGTGTAGGTGGAAGACTGCTGTTGTGTGTAGGTGGAAGACTGCTGTTGTGTGTAGGTGGAAGACCGCTGTTGTGTGTAGGTGGAAGACCGCTGTTGTGTGTAGGTGGAAGACCGCTGTTGTGTGTAGGTGGAAGACCGCTGTTGTGTGTTGGTGGAAGACCGCTGTTGTGTGTAGGTGGAAGACCGCTGTTGTGTGTAGGTGGAAGACTGCTGGTGTGTGTAGGTGGAAGACTGCTGTTGTGTGTAGGTGGAAGACTGCTGTTGTGTGTAGGTGGAAGACTGCTGTTGTGTGTAGGTGGAAGACTGCTGTTGTGTGTAGGTGGAAGACTGCTGTTGTGTGTAGGTGGAAGACTGCTGTTGTGTGTAGGTGGAAGACTGCTGTTGTGTGTAGGTGGAAGACTGCTGTTGTGTGTAGGTGGAAGACCGCTGTTGTGTGTAGGTGGAAGACCGCTGTTGTGTGTAGGTGGAAGACCGCTGTTGTGTGTAGGTGGAAGACCGCTGTTGTGTGTTGGTGGAAGACCGCTGTTGTGTGTAGGTGGAAGACCGCTGTTGTGTGTAGGTGGAAGACTGCTGGTGTGTGTAGGTGGAAGACTGCTGTTGTGTGTAGGTGGAAGACTGCTGTTGTGTGTAGGTGGAAGACTGCTGTTGTGTGTAGGTGGAAGACTGCTGTTGTGTGTAGGTGGAAGACTGCTGTTGTGTGTAGGTGGAAGACTGCTGTTGTGTGTAGGTGGAAGACTGCTGTTGTGTGTAGGTGGAAGACCGCTGTTGTGTGTAGGTGGAAGACTGCTGTTGTGTGTAGGTGGAAGACTGCTGTTGTGTGTAGGTGGAAGACCGCTGGTGTGTGTAGGTGGAAGACTGCTGTTGTGTGTAGGTGGAAGACCGCTGTTGTGTGTAGGTGGAAGACTGCTGGTGTGTGTAGGTGGAAGACTGCTGTTGTGTGTAGGTGGAAGACCGCTGTTGTGTGTAGGTGGAAGACTGCTGTTGTGTGTAGGTGGAAGACTGCTGTTGTGTGTAGGTGAAGACTGCTGTTGTGTGTAGGTGGGAGACCGCTGTTGTGTGTAGGTGGAAGACTGCTGTTGTGTGTAGGTGGAAGACCGCTGTTGTGTGTAGGTGGAAGACTGCTGTTGTGTGTAGGTTGAAGATTGCTGTTGTGTGTAGGTGGAAGACTGCTGTTGTGTGTAGGTGGAAGACTGCTGTTGTGTGTAGGTGGAAGACCGCTGTTGTGTGTAGGTGGAAGACTGCTGTTGTGTGTAGGTGGAAGACCGCTGTTGTGTGTAGGTGGAAGACCGCTGTTGTGTGTAGGTGGAAGACCGCTGTTGTGTGTAGGTGGAAGACCGCTGTTGTGTGTAGGTGGAAGACCGCTGTTGTGTGTAGGTGGAAGACTGCTGTTGTGTGTAGGTGGAAGACTGCTGTTGTGTGTAGGTGGAAGACCGCTGTTGTGTGTAGGTGGAAGACTGCTGTTGTGTGTAGGTGGAAGACCGCTGTTGTGTGTAGGTGGAAGACTGCTGTTGTGTGTAGGTGGAAGACTGCTGGTGTGTGTGTAGGTGGAAGACTGCTGTTGTGTGTAGGTGGAAGACTGCTGTTGTGTGTAGGTGGAAGACCGTTGTTGTGTGTAGGTGGAAGACTGCTGTTGTGTGTAGGTGGAAGACTGCTGTTGTGTGTAGGTGGAAGACTGCTGTTGTGTGTAGGTGGAAGACTGCTGTTGTGTGTAGGTGGAAGACTGCTGGTGTGTGTAGGTGGAAGACTGCTGTTGTGTGTAGGTGGAAGACTGCTGTTGTGTGTAGGTGGAAGACTGCTTTTGTGTGTAGGTGGAAGACTGCTGTTGTGTGTAGGTGGAAGACTGCTGTTGTGTGTAGGTGGAAGACTGCTGTTGTGTGTAGGTGGAAGACTGCTGTTGTGTGTAGGTGGAAGACTGCTGTTGTGTGTAGGTGGAAGACTGCTGGTGTGCGTAGGTGGAAGACTGCTGGTGTGTGTAGGTGGAAGACTGCTGTTGTGTGTAGGTGGAAGACTGCTGTTGTGTGTAGGTGGAAGACTGCTGTTGTGTGTAGGTGGAAGACTGCTGTTGTGTGTAGGTGGAAGACTGTTGTTGTGTGTAGGTGGAAGACTGCTGTTGTGTGTAGGTGGAAGACTGCTGTTGTGTGTAGGTGGAAGACTGCTGTTGTGTGTAGGTGGAAGACTGCTGTTGTGTGTAGGTGGAAGACTGCTGTTGTGTGTAGGTGGAAGACTGCTGTTGTGTGTAGGTGGAAGACTGCTGTTGTGTGTAGGTGGAAGACTGCTGTTGTGTGTAGGTGGAAGACTGTTGTTGTGTGTAGGTGGAAGACTGCTGTTGTGTTTAGGTGGAAGACTGCTGTTGTGTGTAGGTGGAAGACTGCTGTTGTGTGTAGGTGGAAGACTGCTGTTGTGTGTAGGTGGAAGACTGCTGTTGTGTGTAGGTGGAAGACTGCTGTTGTGTGTAGGTGGAAGACTGCTGTTGTGTGTAGGTGGAAGACTGCTGTTGTGTGTAGGTGGAAGACTGCTGTTGTTTGTAGGTGGAAGACTGCTGTTGTGTGTAGGTGGAAGACTGCTGGTGTGTGTTTGTGTGGACGTGTTGAGAGAGAGAAAAATAGTTGCCTTTGTACATTAGATTGTTGTGTGTGGGAACCGTTGAGTGTATGTGAAGGATTGTGTGTGAGTAATATGTGATATCGTTTTGTATATATATATATATATATATATATTGTGTGTGTTTGTGTATAAATATAAACGATTTTTGTGTATGCATAAATGATTTTTTTTTAGCGCCGTGCAGTTTCCGGGGTCTCTGAAGAGAAAAATAAATAACAGGACTACTGCATGTCGTACCAGGCGACTAATATGAGGTTGTGCAGGGCCCGGCAACCTCACCATGTGAAACACATTGCACTTGAAAACGTGTGTGCGTGACAGACTGCTGAGAGTTTTTGATGTGAAGTAATGTTTGTGTGTATGCGTGTTTATATATGATGATTGGTTGTTATAAGCGCATGACACAGTGATATAAGCGCATGACACATTACTGTGTGTGTGTGTGAGCAGGCTTGGCCTCAATAATTGCGGGGCCCTGTTTGGACCTTTCTGATGGGGCCCCTAACTTAAGATTATAGTTTTATTGTAGCGTATTTTATATCAGAATATAGCTAGTTTTATTTTGAACACAGTGTTATAACATATTCCTGATACCTGACTTGAAATAATTTCTTTCCTTTTTTCACAGCTGTAGGAGGGACCTCTGTATATGTCTCCCTGTGAGCACAAGGCCTGATAAAGTCAATCAGATTAAATAGATCTAAGGCCGGCCCTGTGTGTATATGTGTGTATGAAATATTCTTGCATGTGCATAATTTTATTGTGAGAGAGTAAAGAGAGGGAGTAAAGAAAGAAAGAAAGAGAGAGAGAGAGAGAGAGAGAGAGAGAGAGAGAGAGCGAACGAATACATTTTATTTTCAAAGGCTTAAGAATTGAGCGAGCAGGCTCGTCTAAAATGCATCGAATCTTTTTAACTGTATGCATTTATGCTCATAAGCATTTTAAATATTTATGTTAGAAGTATAAAGACAACATACTCACATATGTTCAGTATCTAATTATAATCGAGAAATAAAATACAGTATTTTGAAAACGGCAAAAGTCATCATAAAAACCTACATACATTAGTATATAATGATTTTGGAACATATTTAAATTGTTGGGAAAAGTTGGGGTGGGGGGGGGGGGGGGGGGGGGGGGGGGGGGGGGGGGGAGGGGGGGGGAAAGAGGAGGTGAGCATGTAATCTTCACATGATGTATTCGACGAGAAGAAAAGAGAGAGATAGAAGGAGAAAGAATCTCGTTCGCGTGCATGCAGCTTGACTGTGGGTGTGGAGGTATAACAGATTTCTGACATCCAACAATACAATGGAGAAAACTCTAGGGATTTTGGTTAAAGTAATGTCACGTGATCAGAATAAACATGACCAAGGTGAAGGTTAAACTGGTAACCAATGGCAGATTCTGTTACAACACCGAACCTATAAATTTTAAATCCCGCTTTATCCTGCGATATAAATGGTCGCCTGGTGAGAAGTGAAAAGGTTGGATTTTTTAAGTGAATTTGATTAGAAATATCCATTTTGTTTCTTGTTTTTTGGCATGTATTTACTTGTTAACGAAATCAATACTTGAAGAAAAGTGCGTGTGTGTTTTTGTATGTTTATGCGAATATGGTTGTTTGTCTACTTTTTGGTATCATTTATTATCTATCAGCTTCCACGTAGAGCAAACTCCATCAACAAATTCTGACCAAGTCTTTCTGTTCTGTGCCATTAGGTCAAGGTCGTTCTGTGCCATTAGTTCAAGGTCTTTCCGTGACTTTTTATCCTTGTCTATTTCCAGTTCTAATCTCCATGTGTCATCCTGGGGGTTCCAGAACAAGGACTGCACGGTAGTACTATCAAGTATGTCTTTTTTTCCCCTTATATCTTTCAATCTTTGTTTCCAATGATCTCTTCTATCCTGCCAAAGTTTTTAATTTGAGTAAGGGCAAACAACGTTAAAACAACATTCAAACCATTAAAAAAAAAGGTCTTGAATTAGTGATTTGCTGAATCAGTCGAAATGCTTTGAACTGTTTTCTTCCGTGCCTTGGGCAAAAAATGATCGACCGCACACGATGCAGCTTAATTAGGTTGATTGCCTGCTCCTGAACTCCTGCTCCAAAAAGGAAAATTAAAATACATTTTTTTTTTTAAGTAACGTATCGACCACCTGTAGTGGCACTTCTGATAAAAACATAACAAGCTATTTGAATCACCTAACTCCTGAGATAAATAAAGGAAAAAAGCGAGCACTCCGTACATTCCATTGTAATCATGCGGAAAACTGGTTAAAGTAATGTGGGTTGCAATCTTTAGGATGCACCGCCGTCGTTTTCTGTACCAGTGGCGGAACATTCGCTCGTATAACGAATAAGCGTTGGAAGAAAGTGCGCCGAGCTCTACTCCTCCCCTTCCCCTCCCCTCTCTCTCCCTCAAAAAAACAGCGGCACTCGAGCTTTCCGGCTCTTTCGGCCCAATGACATGTCATTGCGAGGCTGGGGGGTCAGTGGACTTTCCTTCCAACCCGGTCAGGAGCTTCGCTCCTTCCCATCCACACGGGATTTATGTGCAGGAGCCGTTCAGATTATTCAGTCAAATTTCCGGTCGTAAACATTTCTTCAAACGCCGACGACCGGGTTTGAACCATGAACACCTGGTCGCCAGTACAACGTCGTAGCCATTACACCAGCGCGGCTCCCTAGTGCGCCGAGCTAACAGGCTAACAGGGAGAGATGATTGTGAGAACTAAGAAAAAAAAGTATCATCTTTGCTTGAGAAACGCAGTAGAATGAAAAAAAAAAAATTTACAAAAACACACAAATAGTAATACGGCTTACAAAGAGAAAGGGCAAGAAAAACCCACGTTGTGGCCACAAGGCCTTCGCCAGGGACAGACAAACAAGAGACAGAAGGGAAAGAAAGTGAGAATTAAGTGGAGAACACGAAACTATAGAAATAAGAGAAAAAAAAATTCCCTTAAGTTTTGTCACATGTTGGAGCAAAGACGGCTGCCACAAAACCAGGAAGCGGAAGTGGATAGTATATAAAGCAAAAAATAATGAAAACATGGACTGAAAAACAGAGTGAAAAAAAAAATTTTAAATATAGAAAAATAATAAATCAATAAATCAATTAAAAAAAATAAAAATTAAGTAAAAAATTAACAAATAAAGAAATAAAATAAAATAAATTAATTAATTTAAATATATATATATATATATATATATATATATATATATATATATATATATATATATATATATATATATATATATATATATATATATATATATATATAGATATATATATATATATATATATATATATATATATATATATATATATATATATATATTGTCAGGACTAGTAATATTGTGGATTTATCACCATCAGCATATGGATCATAATACTAGCAATATCAAGACTCGTTATCTAAGAATACGACCACAACAAAGACTAGCTGACATAAACTCACCATAACACCTGCAGCAGGCTAAGTTCCCTTTAATAAGTAATCATGCACACAACGTAGCCACACACGGCTAGAAATACATATGCAACACGATGCAACATGGATGCCAAAATAACTTGCAATAATCAACAACGCAATTTACCATTATCACAACTGCGGGTATGTCATACCGAGTGAACAACACAATGACTTTCGCTCACCGGCTAAGTTCTGCAATCTAATAAGCCATACTTAACTACAAATGACTTCTCATCAATGAATTACGAAAGAATGCTGCTAGAAACTACACCACTGTTCTAGACATATGCAAACTAAACTTGACCACATGAATAAATGACAAGCACCATCCATGAACAATAATGGCATCCAAATATCCCAGTGAAATGCTGACAGGGAACAACCTCAAAAAAACGACCCTCCTGGTCGATGGCCAGAAACTCAACTAACTTTCCCCGCCAGAATTCGGGCGCACTTCCTTCCAGGTCACATAACCAAAACGGGTTTTAAATTTGTGTCAGTGTTGTCACTCATCAGCGTGACCATCTTAATATTTTGTAATATTTATGTGACAGTGCCATAGTCATCTCGCCTGTTTTTCCACCGCCATTTTGTCGTTATGTGGCAGCCATCTTTGTTTACATCTAAAAATAGCTACCTTAGTTGTGCCGATACGGATAGCAGCCAATCAGAGAAGAGAATCGTCCAGGCTAGCGCGGCAGTTGAAAATTCTTTATTCATTCTGGTCGCCGTCGCAGAGAGAGAACAAGCTTTGAGAGCTGAAGTCTAGTTCAAGAACATGCCTAGGACTTGTAAGTAGATATAGTATTATTCTCCAACATTCTAAAGTCTTTACAGTGTTAGAAAGGATATTAGGTTTACCATCTTTGTGCCGTAGTATTTTAAGTAAGTATATATTTAATTTTGTGGTGTTTATTTCGCGTCCGTTTGATATTATCCAAATCTATTCGAAAATGGCGTGGGTCCATGTTCAGGAAATATAACACGTGGCCGGTACTAGAACTGGCATATTCAGTTATTACATTTGTGTAAATGAAATTTAATGCTTAAGTATCTCCATATTGTTTGGGGTCCAGGAAACCTTCCAGGAGCTTATGTAAATCCGACACGTAGTTGGTTTGAATTGTGGCGCGATTTAGACTGTTATATTTATTAACTACGGTGCGGATGCCGAAATAGTTTATTTTAGCGTGGCGAGTGCTGCAATATATTATGTTACAGCTTACTAGGATAAAGTCCTGTGCTTTTTCAGTAATGTTAGACTGATTATGTGGTGTAAGTAATAGTAAGATCGGCTAGCTAGTTGGTGTTAGCTTTCTTAGTTTCCTAGTCTTTTATACTGTGTAAAATCTCTATTGGTTATTTTTACCGCTTTATATAGCTTTGCTAAGCCATTATTTCTATAATAGTTAGTATTATAATGTAAGGTTACTATAAGAGGGTGCTGATGAATATTGGTCCCTTTAGAGTGTAAAGTGATATTGAAGGCTCTGTGAGAATAAGGATTTAGGAGAATGAGGTAGTAGATTCACAAGCGCTGGGAAGGAGCAAGGACAGTCTCTTATTACGACAATATCTGTTTTCTCACAGACTACTCCTATCTCTCTTCTGCACAAACAATTGTTTGTCAGTTCCAGTCGCTCAACGCGCTCACCGATTTGGTGATTCTGTCGCTCAACGTACATGAATACAACCTACACAGATGGAAATGTTTGGAGTTTTAGGCCAACCGACAACCAACACAAATAAATATTAATACCTTTATTATCATAAAGGACTCACACATAATTGTACATTTACAGTCAAAAAATCAAAGGTTACAGAATACAAATATAACTAGGGAAGAGGGGTTTTTGAGGAGAAATATCCCATCCACCGTTTCCCGTTTATATTTACTAACAGACAAAACCCGGTCCCAAAGACAAGAAAGGGGGGGGGGGGGGGTGATCAGAGATAGGCAATTTAACCCACTGGTAAAGTTATTACTCTGAGGCAAGGGGTTACAGAAAAGGGGGGGAGGGTGTAGAGGAAAGCTAGGGTTCTCAATTGTCTCCCTTTAAATCAACAAATTTTACGGGAGGGGGGAATGAACACAGTTACCCAATCCCGCTAGGAGAGATCCCGTACAAGGAATATAATGCACCTTAGTACAAGGTCGAACTAATTAAAAGGGTAAAGAAAAGATAAATCTCCTTTCATTCAAAAAAAAAAAACCCACTAGGGCTGGCCATCCCCACAAACACACACGCAGACTTACCGAAAGGTGAATTCTGGCACTTCATAGGAAATACATAAAAAAAACAGCACTAAACCTTGGCTTAGGTAAAAGTATTTTTCTTCCGTGTACAGCCCCAGATTTGGGGTTTGTTGAAGTTAACAAAGTGTCCCGAAATCGCTGGACGTTGAAGTTTAACGGTACTGTTTGTTTATTAGATAAAGTTCCTAAAGAAAGGCACAGGCACTTGGCTAGGCGTGAGGTATGGTGTGGTTCCTAAAATTGGCACAGCTGGTGGAGATAACTTCCTTTTTCCGTAATGTCACAAGTTAAGAAAACACTGAGGTAAGTTCTTCTTCGGGAGGGAGGGGGGGGGGGGGGGGGGGGGGGGGGGGGGGGGGGGGGGGGGGGGGGGGGGGGAGAGAGGAAAATCCACTGAATATACGTGACAGACAGTGTTCAGGTATCGATGTTTTTTTCTTCACAAATAGGGGCAGTGAATAAAAATATGTTCTGCTTCCAGTTTTCTTTAAGGACTCTATATGAACTAGTATTTTTAAAGTGTTTCTTGAATGGCTTTATTCTCAGTTACGTTCAGAGGAGCGGGGCCCATTACAGGTCGCCACAAGTTTAGCTTTAAAAAGTTCATATGTTACTGGAGTTATCAAATTGAGTTTGGCAGAACTCTGTATATAATTAATAATTGCTGGGATGCAGGTTGAATGATCGTTCTGAATGAAAGATAATCAAAACAAGAAATGCATTACAAATCATATTATAATCTGACGCGATAAATTACAGTTAGCCTATTTACTTATTAGCGTCGTCAATTAACAAATCGGGAAAACTTCCCGTGAGTTAAAACAATTAAAAGCACATCTATCTATACAGAACTAAACTGTATTAAAGTTATAATTCTCTTTAACGTCTGCAAAATAAATTTACGCGTCAATTGTATTAGGAAATACTTTTAGCTGTAACATTAGTTTGCACTAGAACTTTGAAAATGGGTTTATTTAATAAGGTTAAATTTACACCACAATCCATTGAAATCAATTGAAATAACTCGACCACTGATCACTCGAAGCTAATGTATAAATTACCGTCTGCACAGAAAGAATACACTCCAATAGTCACGAAGGTAGATGAAATCCAGCAGGAATCCGACTATGCTAGTGCAACTAGGATTCTGTCAGAGCGAACGATAAAATGCAGTTTCTCGGAGTTCTCTATTTATACTTCTCGAATGTAACTTGAAGGGGGCGTGTTAAATTTTCGCACCTTTCTTGAACTTGAGCAAAATTCGAGATACCTCGCCGTGGTGTTAACCGTTGCAATTCCTACGATTCCCCCGGTCTACCGATTTCCTTCCGTCTCAGGCTGCTCGCATAAGAGTGCGAAAATTTCCCGAGAAGCTAACTCTGTGAGCTGAAAGTTCCTGATTCTTTAGATCGCGGCCGCTCCACGTTGAATTCTGAAGATCAGCCTGTTCTTTGATGGTACCGCTGTTCTGAGAGCTTTGGCAACTCCCACCAGGCGGGGTGACAGCCAGGTAAGAAAATGATCTGCTGTTTATTGCTCTAGAAACAGGAGTGAGTCTATGGCCCGTCCTTTTTCGGGCCGGCGTTAAGGAAAAGATTGCTATAAATCGTTCTCAGAAATGGTTGTGGGCGGGATTTAACCTCCCATCAAAGGCCATGCGATCTCAAACGTTCACATAAGATAGCAGGCTACATATTAATGATCCAGCGTGTAAGGTTCTCGTGGAAATGTTGCATGCCGGTAAAAGTTACAACAGATGATCAGGGGTTCTAAAGTTATGAGAGGCCAATATTCTGTTATCATCCATCGAGTCAGGGAAATTCATTTGTCATACTTAGACGTACGTCACAATCGTCCCCACTTTTGAGACATGGAAACTCGTTTTCATGTTTCATTTATGACAATGAAGCTGCCCTGATCGGTAGCTTTAGGATGATTGGCATCGTCGATTTTCTCCTCTTCCTCTGTGGTCCAGTTTCTACTCAAGAAGTCAGCTCCGACATTCTGTTTTCCTGGAATATATTCCACTTTGAAGGAATAAACACTCAATAGCAAGGCCCAACGCATTATCCTTGCGTTGAATTCCTTCTTGGCACCCAGGAAAGCTAGTGGAGCATGGTCTGTTTGCACCGTGAAAGAAGTACCATACAGAAACTCATGATGGCGTCTGATGCCATGAATCAGAGCGAGACATTCTCTTTCAACGACACTGTAGTTGCGTTCCGCTTTATTCAGTTTCCGACTGCCATAGGCAACTGGAAATAGCATGTTCAGGTCACTGTCATCGGCTTGCAGCAATGTTGACCCGATGCCCTGACCTGACGCATCAACTCTCAGTATGAAAGGTTTCTTAAGGTCAGGTAACCTTAGGATGGGGTATGCCGACAACTGTCCTTTCAAAGTGCTGTATGCATGTTCGCACTTTTGATTCCACATGACCTTATCAGGACAACCTTTCTTGGTGAGGTCAGTCAGAGGTGCTGTCAGTCCGTTGAAGTTCTGGATGTATTTCTGATAGTATGCACATAGCGATATGAAGGAACGTACGTCTTTCTTCGTTCGGGGTCTTTTTGCTGCCACAATTTTCTCCACGTTCTTCTTAATAGGCCAACTGCATCCGTGAGAAATAGTATGCCCCAGGAAGTCTAACTGTTCAAACCCGATGAGACATTTGCTAGGTCTGGCTGTGAGACCCGTTTCCTGTAGTCTCCTGAGGAGCATAGCAACCGTAGCAATATGTTCTTCATAGGTTTCCGATGCAATTAATATGTCATCCATGAAATTATGGATATGGGGACTTTGCAAAGGCTCTAGAAGCTTCCTCATCATCCTGGTGAACACTCCTGGTGCGTTATGCAAACCGAACGGCATCACATTAAATGTGTAATGTCCTTCGCTAGTGCTGAAAGCTAACAAAGGTTTAATTTCCTCCTTGACTGGTATTTGATAATAACCTTTACTGAGGTCAATCTTGGAGAAGATCTTTGCTTTGCTGAGCTTGGTGAACAACTCAGAAACAGTTTGGAGAGGTTCGGGCTGGAATTCCGTTACAGCGTTTAGCAACCTGTAATCAATGCACAGCCGAACTTCCTTATTGGGCTTCTGCAACAGCACTACACTCGAGCTGTAAGGAGATGTAGACTCACTGATAATTCCTGCCTGACGCAGCTTGTCTATTTCTCCGCGAAGTGCATCCGCTTTAGCGTACGGGATGGGGTAAACTCTGGTTTGAACAGGGGTCTCGTTTGTTAATTTCATATCAAATTCAATGAGATTTGTTCGACCAGGTACATCCGTTAAGACTGCACTGTACTGTTTTAGTAGAGCCCTGGTTTCTGTTTGTTGTTCTGGTGAGAGATTGTCGCCGAACTTGACATCTTTAAAGGATTCTGTGGGTTGCAGTGGATACTCCATGCAACCATCATCATCTTCCTCGTCTTCCGTTGCTATGGCGACAGCCAGGAGATGCTCGGAGGATGGCACCGGTCTTTCCAAATATTTCTTTAGCAGATTTATGTGGAAGACCTTCTCCTTTCCTTTGATGGAGATCTTGTAATTGGTACGTGAGATCTTTTTAAGGACGGTAAACGGCCCTTGCCATCCGATGCGAAGTTTATTGCTTCCGGTTGGGAGTAGCAACAAAACTTTCTCCCCTGGTTGGAGCTCTCTCTCTTTTGCAGCTTTGTTGTATCTTTTAGCGTGTTTAGCGCGGGCTTTCGTAAGGTTGGTTGTAGCTAGATCCCATCCTAGCTTTAGCCTTTCCTTGAGCTCAGATACATACTTGCTTGCAGAGACGACTGTCTCGTCAGCCTTTTGGTCTGTCAGGGACCGAAGTAAGGCTTCTAATGGCCCCTTTATAGGTCTGCCAAATAAAAGTGTAGCAGGCGGGAATCCCGTAGACGCTTGGGGAACCTCTCGGTAGGCGAATAAGGCAGCCGATATATATAGGTCCCAGTCTTCCGGTTTCTCCTGACCCAGCTTACGTAACATGGTGGTGAGGCTGCCATTAAAACGTTCCACGAGCCCATTTCCGGCCGGATGGTAGGGACTTGTGTGGATATGTTTGGCCCTCAAGATCTTAAAGATCTCCTCCATTAACAGGCTACGGAATTGGGATCCATTGTCCGTCAAAACTTGTTGAGGGAATCCCAACCGTGTAAAGATTTGCACGAGGGCTTCTGCAACATGCTTGGAATCTATGCATGTTAGCGGTACAGCTTCGGCCCACATTGTGCAAGTGTCGACTAAAGTCAGGATGAACCTGTGCTTTCTTTTGGTCCTTTCCAGGGGTCCAATGATGTCGACAGCAACCCGTTCAAATGGAGTCCCTACTATTGGCATTTGCCCCATGGGTACTGGGGGTGTCAAGTGCTTGGGTGCTACCCGTTGGCACTGGGCGCAGGATTTCACATACCTGATAATGTCAGAGTTCATTCCTGGCCACCAATAGTGGGTTTTTATTCGCTGAATAGTGGCGTTTTGCCCCATATGTCCGCTAAAGGGAAGAGAGTGCCCCATCTCTAAGATCTGGCTTCGGTACTGCGTCGGAACTAGGAGCTGGTTATTCCCCGTGTCCGGGTTGCCCGTTCTACGATACAATACGCCATCCTTAGAAAAGATGTCTCCGTTGTGTCTGGGGTCCTTAGCCATGGGCAGTTTTTTAAAGCAGAGCTCCAGAGTAGGGTCCTTTTGTTGCGCCTCCTTCAGTTCGTTCGGCAACAAATTTGGCGCAGGCTCCCTCTCCTTCTTGGCTTGCCCTCTTGTGGTTACCGCTGCCACAATCGGCTCCTTTGGTCTCCCAATAAACACATATCTACATCCCAGGATAACTGGGTAGATAGGATCATCCATAATGGCCGCTTTTATAACTCCTCTGACAAAATCAGAGTGTATTTCTACCAGTGCGATAGGCAGCGTCCTGGGCGCATCACTCTTAAACACTCCACTAAGTTTGACGGTTTCCTCTGTCTCCTGACCTGGTTTGACTAGGTGTCTAGCAACAATACAACTAAAACTTAATCCAGTGTCAAAGAGACAAGTGGTTGAGGTACCATTCAAAATTACAGTTCCTCGAGTTGAGGGTCGGTCCCCCTCAGGTTGAGAATCACTGACATTGATTCTACCTTTCGAGGCTGTATGCAAACATCCAACGCGGTTTGAACCGGTTTGTTTGCCCTGATCAGACGTTCCTGGTGTAGGGGTCTTCCCTTTTCCTTGACCTTGGTGGCCGCGCTGCCACGTAGGCTTGGTGGGTTGATCAGAATTGTTGTTGGGGGGGTATCGGGTTTTGTAGAATTTCGATTTTTCCTGGGGAGGTCTCTGGGTATTATTTTCTCGTTGGTTATAATTCTGAGAGGAATTAGAGGAATAGGATGACTGCTCTAGATTTTGTTTACGAGATGGCTCATCTGTGGGTTTACGTTTAGTGCTGGGAAGTTCGGCCATTGCATTGGTATAGCGTTCGGCCTTATTGAGTATGTCCTCAAGCCTGACTGCGCCCTGTTCAGCCAAAAATCTACGGGTTTCGTTTGACAAGGTTGCCTTTATCTGTTCCACAAGAACAAGTTCAAGTAGTCCCTCATATGTAAGAGGTAGGTCAGATAATTCAATGCACTTTGTCAAATAGCCCGTGAGACGTGAAGAGAATTGGGGGAATGTTTCCGTGCTCTCTTTTCGGCTGTTTCTGAACATTTGCAGAAATTTTCGGGCGGTCATTTCGAACCGCTCTAGCAAGGCCTTCTTAAGCATGTCGTAATCATGTTGGTTCGGTCCCAGCTTTGTGTATACGTCATAAGCATTCGCTTTTAGTGACGTCGAGAGTTTAAGTGCCCAGCGGGAACTCTCTAACCCATACAGATTTGCGAGCCTTTCGAATTTTTCTAGGTAGCTGTCAATTTTTTCGTTAGGGCTAGGAAAAGACTCTAAAGCAAAAGACATCGCAGTTAATTGGGCAGACTGAGTGCTGGAGAGATCCATTGTTTGAGACTGGGGCGAAGACGGCTCTCCATTATTTGAAGTAGAGGCACTCCGACTCTCTAAAGCCTTGAGCGCTAATTCATGCTGTCTTTCCTTGTCTCTCTCTCTTTCCCTGCGGGCGTCCATCTCTGCCTCAATTTTCTTCTGCTCCAATTGACGATCGTCCGCTTCTTTCTTCCTAGCTTCTGCCCTCTCTTCCTCCGCGTCATACCTTTGCAGTTCCTGGTTGATAAACAGATTCGCGGCTTCTGTGTCTAATCCTGAGTCTTTCGCTTCCTGTCTCAAAATGGATCTTATCCTAATTCTCTCAGCCATTGTCAAAGAACTGGATGCTTCTAAGACTAGAGAATAGTAAGATGGAACAAGAAGGGGAAAAACTCAAAGCCGCTACGAGAAAAACAAAGTAAAAAATAAAAATTTACTGAATGACCTCGTGTGTTAACTTATCGCCGCTATTATTGTCACTTAAGACTCGTAACGCAAGCAACTATGCCAATTCAATGGTAAGTTACACTAGAAAAGAATCTACTCTTACTAACAGTAGAGAAAAATTTATATTAAACAATTTAAAAGGAAAAAAAAAAAAAAATTTCCCAGAAAATGTTAATTCTCTAACAACAAACTCCGTCCCTGAAGACAATTTTTGAGATGAGACGTAGTTAACTTAATTTTAAAAAATCAGAACAATCCGTCTTTAGCTTAGCTCAACTCAAACGCTTCATAACCTTTAGTGATTGTAAAACAATCACGCAGTCCCAGCAATTATATAACCAAAAATTTTCAATTCCCTCTGCCAGAGAATACAAATGTGACAATCTTTTTTTTTATCACTAACTGCCTGTTCCTGTGGAAAAACAAACCTGTCTTAATTATTGTGTGGTTGGCCCAAAATACTGAACGGCTTGGTCTAGGGGAAGTAATACTTTTAAAGATTATACCCTACTTCACAAAGACAATCAACCACACTCTATTTTAACTAAGTTCAGAATCCCGAACGAGCTAACCATATATTGTCGTAATTTTTATCTGAGAGGGTGCTGATGAATATTGGTCCCTTTAGAGTGTAAAGTGATATTGAAGGCTCTGTGAGAATAAGGATTTAGGAGAATGAGGTAGTAGATTCACAAGCGCTGGGAAGGAGCAAGGACAGTCTCTTATTACGACAATATCTGTTTTCTCACAGACTACTCCTATCTCTCTTCTGCACAAACAATTGTTTGTCAGTTCCAGTCGCTCAGGCGCGCTCACCGATTTGGTGATTCTGTCGCTCAACGTACATGAATACAACCTACACAGATGGAAATGTTTGGAGTTTTAGGCCAACCGACAACCAACACAAATAAATGATTAATACCTTTATTATCATAAAGGACTCACACATAATTGTACATTTACAGTCAAAAATCAAAGGTTACAGAATACAAATATAACAAGGGAAGGGGTTTTTGAGGAGAAGCAATATCCCATCCACCGTTTCCCGTTTATATTTACTAACAGACAAAACCCGGTCCCAAAGACAAGAAAAGGGGGGGGGGGGGGGGATCAGAGATAGGCAATTTAACCCACTGGTAAAGTTATTACTCTGAGGCAAGGGGTTACAGAAAAAGGGGGGGGGGGGGGGGGTAGAGGAAAGCTAGGGTTCTCAATTGTCTCCCTTTAAATCAACAAATTTTACGGGAGGGGGGAATGAACACAGTTACCCAATCCCGCTAGGAGAGATCCCGTACAAGGAATATAATGCACCTTAGTACAAGGTCGAACTAATTAAAAAGGTAAAGAAAAGATAAATCTCCTTTCATTCAAAAAAAAACACACTAGGGCTGGCCATCCCCACAAACACACACGCAGACTTACCGAAAGGTGAATTCTGGCACTTCATAGGAAATACATAAAAAAAAACAGCACTAAACCTTGGCTTAGGTAAAAGTATTTTTCTTCCGTGTACAGCCCCAGATTTGGGGGGTTGTTGAAGTTAACAAAGTGTCCCGAAATCGCTGGACGTTGAAGTTTAACGGTACTGTTTGTTTATTAGATAAAGTTCCTAAAGAAAGGCACAGGCACTTGGCTAGGCGTGAGGTATGGTGTGGTTCCTAAAATTGGCACAGCTGGTGGAGATAACTTCCTTTTTCCGTAATGTCACAAGTTAAGAAAACACTGAGGTAAGTTCTTCTTCGGGGGGGGGGGGGGGGAGTAAAATCCACTGAATATACGTGACAGACAGTGTTCAGGTAGATCGATGTTTTTTCTTCACAAATAGGGGCAGTGAATAAAATATGTTCTGCTTCCAGTTTTCTTTAAGGACTCTATATGAACTAGTATTTTTAAAGTGTTTCTTGAATGGCTTTATTCTCAGTTACGTTCAGAGGAGCGGGGCCCATTACAGGTCGCCACAAGTTTAGCTTTAAAAAGTTCATATGTTACTGGAGTTATCAAATTGAGTTTGGCAGAACTCTGTATATAATTAATAATTGCTGGGATGCAGGTTGAATGATCGTTCTGAATGAAAGATAATCAAAACAAGAAATGCATTACAAATCATATTATAATCTGACGCGATAAATTACAGTTAGCCTATTTACTTATTAGCGTCGTCAATTAACAAATCAGGAAAACTTCCCGTGAGTTAAAAATAATTAAAAGCACATCTATCTATACAGAACTAAACTGTATTAAAGTTATAATTTCTCTTTAACGTCTGCAAAATAAATTTACGCGTCAATTGTATTAGGAAATACTTTTAGCTGTAACATTAGTTTGCACTAGAACTTTGAAAATGGGTTTATTTAATAAGGTTAAATTTACACCACAATCCATTGAAATCAATTGAAATAACTCGACCACTGATCACTCGAAGCTAATGTATAAATTACCGTCTGCACAGAAAGAATACACTCCAATAGTCACGAAGGTAGATGAAATCCAGCAGGAATCCGACTATGCTAGTGCAACTAGGATTCTGTCAGAGCGAACGATAAAATGCAGTTTTTCGGAGTTCTCTATTTATACTTCTCGAATGTAACTTGAATGGGGCGTGTTAAATTTTCGCACCTTTCTTGAACTTGAGCAAAATTCGAGATACCTCGCCGTGGTGTTAACCGTTGCAATTCCTACGATTCCCCGGTCTACCGATTTCCTTCCGTCTCAGGCTGCTCGCATAAGAGTGCGAAAATTTCCCGAGAAGCTAACTCTGTGAGCTGAAAGTTCCTGATTCTTTAGATCGCGGCCGCTCCACGTTGAATTCTGAAGATCAGCCTGTTCTTTGATGGTACCGCTGTTCTGAGAGCTTTGGCAACTCCCACCAGGCGGGGTGACAGCCAGGTAAGAAAATGATCTGCTGTTTATTGCTCTAGAAACAGGAGTGAGTCTATGGCCCGTCCTCTTTCGGGCCGGCGTTAAGGAAAAGATTGCTATAAATCGTTCTCAGAAATGGTTGTGGGCGGGATTTAACCTCCCATCAAAGGCCATGCGATCTCAAACGTTCACATAAGATAGCAGGCTACATATTAATGATCCAGCGTGTAAGGTTCTCGTGGAAATGTTGCATGCCGGTAAAAGTTACAACAGATGATCAGGGGTTCTAAAGTTATGAGAGGCCAATATTCTGTTATCATCCATCGAGTCAGGGAAATTCATTTGTCATACTTAGACGTACGTCACAGTAAGTGTTATTATTTATGCTATTGATTTTCACTTAGACATTGTTTTTATATATTGTTTTTCAGAAAGTCTACGAACACTGTCTGGGTGTTCGGTAGTATTAAATGTTGATCTGTATAAGGCTTTGTGTGGCTTGAATTGCTAAGCCTGCTGCTGAGAGGGTTGCAAGCAACCAATTATTGCAACCCCTGTCAAACGATGCTTAATAAATTTTCTTAGTGCATGGGTCTTGGGTGTGAGGTAGCTACATCGACATAAGTTCACCGCCACCAATCCTAGCCCCTGTCACATTTGTACTGTGACAATATATATATATATATATATATATATATATATATATATATATAGAGAGAGAGAGAGAGAGAGAGAGAGAGAGAGAGAGAGAGAGAGAGAGAGAGAGAGAGAGAGAGAGAGAGAGAGAGAGAGAGAGAGAGAGAGAGAGAAAGAGAGAGAGAGAGAGAGAGAGAGAGAGAGAGAGAGAGAGAGAGAGAGAGAGAGAGAGAGAGACAAAACGCGACCAAAAGTACAAGAAGTTGAGAAATAAGTAATGTTGTTCTCAGAAAATATCAACATCATGGGCAGTGGTAATCATGCGTTTCCATTTCATAAACTTTCTGATTTCTTGCAAGAGTTATGTTTTCAATATCTTCTCGTTTTACGTGGTCAGCATTCCCATATTATTATATTGTTTAAATATGTCTTCCGTGAACAAGTGTGCTGGCCAATGGACTACTTGGGTAGAAGCTATGCGGACGTCCCTTGACATGACGTGATATGTGGTACACAGCACATCTAAGACCCAGCTTTATCATTAGATCAGTGACTTAAGAAATGTCGAACAACTGATGAATCTAAGAGATACCTCTGCTAGCATGTGCAAAAATTGGAACATGTGCTCTCAGCTTGCACGGTAACTCCAGGTCAAGGGCGATGTACATAGCGAAACAACAGAGTACTAAATGAGCTAGCTGCTACAACAGATTTGGCAAGGCTGAAGCTGAAAGGCAAAGTCAAGCCTACTAGAACACATATACTTCATGAGAGCTGGAAAATGAGCACACCCTAAACCAAATATTAGCTAACCAACTATTCTTGATGGTGCAAATGACTGGGAAATGGCAGTAGAACCACCAGGGCGAGAAGTATACCCCGAAATCATTTGGAAGTCTCGAAGACGACTATATATAGTGCTACACACCGCGTCATCGCTCCAGATTATAATATTATGTGCCATTTGAATCCAGATTAGACGTGCAGCACGCATTCAAAATTTGCTAAATATGATCTGGTGACGGACATGAGACATGATGGGTTCACAGCAAGTCACGGCTGTAGACGTAGAGGCAAAAGTTCAAGTGGCCGCTCTAGTATAAAGTCTACTGACCCAGTCAGGCTTGAAGGGACAATCAAGAACAAGGGTATTTTAAAAGCTTGGCGAACTTTCGATAAAGGATTCTATGCTGTGGAATTCAGGATAGTAATTTACATGTAACAACATTTTTACTTTTACAACTATGGGTTGGAGTGGCTAAGAGGTATCGCGTCAGCTTCTAATTCTAAAGGTACTGGGTTCGGTTCCCAGGACAAGGGAATATATTTGATGGAAATTTGTTCAGAACCAGTGGATCCTAATGATGTCAGCCTCCCCCCTGATCTCATGGGTTGTGAGATCGGATGCCAACTCTTCTCGGATAATGGCGAAAAAATAGGAGGTCCCATGTGCAAGTTGCGCACGTTAAAAATCCCCAGGCAGTTGGAAATCGTAAAATGTAAGCCATACGGCCACTGCCTCAGGCAAAATTTACAAAATTAGGAATACCTATCCACTACAAAAATATTTATAGAATGTATGACACACACACATTAGGATCATCGCCGGTGCTACGGAGTTCATGCACTGTGCTCAGATCCTCCGTGTGGCGATCTAAGGGAGATCAGAGCCGTGTGCAATGAAGATGGTTTATAAAAACCAAACTAAACTAATACTGCTTTAAGTTGGCAGAATGGATAACACCGGTAGTGACTCAGAAACTGCAACTGAGGTAGCGTTAACTGAATTTCCAGCGTAGTCGTGACCCACGTACGTCCGCCGGCTTTAGAGTGTCACGTAGATAAATGGTCCTAAACACTTGTCTGACGGGGGACACTTCTAATGGCCAGATTGCTTCAAGTTGTAACGGTCTGTGTAGAGTTTCCTATCACTATTGCATTGTATAATCGTTGTTTTAACATCATTCGTATCATCATCGCCATTGTCACGGATTGACTGATAATTTTATTTTCCCAACACGTCGCATTTTTCTTACTTACTTACTTAGTCGTTCCCCTTCTACCGTGAGGTGTAGAGGTTTGGAAGAGAGAGCGCCAGACTATTCTATCAGCTGTCGCATTTTCTTACTCTTTTAATGTTTCTGGTTTCCTCGATTTTTTGCACTTTCGGTTTCTTTTCCTTCGGATTTTACCTACGTATCTCATTATTCTCCTCTCAGACCCCACCCCGCGGTTTGATTTCGTTCTGGCCTTCATTATAAATTCAACACTTGGTCAGTAGTGGTCAGCTTACGATAATATTACCTAAGCTGCACCTGGTGTTTGTCTGACTAGGGGAACGCTTCTTGCTGGTAACAGCGTTTGATCACGAGCGAGAAATAGTTTCTTTGAATAAGCGAACCGCTGTCCTACTAAAGTTGGTAGCAGGAGCAAAGGTGAGGCAACCCTTTGAGATCTGGGTACCCACTTTCATCTCCGATTCAGGGGAGATAAACTAGCGTTCGTTCTGAGATTTCTTGTGGCCCTTGATCGCCGCAGTTAGCTCTAGAATATTATGTCTTATATACGAAACTTTCTCGCGGTTGGTGTCTTCTGATGTAGACTCTAGAATAACATTTGTCTTACTCATGATTATGTTATACGCCGAACATCTGTGGAAACATGCGATGCCAGGTGGCCGGGGGTAGCGTCTCTTGTAGACTATAAATCTAGATAGTTTTACTCAGTCAAGCACACTCGTAAATCTTTCCTGCCCGTAGATGACCCAATGAGACAAAGGCAGTTGTGGGCCTCAAAACTAGATTGTGTTGCCTATTCTCGTCATCTCGGGGTAAGTTGACATCTTTTGTAATATATAATTCATGTTAGTTTATATATATATATATAACTGATAGTAGCGTGACTTGAATTATGTTAGGTGATTTCTCCCCGGTAATTAATTCAGTGATAGCGTAGCGTCGTCTACCGCCTTAGTTAACTGGTGCTTAAGCTGTTAGGTGTCTCCTGGTGTTATTTTTTACAATGGGTTAGTGGTAAACTTACGCTAACTGATGTTTACTAGGCGAAGAACCTCATAGTCCGTTCAGCGCTTAGCCTGGGTTAAGGAGTAAGATAAAAAGCTGTCACTACTTCAAGGAAATGTCAGTGGTGTAAGTTATTCACTTAAACCTGAATAGTGATGTGCATGCGCTATAGCACTTGAATTATAAGAGGTAGTCACTTATTACTTTCTGAGAGAAACCTCTAGTGGTTGAACGAAATCAAACCGCGGGGTGGGGTCTGAGAGGAGAATAATGAGATACGTAGGTAAAATCCGAAGGAAAAGAAACCGAAAGTGCAAAAAATCGAGGAAACCAGAAACATTAAAAGAGTAAGAAAATGCGACAGCTGATAGAATAGTCTGGCGCTCTCTCTTCCAAACCTCTACACCTCACTACTTCAAGGAAATGTCAGTGGTGTAAGTTATTCACTTAAACCTGAATAGTGATGTGCATGCGCTATAGCACTTGAATTATAAGAGGTAGTCACTTATTACTTTCTGAGAGAAACCTCTAGTGGTTGAGTGTGGAATTATTATATGCCTACTTGCTATAACATTGCATTTTTCATGTATTCAATTTTTGGGACGTTATTACTTTTCCCTTTTTGTGTATCGACCCCAAGGGGCGCATACCATTTATTATGTATTGTCTAGTGCGGTATTTTTTGTAAATTCACTTAATGTTGTAAGAGGAATCGCATATACACTCAGCAGGAACTACAGGGTTAGGTATTCCTTGTGTTGAGTTGGAGGAGGACTTGGAGTAGATTTTGCTGTCAGGGCATTTGCTGACAGGTACATGTATGTACAAGATATATTAGCCTATGCGAGCGCATGCTGATAATTGATGGAGTGGAAGTAACAGGAGGGCGACTCATATGGATAAAGTCAGCCAGAGACTATCCTAGCAATGATAACAATAATTATAAATCCCGTAGTGGGGCATAACTGTTTATTATAACGTTATTGTAATTTTATTGTTTGCTTGATTTAAAGGTTGTTTGTTTTGGGTCTCAGTTCCAGGGTACCCCATTGCTACTGCAGGATTCCAGTCAGGCGAAGAACGTAACATTCTCATCGATCTCGCGATTCCTGAAAGCAATTAGCACCACGAGTTGTCATCTATACCTGAAGTACAACCCTTTTCCCACGCCCATCCCTCTAATGGGAAATGAGCTCACGCACTGTATAACCAGCCATAGCAAATCTGAATTCGTATTTGGCAGTAGTGGTTTCCTACTCGCCTCTTGATCACCAGTCACAGCATAGTGGCTTCCAGCATATCGATCAGCACAGCGTCTTCAGCAGAATTGAAAGCACCAGACTGTGTGCTTAAACTGAGCGCTCAGTCACAAATAAAGTTCAAACCAGCCAAACCGGATTTAAACATCAAGTACGCAGGCCTATTTCACGCGCCGGATAAATAGCGCAGTGGACTGGTTGTCCTAAATTTACCTCGTCTTGTGTGTGTTTCTGGTTATTCAAAACCCCTGCACGTATTAGCGGTCAGCCGAATATAGACAGAGTAATCTACAGCCTATCTTAATGCTAGTGTGTGACCAACGGTGCATGGATAACGCCTCCAGTGGATTTATAGTGTACTTCATCACATATAAGAGGATATACATATAAAGACACTAACTGGAGTTAATGAATTTAGTTCCAGGGAAGCGGAAAGATTAGGAACTCTGTTTATTTATTTGTCAATGTTCTACAGGAGGGTTTTTGTGTTGGTGGATTGTTTGTTCGTTGGTGTTTAATTGGGCATTTGTTAACTTGATGTGAATATTGATGCCTTTCTTATGTTGTTGTGCTCATGTACTTATTTTCATATATTTTCTTCCTTCAAGAACCTTTAATAAATTTTACTCATTTATTAACGCGCTGTTCACGACCCTTCATCCATACTTAATATTTCAGCTCTTACTATTGTCTCTATTTGACATGAGAAAGGAGAGAGAGCTGGTGGTTCTTAAGACTATATACGTGTGTTGAGGCTTGGAAAGAGAGATAGCTTTAATGAATCCTCTTCCAGGTTTGTCTCAAGTTCACCCTATTTTACACATTATCAATGTGTTGTCTATAATTCAGTCAGTTCGTTCTCATTGTCGATTTCACTACAATTGTCTGACTCGACAAATACTCTAAAACCTTAACTCAACCACGACAGCCATCATCATAATGATCATCACCACCATCATCATAATCATCATTATCATCATACCCATCATAATCTTTATTATTATTATAATGACCGTAACTATCTTACTCATTGTCGACCCACTCTTTATCATGGGCACCTTTAACAGACGCCATTCACTAATCTCATGCAATTCACACCGAGGTAATAATTTATTAAAACAATATAACCTCAGGCATAGATCACGTGCAAGCTGGGTTATCAACGCAAGTTATGTTTATATTTAGGAGATTAAGTTCCCAAACCATTTCCGCTCATGCAAGGTCAGTTCGATCGCTAAAGCTCCAGCCGGATAGAGAACACAGCAACATGGAGTTCCAGGTAGATTGATTTGTCTGCCTGTGTTCAGCTGAAAAAGCGATATCAATTTGTCAAAAGTCAGGAAAAGACATTGACTGATGATATAGACCAGAAATTCAACACCATTTCAACAATATATAAGGAAAGCAGCAAATCATGCTTGGGATTCCAGGAAAGGAAGAAGCAAGACTGGATAACACCAGAAACATTAAACACCATAACACCGAGAAAGGAAATGAAAAGACATTGAACAGAAGCGAAGTCCCCCAGGTTAAAGCAACTATATAGCGAACAGTACAGTCAGCTGGACAAGGAAGTTAAACGCCAAACCCGAGCCAACAAAAGGAATTTCCTAGACGATCTTGCAAGACAGGCAGAAAAGGCAGCACTGAGAAATGAACAAAGCACAGTATACAAAATAACTAAATTTATCAGCGGAAAACGAGGTGCAAACAATATTACATTAGTAAGAGATAAGCAAGGAAATCTCATCACGACAGCAGAGGGACAGGAAACAAGATGGGCAGAGCACTTCAGAGAAACTCTGAACAAGGAACCACCAGAGACACAATTGAATGTTCCTGAGGCTGAAAACGATCTAGATGTAAATACAGACATTCCACGAACAGAAAAAAATCATCACAGCAATCAAAGGGTTAAAGAACGGAAAAGCTCCTGGCCATGATAACTTAAATGCAGAGCTATTTAAGACAGACCCTGAGCTAGCAGCAGAACTATTAGAACCACTATTTGCACAAGTGTGGAAAACGGGGACAACACCATCAGAGTGGAACAAAGGAATAATGGTCAAATTGCCCAAGAAGGGAGATCTTGCAGACTGCAATAATTGGAGAGGAATCACTCTTCTCTCAGTTCCCAGCAAAATACTAGGCAGGATAATTATACAGAGAATTTCAAAAGCGGAAGACAACAAACTGAGGAAAGAACAAGCAGGATTTAGAAAGAACAGAAGATGTGTAGATCATATATTCACTCTCAGGAACATTATAGAGCAGTGCTCAGAATGGCAAAGACAGCTGTACATTAATTTCGTTGATTTTGAAAAGGCTTTTGACAGCATACATAGGGACAGTTTGTTGAAAATACTGAGGGCTTATGGAATTCCAAGCTGCATAGTGTCAATCATAAAAAGCCTCTATGCCAACTTTACGTGTCGTGTTGGGCAGAGCAACCTAACCTTTGAGGTGAAGACAAGAGTACGACAGGGATGCCCCTTATCAACCACTCTATTTTTAACAGTCATAGATTGGGTGATGCGCCAGACAACAGAGGGCAGTCCAAGAGGAATAAGATGGACTACATTTTCTACATTGGAAGATCTGGAATATGTAGATGACATTGCACTACTAGCACATTCACATCAGCACATCCAGGAAAAAACGGATAGACATAATAAGTATAGCCAGCAGGTGGGCTTGAACATCAATTTAAAGAAGTCAGAGGTCATGTGAGCAACCCTGAGCCCATATCAGTAAGGAATCAGCAACTGGTACAGACAGACACCTTCACATACCTAGGATGCATAGTAAGACCAGACGGCGGGGCAAGCAAAGACATCAACAACAGAATGAACAAAGCAAGAACAGCCCTTTTTAGCCTAAACAACATCTGGACGTCCTCTCAATACAGCATAAGCACAAAATTAAGATTATATCAGAGCTGTGTGCTCTCTGTGCTTCTCTATGGTGCGGAAAGCTGGAGAGTTACAGAGAAGGAAATGTCGAAATTGTCCTTTTTTCACACAACATGCCTAAGAAGAATTCACCGAATCTTTTGGCCGAATACCATCACCAACCAAGATCTGCTTACTCGGAGCAAGCAAGAGGACATGCACACCATCATAGCTGGCAGACGCTGGAGCTTGGTTGGCCATGTCTTCAGAAGAGACCCCGATGCCATCACAAGAACAGCTGTGCTATGGACTCCTGAAGAAAAACGAAAGAGAGGCCGACCAAAAACAACTTGGCGGAGGACTGTGGAGGCTGAGATGCAAAGAATGAACCAGAGTTGGGGCACTGTACGAAGGATGGCCACCGACCGAGCAAAGGGGAATCAATTTGTTGTTGCCCTACAAGACGCCACTAGGTGTGATGGCCACTGACTGCTTTGACGGTCGGCGGCTAAGGATCAAAGAAGAAGAAGAAGATGGATTTTCTATCTCTTGCAGTTTGGCTCTTTTTTTTTTTCAGTTCCAGGAATGTTTTCTATCATTTCATGGAAACGATGTTGTTTCCAAACTGGAAGCTTGTGTGCAGTGTAGATGGGTTTAATAGTTGATATTGCATTTATGGAAACTGCTCTCATCTGTGGTTTAGTTGATTCTACAAAGCTGCTTCGTTTGAGTCTGCCTTCTTTGAGTTTAAAGTACGAACATTTCAGTTGCCTGTTCTGGAAAGCTTCCTAGCAGAAAACATTTTTTAGTTGATGTGGCGTTCTCCAACCTGCCACTTAAGTTTAATTATTTAATTCGTGGAAGAGTAAACATATTAGCAGTAGCCAAGTGGTCATACGAGAGTCCTTAAACTTGCAACATCAACAGCCACACAGGCATTGAAGAAACGTCCAGCTTATTCACACCACGAATTTTTTTATTATGAATAAAACGTATGCTCCAATGTAGTATTACTTGTAAGATCTCTTTCACTACAAATCTCTAGCTCCCATGGCATAGGGTAAATGCAGATACTGGCATGCAACAGTCTGTCAGTAAATGTCGCGATACAGTCCTGTAATCAGCTGTATCTATGAACATATTAAGAACCGGGACATCAGCCAGTCTCCAGAAGTCACTAAATTATTTATATTCACTCATCTACCTATCCTGCGAATGAATCAGGCACTCTATTATTCCAGGATGACCAGAATAACTTCAGAACACATCTGTAAAAACACCGACATCCGAAATATATAGGAGCAATACACACATGCGCATCACTCTTCCATGACACACATGCGGCCTCACTCTTCCATGACACACATGCGGCCTCACTCTTCCATGACACACATGCGGCCTCACTCTTCCATGACACACATGCGGCCTCACTCTTCCATGACACACATGCGGCCTCACTCTTCCATGACACACATGCGGCCTCACTCTTCCATGACACACCGCCCAATGCCCCCTGAACCCTTCGCTATCCTCTGCCCATCTTTTGACCTCTCCTGCATACTAATTAGTAACATAATTAATTAATCTACAGATTAAGCTGGGAGAACAGGTCCTGGAGCAGGTCGACCACTTTAAATATCTCGGAGCTATTATAGACCGAAAGGGAGGCATCAAAGAAGAGTTGGCCACTCGAAAAGCAGCAGCTGGGAGACTTTTTCAGGCCATAAATCGAGGATTCCTCAGCAAGAGAGGTTGGTAAGAAAACGAAGATGGCTGTACACCGCTCCACCTATGTCCCAGTCTTGACATATGGATGCGAGTCATGGGCAATGACTACAACCCATAAAAGCCAGATCCAAACCTCAGAAATGAGGTATCTGAGGAAGGTGGTTGAAGTAACAAGAAGAGACATGGTCCGCAACCAGACGATACGTCAAGGCCTAAAATGCCACCCCCTGCAGACCCAAGTAGAACAGACCCAACTAAGATGGTTTGGCCATGTCTGCAGAATGGGAGAAGATCGGCTACCACGAGAAGCATGGGAAACAAAGAGCCAGGGATCCAGACCCCCAGGACGACCCAGAGTCCGCTGGGAGGACAACATTAGACAATCTTTGAAGGACCGAGGACTAGAATGGAACCAGGCCAGGAGAAAGACAGCCGATAGGATAGTCTGGCGCTCTCTCTTCCAAACCTCTACACCTCACGGTAGAAGGGGAACGACTAAGTAAGTAAGTAATTAATTAATCTGCCACTAGGCGATAGACCGTAATAAAACCCTGTCAAACGAAGCTACTTAATAGCTAGATATAAGGAAATAAATAACTGCATATAATATGTACGTCACAGTTGACAACTCAGACTTCTTTCGGCTTTCTCTGTGTTGTGTCGTTCGCCTGCTTACCAGAGAACATTCTTCCGTCTTTGATGACCGAATCAACTTATTTGAACAGCCCTCCATAGTCGCCTCTTACGACATGCATGAATGCGGCTGCGTTTACTATTCTTAGCACCCCTTTCGGACCCCGGTAACTCACGGGCAAACTGAGCTGCATTTCTTTACAATTCGTTTCGATATTTAGTTGAAAACTATTCACTAAAAAATATACCTGTGTAAGGGAGACAGCACAGGTGTTATGCATAATCTCCGGGAGGAACCGGAGAAAATGCATTTTTTTCTTCTTTTTCAAACCGTTCGCGTGCTCAATTGTAAGGTGAGAAAAAGGAAAAATCAGACTTAAAGAACGGGACCCAAAGATGCAGCAATAGAGAATGCAGTCAGCGACCCATAGCTTGACTGCTTGCGTCAAGGTCAGCGAACCAGAGCTGACCAAGACCCTACTCCACCTCCACGTGGTGGTCCTGGAAACAGGCTGCATCACTGCAGTCTGGCTGAGAGAGTAGGGATGGAAGTGGAAAGGCAAACCCGGTCCCAAAAAATGCCGTGCTGAAGTCGGATGTGTCGGCCGAAAGGCGCTGATATCGCAGCTCCGGTGTAAACAGACACAGCGCAACCAACGTCCTTTTCAGGACGAACGAGGAAGAAGAAGAAGAAGAAAGACGTAAAGAACAGTTGCTCCCACTAGAATAACTCTGTATAGATTTATAAATATTAGACAAACATAAAGGTATGTTTTCAGGCACTCGTAAGAAATAAAGAAGTAGAACACTAGACAACAGAAAAACAACAGACGTGAGTGGCTTACCCAGGATTCGAACCCCGGACCTTCCTTGCGACAACCCCGCCTAGCTTTGCAATTAATACTTTGTACGTGACTTTTTACGGAAACAACAGCAAATGGATTGATTTGCCGTTGCCCTAAAGACGCCAATAGGCGTGATGGGAAACAATGGCAAAGAAAACCTATCTGCTGTTGCCCTAAGACGCCATTAGGCGTAATGGCCACTGACTGCTTTGACGGTCGGTGGCTAAGGACGGAAGAAGAAGAAGACGTGACTTTTTGGATCGAGTGCTCAATCTTACTTCATTCTACTTCGAGTGTGTTATATGTGGATTTTCTACTTGCTGATGGATATTTGCAATTCTTTTCGTGACTGTCAGTTACAGTTACTTATTAAACTTATTAGAAGTAGAAAATCCATTCTTTAAACTTATTAGAAGTAGAAAATCCATTCTTTCAACATAGGCAGTATCATAATCAATTGGTATGGCATCTCAATACATCATTGACTTGCATAATTGTTGCGTGATAAATTCTCGCAACATCGTTTTATTACAATATCTATTTTATAACGCAAGGGCAACAACTGCTTGAAATTTATAGTCACTTTTCTCGGTAAGCATTTGTCTTCTCGCGTTGGTATTGAATGCAGTTAAGTTTTGAGCTGTGGTCTTTTTGCGCTGGACTGCGCATGACTGGTCTTGTTTTTTGGTCGATCGGTTTCCGCCCACCACTAGTGGAGTGAGCGATTTGAATGGCGAAAGAGATGCCTCGTTGAAGAGGGGATCTCCGCTATTTTTTGTTCTGTCAGGGATGTGTAGTCCTCTTAATGGATATTTCGTTTATTCGAGATAATACCTCTAGTGTTTCCCACATGTCGGGAGGCGTGATATTTCTGTGTATTTCCTGAAAGCAAGGTAAATTGACTTTTCATTAACTCTATCGATTTTGGGTCGAGAGCGATTTCGATTCATAGCCTGTCTTCGAAACTCGTCGTCACGAGATGTTTTCCCAGCTCACATGTCGCTGTATTGTACTGCATCGGTTGATGCATGTTCCAAGGACCATTACTTGCTACTTTGTTAAATGAACTAGGTTTGGAAAACCTTTATTATCTAGAGGATATTTTTGAGGACATTATTTATACTTCGGCAGACGTGTCTGTCTTGCTGAAGTCAGACTAAGGAGAGTGAACTGATCTCATACATCTGGTTATCTCCTGGCTGTTGTAGAAAAGGATGGAGTTTTTCACCTGACTACATTTACAGCACTATGAAATATAACATGCATCTGACTCATCATTGTAATGCTGTCTACCGTCTATTGCTGTATTGAATGTTGCTGTGATAATGACTGTTTGATGTGCCTACATATTCGCGTAACCATTTTGTCACTGTGGCGTCCACAATAAATAATGAAGAAAAACGTCAAAGGCTGTTACAAGAATCATTGACTTTATACGTCGTGAGTTTACTGACGTCCTATGTGGATTGCCCTGTTATTTTTGTATGAACATTGTTTGACTGAACACATCTGCACACTACACAAAACCAGACATGCGGATACCATCCATCATCATATGGCATCACGCATCATTTGGTGGCCATAAGCTGGTTTGATTCTGGTACCAGCAAACACGGGGTCCCTTACCCACTTCATTTTCAACAAGAATTCATCAGCATCCTTCAAGAAATTAACATTCTTCAATACAGTCAACATCTTCAAAATTTTCAAAGTACTCGGCGTTGCCCGGTAAAAGTCAAAATTTCAACTTTTTGACGGAAACAAGAATTTGACAGTACCCGGCGTTGTTACATGTTGCCGGATAACTCGGACTGCTGTTATCTTTTACGCAAGTCAAGCAAGTTGCTGCTGTCAAGGTTCCAGTGCTGTCGTTTTTGTGAAGGTCAAGTGCCGGTTGAAACGGGTTGTTTTCTGAAGAAGGCCAAGTACCGATTTCCATCAACTTACTTTTGGATTAGAAGGTCAAGTGCCGAAACAACTCAACACACAGTAATTCAGAAGCTCTTGTACCATCGTGTTAGCAGTGGAAGCAGTTCAGATGTGCCATCATCGTTGGAGCTTCGCTCTTTAGGACGTTGATTGACATCCGTTTTTTCTGCTGTTCTACGATTGGAAGCCTATAAGTTAAGTGGCCTGTTTGTATGTAAACTGTGCCCTTATACTTCTGCTGAGTCTTCTGTGTATCATCTCATTCTATATGTTATATGTCTATATGTTATTTGTATATTTATATGTTTATATTTCAGCGGGTTCTTGGTTGGGTGGTGTCTCCGTTAGATTATGCCACGTCATAGAGGTCGTCTATTGTGAGCGTTTTCTGTAGGGTTTGCAAATTTCCGATACTGGAATTTGCTAAGCGACTTCTGTTGCTATTTATGTTAGCTGTGATGACATGTTTTAATATTGTTTTCGTTATTATTTCGCATTCTTTAGTTTTGTTTTGATTTGTTTGTATTTGTTAGCCTACTCTTGTCTATAATTTAGTTTCATACAACATTTTTGTTTATACACTGTGGTGTCATGTATTTTGTTTAATTATAGCGCAGATATCGTCACATTTTTTTTGTGATATTTCATTAATTTCTGCTTTATTTTTAGTTGATTTCTGCGAACGTTTTTTGTATTGTTGCTGATCTTTGTTATTGTTTACATTGTTATTGTTTACATTGTTTGCATTGTTTACATTTTCAATGTTTACATTCTGCATGTGTTTACATAGTCATTGTTTACAGTTATAGTAATTAGTTAATGGGCTATGCTAATGCACTGTTACTACTACACTGATGATAAATGAATGATGAATAGTGTCGTGCACTATTGAATGAGAAGTGCACTTATGATCAAGAATTGAGTGCTGATATTTCATATACAAGTTCTTTGATTGGAGACTTGTTTCCCACAGAGACTGGGATAATATAATGTGATGTGAATATACAAGTGCTTAATTAAGACTTGTTACACTTAGGTTTGAAATAAATTAGTTAATTATTTCAGGTTTTGGACTCATATGTTAGACAACATGTCTACATTTGAGCACTTTATTGAGCAGGGTAAATTGCTTGGGAAGACTGGTGATAAGTTAGAAGAATTTGCAACTGCTCGATATGATAAAGCAATGGAAGCTGAACAAAAGAAACTGCAGATGCAGGTGGATGAAAAAAGATTCCAAATGGAAATGGAAAAACAAAAAAGGGAATCAGAAGCTGAGGAGAGAAAACTCCAGCTACAGCTAGAAGCTGAAAATAAAAGACTTGAAAAAGAGGCTGAAAATAAAAGACTTGAAAAAGAAGCTGAAAATGAAAGACTTCAAAAAGAGGCTCAGGCTGAGGAAAGAAGATTACAGAGAGAGTCTGATGAGAGGAAAGCAAAAATGGAACATGAAGAAAAGGTCTTAGCTTTAGAGTTGGAAAAATTGAAATTGACGAGCATGAGTAATGGTAATGATTCAAACAAGGGTTCATCTTCTGGTAAGGCTAATAATGATACTTTTAAGATTAAGTTACCAACATTTAGTCCTTCCAGTGATGACATAATGTTCTATCTGGACAGATTTGAACAAGCATGTACAGCTCATAACATAGACAAAGCAAAATATGTTTATCAGTTATCAGGGATACTGACAGGTAAAGCTCTAAGTATATTAAATATGGTGGATGAACCTGACAAGAACAATTATGAGGTTGTCAGGGCCGCTTTGTTAAAGAAATATCAGCTTAACGAAGACGGCTATCGTCTACAACTTAAAAACATGTTACCTGAAAATGGAGTTGAATTCTCCGAGTTTATTGCAAGAATACGCATTACTTTCTCACGATGGGTTGAACTATCTAAGACGGAAAAAAACTTATGAAGGACTTATGGACTTAATACTTAGAGACAAAGTCATGTCGTCTGTCAATGAGTCTTTCCTTGCTTTCCTTCATGAACGTAAACCTAAAACAATAAAAGAAATGGAAGATTTCTGTTGCCAATACGTAACTGCGCACCCACACATAACCATGGGTAACTCTAAGGTGAAAGAAGGTTTACCAGTTGCTTCGGCAGCTCCGTATGGCCAAAACTTTGCTCGTAGATTCCAACAAAATTTTGATAGAAAGAGTAGCGGTAATTTCTGTCAAAATCATGGAAATCAATTTCATGGTGATTCTTCTTCGAAGAATTGGAGACAACCTGATAGTACTCGTTACTATCACCCTAATAATTATAAGCATTTCAAAAGAGGATATGGTAATAGAGGTTATTCCTGCCGAAGACCTCAGAACCAAACAAATAGATGTTCGCATCAATGTGAACATGATAGTAATCGTGGAAACTGGAATTCGAACCAGGATAACAATTACAATAGAGACAATAATAACTGCAGAGATAATAATAACTCTGATAACTTCAGAGGTAATAATAGTCGGGGTAGATCTCAACACACAAAAAAAGAGATATCAGCAGGCTAATGCTGTACAACAGGAAACTGAGGGAGCCTGTAATCATGTTGTTGATAGTAAAAACTTTGACGCTGTCACTAGTTCTGCTTTTGACTTTGAGAGAGCAAACAAATGCCCCCAATGCAGTACTTTATTCGAACCGGGTACCATAACTACTTTGAGTTGTGGTCACCCACTTCCCGCTCTTCCTGCTGCTGTTGCGCATGACGGGAGGGGTTCTTTAATTCTACATAAGGGTCTTGTTAATGATACTCCGGTCTCACTACTTTTCGATTCCGGATGCACCACTATTGGTGTTAGACAATCGCTTGTAGATCCATCTTGTGCTACAGGAAGGGTTATTAAATGTGTCACATTTGGCGGCACTCTAGAAAAATATCCTACTGCTGTAATTCGCATTGCCACTCCTTTCTTTACTGGAGATGTGCATGCTTGTCTCTTACCTAATCCTATTGCGGACCTTATTATTGGTCGTATTCACGGAGTTAGGGAGTGTACCCCACAGCAGATTGCTGCTTGGGAAGATAATAACATGCAAGCTACAAATGCAGTAGTTACAAGAGCACAAGCTCTACAAACACCCGAAACTTCACTGAATAGTGATAATGAAGTTGATAGCCAAGATAGTCACTTAGTAATCACTCGTGACTCTTTCATAAAATTGCAAGAAGAAGATCCTTCTTTAAAAAAATTCTTCGTTCTTGCGAAGAAAGGTGATCCGAATCAGGATACAAATAGAAAATCTTGGATTGCAATGAGAAACGGCGTACTTGTACGTATGGTACAAGATTCGACTACGTCGGCACATTCGCAAATTCTTGTTCCCAAGAGCATGAGAGTGCAAATATTACAACATGCTCATGACTCGCAATGTGCTGGACATATGGGTTTTTCCCGTACGAAGTCGAGAGTCCTTGCGGCTTTCTTTTGGCCTTTTGTCAATAAGGACATTCGTATTTACTGCCGATCATGCAAGGTATGTCAGGAGGTCAAATCTAGAGGACCACGACATGCTGCGCCTATCCAGGCTGCTGACATTCCTATTCGGCCGTTTCAGAAAATGGCCATAGATATTATTGGCCCTTTTAAGGTCAAGTCGGCCAGAGGACATCAGTTTATCCTTACATGTGTCGATATGTGCACACGTTGGCCAGAGGCTATTCCTCTTAAGAGCATATCTACTACAGATATCGCAGATGCTCTTTGGTTGATATTTTCTCGCTTGGGGTTCCCCAGAGAAATATTGTCAGACCATGGCACTCAACTCATATCTGACACTATGTCACAGGTAATGTCTACCTTACATATTGAACGATCTCTCAGTAGTATCTACCATCCTATGTCTAATGGGTTAGTTGAGCGTCTGAATAGAACGCTCAAGACTTTGCTTGGTAAGATAACTGAAGATCATCCTCAAGATTGGGACAGGGTTTTACCCGCGGCTCTCTTTGCCTATAGAGAAGTCCCTAATGAACACACAGGATTTTCTCCCTTCGAACTTGTCTTTGGCGCGCGTCCACGCGGCCCTATGTCTTTATTACACGATCTCATCACTGCCGATGATATTAGCGATGAAACTCAATCCTCATATGAGTATGTCATTGCTCTTAGACAAAAGATCATTGAGGCATGTAAGCTAGCAACTGCTTCATCAGAAATTGCTAAAGAGAAGGCAAGACAGTTTGCTAACAAGAATAGATGTCTACGACAACTTTGTCCAGGTGACAAAGCATTCGTCCTACTCCCCAGTAGGGAAAATAGACTTCTTATTGCATGGAAAGGTCCGTATGCAATAGTCTCTCGGATTTCCGATGTTGACTATGTGGTCGATATTGATGGAAAGCATAAAACTTTCCACATAAACATGCTTTCGGAATTTCACGAACGTCCGGACTATTTGCTGCCTATTTTCCAGGCAACGGATGATGCTCCTGCACCTCACGGTCATTATTCATCCCTGTCTGTCATACAGGATGAGGAATCTACCTTCTCTGATGTTAATCTTCCCCTTCCAGTGGTTCCATTACATTCTACAGAATCTTGGAAAAACGTTTCTGTTTCTCCTAATCTTTCTGGTGACGAACATCGACAAGTCTCGTCGATGTTACAAACATTTCAGGATGTTCTCACTGACATTCCTGGACACACAGATGTCATAGAACATGACATAATTCTTACCGACAATAATCCAATTAGGGTTAGGCCTTATCCTATTCCTATACACTTTCAGTCGCAAGTGGAAAAGGAATTGGATGAAATGATTCAATTAAATATAATTGAACCATCGACTTCACCATATTCTTCTTCCATGGTTATTGTCCGGAAGAAGGATAAGAACATACGAATTTGTGTTGATTATCGCAAATTGAATCAGGTCACAAAGTTCGATGCTGAACCGATGCCTTTGTTAGAAGATCTACTGATTAGACTTTCTAATTCTAGATTCTTCACTAAACTTGACCTGTCTAAAGGTTATTGGCAAGTGCCTTTAGCAGAGCATGCCAAACCTCTTACTGCTTTTTCTACACCTAGGGGTCTATTTCAATGGAATGTTATGCCTTTTGGTCTCATGAACGCCCCTGCCACTTTCGTTCGCATGATACGTCGAATTCTGTCACATCGTTCGGATGTCATCGCATACTTAGATGACATCTGTCTCTTCAGTGATACCTGGGAAGATCACTATTTAGGGTTATATGACTTACTGTCCACTCTACGTGAGAATAATTTGACAGCGAAACCTTCTAAAGCTTTTGTTGGTTTTGGTGAAATCTCTTTCCTGGGTCATCGTGTTGGTCATGGTCTCTTGAAGACAGAAGACCACAATACTTCCAAAATACTGAACATCTCTGTTCCTAAAACGAAGAAACAAGTTAGGAGTCTCTTAGGGTTAATTCAATTTTATGGGAGATTTATTCCAAATTTATCTTCGATCATGGCACCTCTCTCAACATTGTTGAAGAAAGGTTCGCCTAATCTGGTCCGTTGGTCTGAAGAATGCCAATCTTCACTAGACCAAATCAAGAATATATTTCTTCTCCTCCCATCTTAAGATTACCTACTCTTGATAGGACTTTTGTTCTTCGGAGTGATGCTTCATCCACTGGGATTGGAGCAGCACTGATGCAAGAATATGCAAATACTCTGCATCCTGTTATGTACATTTCTAGAAAACTAAATGCGGCAGAGAGGAACTACTCGGTTTTAGACCGTGAGTTGTTAGCGATGGTTTGGTCAATTCTAAAGCTACAAAGATTCCTCCTGGGCGCACATTTCATTCTAGAGACTGATCAGAAAGCTCTTACAGCTATTCAGACTAAGAATTTGAAGAGTTCGAGATCCACTCGATATGCTATAGCTCTTCAACCTTTTCACTTCACGGTACGAGCTATCCGTGGTGCGGATAATGTGATGGCTGACATTTTGTCTAGATGCCCACATGACTCCAACTAATACTTCTGTCCTATATTTCCATATATTACAGAGTCATAACACACCTATATTTCTCCAATAGATTAGCACATCTGTACTTACTTTATATGTACACACTATCGTGCTTTGTTGTCATCTTCTTCTGTTCGTTTTTTAAGATGATAGAGGAGGACTGAGTAGTTAATATAAGGGCCGTTAGTTTACTAAACAGCCACAATTATTAATAATGTATTGTACCTTATGAAGCATATTAGTTATTAATTAGCATTATATTGCTTGTACTTTCTCAGAATGTCATTGTTGAGCTGAGGACTTACCTTACTAGTATCAAGCATGACGAGTTCTAGATTGTGTACTTACCCTCGGAATACCAGAGCATATGTCCTGGATCGTCATGTAGTTTAACTTTACTATGTACTTATGTCATTACATGTCAAAGAATGTACTATTAAATTTTCCTATCAGATTTGTACATCCATTTTTAAAGACAATATTAGAGTATGCTGTTTAATGATGATTATGGTAACTTGCATACGTATATTGTGTTTACATGCTAACGTGATGTGTGTTGGTGACACCTCCCCGATGTGAATATTTTTTGAGACATATTTATTTTTCTGTTGAGGTATATCCTCACCAGACACTCTATATTTAGCCTCATGTTAGGCAATTTAATTAATTATCAGCGCATAATTCGTGCGTTTTGAGCCGCTTATCGCATGCTCTTTGATATTTAAAAAAAAAAAAAATATGTTCCACATTTTTTTTTATCGGGAGGAGGTGGTGATATGTTGCGTGATAAATTCTCGCAACATCGTTTTTATTACAATATCTATTTTATAACGCAAGGGCAACAACTGCTTGAAATTTATAGTCACTTTTCTCGGTAAGCATTTGTCTTCTCGCGTTGGTATTGAATGCAGTTAAGTTTTGAGCTGTGGTCTTTTTGCGCTGGACTGCGCATGACTGGTCTTGTTTTTTGGTCGATCGGTTTCCGCCCACCACTAGTGGAGTGAGCGATTTGAATGGCGAAAGAGATGCCTCGTTGAAGAGGGGATCTCCGCTATTTTTTGTTCTGTCAGGGATGTGTAGTCCTCTTAATGGATATTTCGTTTATTCGAGATAATACCTCTAGTGTTTCCCACATGTCGGGAGGCGTGATATTTCTGTGTATTTCCTGAAAGCAAGGTAAATTGACTTTTCATTAACTCTATCGATTTTGGGTCGTGAGCGATTTCGATTCATAGCCTGTCTTCGAAAGTCGTCGTCACGAGATGTTTTCCCAGCTCACATGTCGCTGTATTGTACTGCATCGGTTGATGCATGTTCCAAGGACCATTACTTGCTACTTTGTTAAATGAACTAGGTTTGGAAAACCTTTATTATCTAGAGGATATTTTTGAGGACATTATTTATACTTCGGCAGACGTGTCTGTCTTGCTGAAGTCAGACTAAGGAGAGTGAACTGATCTCATACATCTGGTTATCTCCTGGCTGTTATAGAAAAGGATGGAGTTTTTCACCTGACTACATTTACAGCACTATGAAATATAACATGCATCTGACTCATCATTGTAATGCTGTCTACCGTCTATTGCTGTATTGAATGTTGCTGTGATAATGACTGTTTGATGTGCCTACATATTCGCGTAACCATTTTGTCACTGTGGCGTCCACAATAAATAATGAAGAAAAACGTCAAAGGCTGTTACAAGAATCATTGACTTTATACGTCGTGAGTTTACTGACGTCCTATGTGGATTGCCCTGTTATTTTTGTATGAACATTGTTTGACTGAACACATCTGCACACTACACAAAACCAGACATGCGGATACCATCCATCATCATATGGCATCACGCATCAATAATATATAACATTTCTCTTTGTGACATCAGTATATGTCGACAGTCTTGACCGATACAACTTGCAACTGGCTTCGCTGTAAACGGACACTACGCAACCAACGTTCGCACGACCGAACCGCTTGGCGCACTGTCGTGGAATATTCTAATCCACATATATAAATTATCAAGTAAATATAAAGCCTAATAAATACATATAATAAATAAAGGAAGAAGAATGGTAAAGAACAGTGCTGTCACAATGACTGTACTCGAAATCCCCTTGTTTTCTACTGCGTATGCAAATTGTAACGTTTCACGTTGATATTAAAGGCCTTCTGCAACATACACGCGTTTCCCAAACACACAATAAAATGTGCTGCCTTTCTAAGAAAAACCTTGAAATATGCAAGTTGACCTAAATTTTAAATTCCATTCATGTCTTTTTCTACACTATGTTACCAAGATCAAAAGACAGATGGACAAAAGGATAGCGAGAAGGGAGAGGCAGAAAGCCGAACACTAAACACGCTTCGCGCGATACACAAATGCTGCCATCACGCGTGTAAGACTACAAGCACTAACTTTTTCGGACGGACAGTGATAAATTCACTACCCTTCCCAGAGTTAGGTTTTAAAATCATAAAAAACGCTTATTAGGAAAGATAACAATAGATGGGTTTACGGTTGAAAACATAACAGTACCCAGACAGCACATCTTCGAAACAGGAGGTAGAAAATACATATTTTGAACGCAGCCACGTAGCTCTTTTAAATTTGGATATTTGGGTTCCTTAGGGCTTGCTGACAAAGAATATGTAAAACGTTACGCAAATAGTCCAGGAATTAATAAATTATACCCAAAATAAAATAGTGGGGATGCCTGACAGCATGGAATCATTTCTGCTCATAAAAATTTTTTTATAACGTGTTTGAAAAAAATCTTACGTTACAGAATTAGCCTACCATGTAAACTCCAAATTGATTGGAGCGCAACAAATGAAAGACTAACCACGATTGGTCGGGCTATAAATACTATCTTTCGTTGTTAGGGGAGACGTGAAAAGGTAACATTTTTTCAAACACTTGTCGAAACGTGGCCTCATTGGCTAGACTCGCTGATATACTCACTTAGGAGCGTTAGTTCGAGACCACTAGTGCAAATAATCTTGATAAAGCAACAGTGCGTTGAAGCCAGCTCATATTTGTGTTAAATAAAAGCCTGGAACATAAGCAGATGGGAATTTGTGCCAGTAATTGTGCCAGAATTCATTGCTAATCAACGTATCTGTGTTTATTTCCATGAAATTGTGGTAAGCTTGAACCATTCAGTATCTTTTAATGAAAATTGAATGTAAATTGTTAAGTTATGCCTGTATATATATGTGTAGTTCAGTGGCAAACAGGAGATAAAGCCTATAATGCTCCAGCCTGAACAGAGGGTGTCGGAGGGAAGTAAAACGGCATGGAATGGCCAAATAGTACACTGACACCTGGATGATTGATTAGACAGAAATAATGCTGGAAGTGCAGAGGCGTAGTGACCATTAAGGAGGGTAATGCTGGTATAAAGTATTTCAGATGAAGCTGACAGTTGGCCAAACGCTCTGAACTCAATGTTTGTGTTGTATTGTGCTCAGTGTAGAACTAGAGTATCAATTAGTTATGAAGTAGAAGGTACATCCTTCTTGTTTTCAGGGACCGTGGTCTTGATGGTACTGAGCAGCACCTGGTCAGAGCTTTGCTGAATCCAGAGTCGGACAGCATACTCCTTGGTCTTTTTAGCTATCAGTGAGGTGTCTCCAGAGCCCAGGGGAGAATTCGAGCAGAGGAGTCCTTTCCTGCCGCCATCACGCAAGATAAGCTGATTTGGCCAGCTGAGCTCAACATTATGTCCCCTCATCTTGAAATGACTTTGTAAAAATAACATTCAGAGGGGAATTTAATTGTATTAATATCAGGAACTGAGAACATCTCCAATAATAGTCCCAAAAGACAAACTATTGAAGTCATGATGACAAATACCAACAGAGCTTGAACAAAACAAAACCAGTATTACCTCATATTACCACTACACAACTGACACACATAGGATATTTTAATAATATATGTCACTACAATATTCATATTGATAAAGTCTGTACATATACTTGTAATTAAAATTGATTGTGATTCCTGGTTCCTTTGTATTTGAATCAGGACACACATATACCTTTATGATAACCATGAATACATATTGTTATTTGAAAAGTTATCAGTGACTCCTTAAGATATTCTCATAGAGTGTTATATGTATGTGAGTGTCACAGTGTTGTCAAGAGTAGTGGATTAAATTAAATTGTTTATCTGTCTGTTGTTGTGACTTACACTTCATCATACACATACCCTAGACACCTAACGTAGTCATCACACTATTCCAGAATAATTCTGACTGAGATATATAGATATGTGGTAGCAAGTAAGGTTATCTATAATACACTACTCTTAATAGATATAGATACCTTCACAGCTGATCTCAGTCAGTACACTAAGTCCCCTATAAATATTTATAACATCCCACTTCACCACATATATTGGGGTCTCGCTCTTGGGATTTTGAATCTTTCCCTATTAAAAATATTGGGGGTAATTCACTTCAGGGAATATAAGAATTAAAAGGTATCCTTGGGTGGAATTAAATAAGGTTGAGCTCACGGTGCCTGTGTTGTCCATTAGATATATTTAGAGATTAAATTGTTGGTTAGACATTGTAGAAACTTACCTGATAGACAATGGCGGACCTGGCCAAGTTTCGATCTGCTGCTGTACAGACTGCAAAAGAGTTAGGATTAGATGGGCAAGTTATGGTTGCCTATGTCACTACGGAATGTGACAAATTTATTGAACGCGAAGAAAGAAGATTAGAAAAAGAGGCCGAAAGAAAGTTAGAGGCTGAGCCTAAGAGGTTGCAATTTGAAGCTGAGGCTGAGACTAAGAGGTTGCAGATTGAGGCTGACAAAGAGGCTAAGAAATTGGAAGCAGAAAGAGAAGACAAAAGATTAGCTGCAGAAAGAGAAGAGAAGAAAGTAGCTGCAGAAGAAAGAAGATTGACTGCAGAGAGGGAAGCAGAAAAGGAGGAGAAGAGATTACAAAGGGAACATGAGTTACGACTAAGGGAGTTTGAGTTTCAAGGCCATGCTCCTGAAAATGGTGCCAGTCCCTTTGCCTCTGATGCTACGGTTACTCAGGGAGCCTCAACCTCAGCTATGAACTTTCATTTAGATCATTTTGTTGAGAAAGACGATGATATTGAGAGCTATATAAATAGATATGAACTATTAGCTACCACATATGGGTTAGAGAGAGAAAGGTGGAGCTTAAAGTTATCTCAGGGACTTCGTGGGGCAGCTTATGAAGTTTTTGCAAAAATGAGCAGAGGTGATCAGGAAAATTATGATATGCTAAAGCAGGCTCTTTTGTTAAGATATGAAAAGAATGCTGAATTTTATAGGAAAAAATTTAGGAATGCTAAACTACTGTCAGGTGAAACATATCACCAGTTCTCTGCACGAATAGAGACATACTTGGAGAAATGGACTTCTCTGGGGAAAACCCAAGATCTTAAGGAAATGGTCCTTATAGAGCAATTAAGAGAGTCCATGGCTCCAGACCTGAGAAAGTTTCTCATGGAACAAGGTGCAGAGAGGCTGGGTGAGTTGCTAAATGTTGCTGAAAGGTATCAAGCAGCTCAAGCAGAGGTAACAGGTTATAAAAAGAAACAAGTGGATAACTTTAGGGCACCACAGAACTTTAATAAATTTGATCCTAAGGATCAAAATAAAGGTAAGCACCAATTTGATAGGCCACGGTATGAAAATAAAAATAAATTCCCACAATTCGATGAAAGGAAATATGATGAAAGAAAATCTTTCAACCAAGGAAAAAGGTGGTGTAAGAATTGTCAGATGGACAATCATGACACTGACCGTTGCAGAAGGAAACCTGTGTATATGGCAACCCTTCAGGTCAGGTCGACCTCAAGACAGGAGGAGGATATTATGTTAGATACCACTCCAGAAGAGATGAGGAAGGCACAGGCTGGGGATAAAACACTCAAGCCTTGTTTCAGAAAATTGTCAACTTGTCATACAACTCCAGGCAAGGGAGATTTTTACATGAAAAACAAGTTGATGTATAGGAAGACTGGAGCTAGATCCAAAGGTCACGGACAGCTGGTTCTTCCAAAAAGATATAGGGCAGACTTAATAAGGAGCCTACATGTGAAACCAGATGGGGACCATGAGAAGATAGGTACCATCATTCAAAAGGTGGCTCACAATTATTATTGGCCCAAAGCAAGATGGGACATTGAGAATTTTGTAGAAAGGTGTAGCATAGCACATGAGGGAACACCCACAAGTGGGAACATGGATCAGGACCTGGACACGCCACGGGGCAAAATTAGGCCTGATAATAAAAGGAAAAAATAGATTTGATAAAGTGGACCAAATGGAATGGGAAGCCCCTTTTCACGGACAAGCTTCACTTAACTGTTTTACAATGGCCACTATGCGGAGAGTGCAAAAAGATGTCTTACCCCAGGATAAGCCGAAAATCCCTCAATCGGACTTAAACAAACTGGAGGAAGAGGATGTAGAGAGGAAATCTCTCATCAAGAATTTTAAGTGGGGAGAAAGCCCCAAAAGAAAAATTGGTAGCGGTCGTTTTGTGAATGATAATTCTGGGAGGAAAAATCATCACTATAAAGCTTCGAGTGGAAGAGACCATACCGGTGCATGGACAAATAGGTCCACACAATTAAAGGTCCATATGTAGCTATGTTAAGAACGTGGACTGATGAAAAGGCAGAGGAAAACATTACATCTTCATACCAATATGTGAATGAGCTGACCACTCGGTTAAAAAACTGGCTGGAAACTTGCCAATGAAAATTTGAAACAAGCCAGGAAGAAACATGCTGCCTATTATAACAGGAAGGCGAAGGACAGAAATTTGGCTGTGGGAGAGAAAGTACTGCTTCTTTTGCCTGGGAGTCAGAATAAGTTACAAAATTGGCAGTCATAAAATTAAAAGTTCCAATTTGAGATGGCAGGGTCCATATACAGTTCTAGAGAAGGTGTCTAGAACAAATTATAAGATAGATAAGAAGGGGAAAGAAAAAATCTATCATGTGAATCTCCTGAAGAAATATTTGGAAAGAGAACATCAGGAAGAGACACACTTGTTGACCTTGTCCATCGCCATGGAGATGAAAAAGGAACCACTTTCATCATTTGAATATCCATTACACCCCTGTGAGACAGCAGCACAGGTGAAAATCAGTACACATTTAACGAAAACTCAGAAAGAGAGAGTGCAACAGGTTCTAAATAATCATGCAGAGGTGTTAACAGACCGACCAGGGCATACAAACCTATTGGAATATGATATGAAACTAATAGACTCCACACCTGTCTGTATGAAACCATATTCGATTCCGTTTGCTAAGGAGAAAGCTTTGAAGGAAGAGATAGACTATCTGTTGAAGGAAGGAATTATTTCGCACAGTGAGTCTTCGTATAGTTCCGGTGTTGTACTCTTAAGGAAGCCCTCTGGAGAACATAGACTCTGTATAGATTACAGGAGACTGAATGCTATTACAGAAGGACAGGTGGATCCATTGCCGGATACAAATCAGCTGTTTGCCAGGCTAAATAAAGCTAAATATTTCTCAAAAGTGGATCTGAGTAAAGGATACTATCAGATTCCAGTAAAGCCTGAGGTTAGACCATACCTAGCTTTTAGTACCTCAGAAGGACACTATGAGTTTAATAGATTGCCATTTGGATTGAAGAATGCGCCTAGTGTCTTCTCTAGAATGATGAGAAAATTATTGGATCCTCTGAATAATCCCTGTATAACAAATTTTATGGATGATATCCTTATAGCAACAGAAACATTTGAGGAACACATTGACTCTCTGAACATGCTGTTTAATCGACTTAGGGAGGCAAATTTAACAGCCCGACCAACCAAATGTTGCGTTGGATGTAAAGAATTGGAATTTTTGGGACACACAGTTTATCAGGGAAACATGACCCCTGACCCAAAGAATTTAGAGAAACTACAGAAAGCCCCGAGACCACAAACCAAGAAGGACGTGAGATCCTTTGTCTCATTATGTGGTTTCTACCAGAAGTATATCAAAAACTTTAATTCCATATGTGCACCGTTAACTGAATTGACACGTAAAGGACATCCAGATCGCATTACATGGACACCACAATGTGAAATGACTTACCAAGAATTGAAGGAAAAGCTCACAAGTAAACCCATTTTGAAATTACCTGACTTAAGTCAAGAATTCATAGTAAGGACGGATGCAAGTAATATTGGGTTAGGTGCAACTCTACTACAGAAATCAGATGCATTGGATGGGGAATTAAGCCCAGTGGCATATGCTAGCAGAAAATTGAATAAAGCTGAAATCAACTACTCAACTAGCGAAAAAGAATGTCTTGCAGTAATATGGGCGATAAAGAAATTCAATATTTATCTATATGGGAAGGCATTTAAGTTGCAAACAGACCACAAACCTTTATCGTTTCTAGCACAGGCTAGGCATGAGAACTCCAGGTTACTCCGATGGTCTTTACTTTTGGCTCCATATAATTTTAGCATTGAGTATATATCTGGAAAAACCAATTTGGGAGCGGATTTTTTAAGCCGCCATCCGTGTGATGAGAATCACCGTAAACCCCAGAAATAATAATAAATTTCTCTATGTGAATATAGAATAAAGGACTGACATATAATGTCTGTTTTAAGAGGGGAGGTGTCGTGGAATATTCTAATCCACATATATAAATTATCAAGTAAATATAAAGCCTAATAAATACATATAATAAATAAAGGAAGAAGAATGGTAAAGAACAGTGCTGTCACAATGACTGTACTCGAAATCCCCTTGTTTTCTACTGCGTATGCAAATTGTAACGTTTCACGTTGATATTAAAGGCCTTCTGCAACATACACGCGTTTCCCAAACACACAATAAAATGTGCTGCCTTTCTAAGAAAAACCTTGAAATATGCAAGTTGACCTAAATTTTAAATTCCATTCATGTCTTTTTCTACACTATGTTACCAAGATCAAAAGACAGATGGACAAAAGGATAGCGAGAAGGGAGAGGCAGAAAGCCGAACACTAAACACGCTTCGCGCGATACACAAATGCTGCCATCACGCGTGTAAGACTACAAGCACTAACTTTTTCGGACGGACAGTGATAAATTCACTACCCTTCCCAGAGTTAGGTTTTAAAATCATAAAAAACGCTTATTAGGAAAGATAACAATAGATGGGTTTACGGTTGAAAACATAACAGTACCCAGACAGCACATCTTCGAAACAGGAGGTAGAAGGAATTGCATATTTTGAACGCAGCCACGTAGCTCTTTTAAATTTGGATATTTGGGTTCCTTAGGGCTTGCTGACAAAGAATATGTAAAACGTTACGCAAATAGTCCAGGAATTAATAAATTATACCCAAAATAAAATAGTGGGGATGCCTGACAGCATGGAATCATTTCTGCTCATAAAATTTTTTTATAACGTGTTTGAAAAAAATCTTACGTTACAGAATTAGCCTACCATGTAAACTCCAAATTGATTGGAGCGCAACAAATGAAAGACTAACCACGATTGGTCGGGCTATAAATACTATCTTTCGTTGTTAGGGGAGACGTGAAAAGGTAACATTTTTTCAAACACTTGTCGAAACGTGGCCTCATTGGCTAGACTCGCTGATATACTCACTTAGGAGCGTTAGTTCGAGACCACTAGTGCAAATAATCTTGATAAAGCAACAGTGCGTTGAAGCCAGCTCATATTTGTGTTAAATAAAAGCCTGGAACATAAGCAGATGGGAATTTGTGCCAGTAATTGTGCCAGAATTCATTGCTAATCAACGTATCTGTGTTTATTTCCATGAAATTGTGGTAAGCTTGAACCATTCAGTATCTTTTAATGAAAATTGAATGTAAATTGTTAATTTATGCCTGTATATATATGTGTAGTTCAGTGGCAAACAGGAGATAAAGCCTATAATGCTCCAGCCTGAACAGAGGGTGTCGGAGGGAAGTAAAACGGCATGGAATGGCCAAATAGTACACTGACACCTGGATGATTGATTAGACAGAAATAATGCTGGAAGTGCAGAGGCGTAGTGACCATTAAGGAGGGTAATGCTGGTATAAAGTATTTCAGATGAAGCTGACAGTTGGCCAAACGCTCTGAACTCAATGTTTGTGTTGTATTGTGCTCAGTGTAGAACTAGAGTATCAATTAGTTATGAAGTAGAAGGTACATCCTTCTTGTTTTCAGGGACCGTGGTCTTGATGGTACTGAGCAGCACCTGGTCAGAGCTTTGCTGAATCCAGAGTCGGACAGCATACTCCTTGGTCTTTTTAGCTATCAGTGAGGTGTCTCCAGAGCCCAGGGGAGAATTCGAGCAGAGGAGTCCTTTCCTGCCGCCATCACGCAAGATAAGCTGATTTGGCCAGCTGAGCTCAACATTATGTCCCCTCATCTTGAAATGACTTTGTAAAAATAACATTCAGAGGGGAATTTAATTGTATTAATATCAGGAACTGAGAACATCTCCAATAATAGTCCCAAAAGACAAACTATTGAAGTCATGATGACAAATACCAACAGAGCTTGAACAAAACAAAACCAGTATTACCTCATATTACCACTACACAACTGACACACATAGGATATTTTAATAATATATGTCACTACAATATTCATATTGATAAAGTCTGTACATATACTTGTAATTAAAATTGATTGTGATTCCTGGTTCCTTTGTATTTGAATCAGGACACATATACCTTTATGATAACCATGAATACATATTGTTATTTGAAAAGTTATCAGTGACTCCTTAAGATATTCTCATAGAGTGTTATATGTATGTGAGTGTCACAGTGTTGTCAAGAGTAGTGGATTAAATTAAATTGTTTATCTGTCTGTTGTTGTGACTTACACTTCATCATACACATACCCTAGACACCTAACGTAGTCATCACACTATTCCAGAATAATTCTGACTGAGATATATAGATATGTGGTAGCAAGTAAGGTTATCTATAATACACTACTCTTAATAGATATAGATACCTTCACAGCTGATCTCAGTCAGTACACTAAGTCCCCTATAAATATTTATAACATCCCACTTCACCACACGCACATCTCTTCGTAAAGGTGCAGCGGCATGCGAATCATTCAGAAGAGCAGCAGCGGAACAGCGGAGACAAGCTAGAAAAGACCGTGTAATAAAACCTTCACATGAAGCAAACATTCCCTGCCCACACTGTCCGAGATCTTTCCAGGCCCGCATCGGGCTCATCAGTCACCTTCGTTCCCATAGACTATCCTAACATATTAATAATAATTGGATGAACAGAGTGGTCTTCATCACCCGTGATGGACGAACAACAATTTCATTATTACATTTTTGCTCTTCCATTAAACCTGTAACTCTCTTATAGTTTTACTCATTTATACAGCTTGTTTATTTCTGAACTGCAATCACAATAATCTGTTCAGTATGTTTCTCTGTTACATTTGCAAAACTTCTTTTTAATTTAATATGTTATTCCACAATGGACACGCATTTCCTATTTTCTGTGCCCGTTTCTATTGAACCCAAATCTGATCATTTCCACGCCATTCCTGTTTCATGAAAGGTCCTTCTCACGCGATAACTTCGTTTTCTGAAATTGAGAATGAACAAACGTGGGCGTGTGTGGGTGCGCAAGTGTGTAAATGTGATAGAAAGAGAAGCTGAAGAAGCTTGGGATCCAGATAGGAGGTGAATGGGAACTAAATTACTAAGTCCTGTTATTACGCATTATTTCAGCGCGCAAGTTTTCAGTTGTCACAAGTCAGCTCTGTCTTAAAACCGGCATCTATTAATTACACCAGATGGAAAATGCACCACTTATATTAAGAACATAATATACTTATTTACTTACTTAGTCGTTCCTCTTCTACCTTGGCATGTAGAGATTAGCCAGAGAGAGAGAGAGCGCCGAGCTATCTTCCTTTCTGGTTCCAGTCCAGTCCATGGTCCTTCAGAGATTGTCTAATGCTGCCCTCCCAGCGAACTCTGGGTAGTGCTGAAGCTCTGGATCCTTGGCTTTTGGTTTCTCATATTTTTTTCGTGGTAGCTGGTCTTCTCCAATTCTGCAGACATGGACAAACATTTGCAACTGTGACCGCTCCACCCGAGTCTGTAGAGGCGGGTTTCGAGGCTATGACCTATCGCCTGGTTGCGGACCCTGTCCCTTCTTGTCACTCGGACCCCCTCCCTCAAATACCTCATTTCTGAGGAGTGGAACTGGCTCTTGTAAAATAACAGGAGATGCCAAGCAAAAGCAGTAGTTTGTAAATTGGGAAGTATCCTTTGCAATAAACTCTTGTCACTGAACACAAGAAAAAGGATTCTGAAGTGTTGCATCGAACCAATATTATTGGATATAAGTGAGTCCTGGATACTTATTAAAATAATGCTCCTTTGACTGCAGGCAACAGATGTGTGGTTTTTTTTCAGGAAGATATTAAGAATCCCATACAGATCGAAGATAACTGAAGAAGAATGCTGGAAAAGAGTTAATGAAGGGCAACAATAGAATACGACATATAAGAAGAAGATAATCAACCTTCACTGGAGATGTAAGGAGGAGAGGAGCACTCGGAAATATTGCGACTACGGGTAAAATAGAGAGAAAGAGAAGGAGAGGAAAACAGAAAGAAAAGATAATGCATGGCCTGACAGTATGGCAAGGGAAGGAAACAACAGAACTGATGGGGAACATAAATAATCGAGATCTGTGAAGGGGTTTGGTTGCCTACTCTTCGAGGCACGACATTTGACCTGAATTGACCAGACTTATTTAATGCCTGGACAAAATCGTTTCAAAAACGCCTTTTATTAAACGAAACTTCAGGCTACATCTGGAACATTCGGTTTGGAATCATCATCATCCTCATAATCATCATCATCCTCATCATTATCCTCATAATCATTCTCCTCATCATCATCAACCTCATCCTTTTCATCACCCTTCAGTTTCACAAGGAGCATAGGCCTCCAACTAAATTGTGCAAAGCCTTTCTGTCATGTGCCATCTGCTCAAGGTTTTTCCATGTTGCCTTCATTCCCTTCATGTTTGTCTCCAGCTCTCACCTGCACCGTGTTCTTTGGTTTCCTTCTACGTCTTTTACCCTGATAATTGCACAGCAAGGACTGTCTTGTAGTACTACTGTAACTGTCTTGTAGTACTACTGTAACTGTCTTGTAGTACTACTGTAACTGTCTTGTAGCACTACTGTAACTGTCTTGTAGTAGTACTGTAACTGTCTTGTAGTACTACTGTAACTGTCTTGTAGTACTACTGTAACTGTCTTGTAGTACTACTGTAACTGTCTTGTAGTACTACTGTAACTGTCTTGTAGTACTACTGTAACTGTCTTGTAGTACTAATGTAACTGTCTTGTAGTACTACTGTAACTGTCTTGTAGTACTACAAACAGGTTTACTCAGTGTGTGTCATATCTATCGCCAGCGTCGCCTTCTCATCTCTTGTTCAACTGGTACTTGCCTGGTTCTTGTCATCAGTTCCACATCAATGACGTTGACATATCATTACCCATTTATGAAAGTCTGTAACTTTGATTTGTAATAAACGGGTGAATATTGAGCACTGAAGATGAAATAAAAGTTGACCGCGGCAAATTTGCATGTTTGAAAGGTGTGAGTCAGTTGAAAATGACACAATATTCCAGGCGTGATGATTGGACCAAATGGAACGTGCTGGACCCAGATTTCATTTTGTTGGTAATGAATTTTTGTAAAATGGCTGGAAGGGAACGAACGAACGATTTAACGAACGATGAAAAAATCATTATTTATTCAGAGTAAACAGGAAACTAGCAAGTTTCAAATGGCTGGGCTAAAGCTAAAGTTATACAATAAGGTATACGTGTAAAAGAAAAGAACAAATAAAGATTGGGAGTGAGTATCGCCGTTACTGAGAGAGATAAAAATAGTGGGACAAACTTAAAGTTTGGGGAGTAGGAAAATTTGAGTCAATAAAGGCACGGTTACCTCGGTTATGAAAATGACTAGTTATCTATTAAACATTAATGAATGTCCAGTCGTCTTAGAGTTGTAGATGATAGATGGATAGACAGACAGGCAGACAAATATAGATAGACCAACAGACACACAGACAAACAAACAGAATGAAAGAAAGAACTTTGTTTTGAATTGGGCACGCAGGCCCGACTGACATTCTACCCTTCCATTCTCTCGACTTCTATGCTGAATCCATTTACTACTCTTGACAGACGGACATAGAGATAGGTGGACAGGCATGCAAACAACCAGACAGACGGACAGGCAGGCGCACACACAGACAGACGGAGAGACAGGCGGACAGACAGACGGACGGACAGACAGACAGATGGACGGACAGACAGACGGACGGATGGACAGACAGGTAGACATGGAACTGTCATATTCGCATGTATAAGTTAAATAACACACAGAGGTCGAAAAACTAGGTCAAGTAGAGGAGTATGGGTAATAAAGTTATGACCCACTTTCAAGTTGTCTCCACTTCTCTTCTCCACTTGTTTTTTGTCTTCCTCTACCTCTCTTGTCCTCGAGAGTTCCAGAACAAGGGTTGCCTTGTTACGCATTCATCAATGTTTCTTCAATGTGTCCTATCAAATGTCAGCGTCTCCTTCTCACCTTTTGTGTTGCCTGGTTCTTGTCATCAGTCTCACAGTGGTTATCTTGTCATCAGTCTCACAGTGGTTATCTTGTCATCAGTCTCACAGTGGTTATCTTGTCATCAGTCTGACAGTGGTTATCTTGTCATCAGTCTCACAGTGGTTATCTTGTCATCAGTCTCACAGTGGTTATCTTGTCACATATTTTCCCAGGGGCGCATTTCCATTGTCAGTTATGACTGAAGGGCTATCACCTCAGTGGTGCATTCCCATAGTAAGTTATGACTGAAGGGCTATCACCTCAGAGGTGCATTCCCATAGTAAGTTATGACTGAAGTGCTATCACCTCAGGGGCGCATTCCCATTGTCAGTTATGACTGAAGGGCTATCACCTCAGGGGCGCACTCCTATTGTCAGTTATGACTGAAGGGCTATCACCTCAGGGGCGCATTCCCATTGTCAGTTATGACTGAAGGGCTATCACCTCAGGGGCGCATTCCCATAGTCAGTTATGACTGAAAGGGGCTACTCCTACTGTCCATGTTTTACAGCCATTCAAAAGGACTGGCTTGATATTTGAACTAAACATTCAGATTCATGTGCTCAACTTGATTTCTTTTGATTTCATATTTTTACCAGTGTAATAAATTCTCCTCATGCCTTTCTGAATTGTTATTTGAAGGACGCTTGTCCGTTGCTCTAACGTTGTCCACAGTGCTGTCAGTATATGAGTTCAAATATACCGATTACATAGTGATTCAATAAATATATCTGTAATACAATAAATCTTTTAAAAAAAAAGGTTATTCATTCTGACTTTTGTGGAAATCTTCCTACCAATATATAAAAGTAAATCTATACAAGACTCAATCCTGAAAGACTCAACCACGTACTTCAATGACTTCGTCACAACATAATGACTAATGTTGTTCAAGGATTAATAGTAATAATAAAGAATTATATTGTTGATACTGAGTTAATTAGACATTGCCTATTCATATGTAATTATTCCACAGTGAAACCAAGTCATCTTATGATATCTTATGATGACTAATGAAGCGGCAGATGGTGTGACGCTCGTGAGAGTTGGGCCACTAGTTTCTGTCATCTATTAGTTACTAGTCTGACCATCCTGCATTAATCGATGTCATTCAAGTTAGAAGTCGGAGCATTACAAGTTGAATAAACTGATTAATAATATATTTACTACATAAAACGTCCCCGTGTGGTTCCCCCGGGGGGTATCTGAAGAGACAAGGTAAAAAATTGGATGACTTCTCCATCAAGAACATTCTCAGAGGCGGTTATTATGAGGTTGTGCAGGAGGCTGGCAACCTCATACAGATATTAGAGGATGTGAGTGCTTGGTGCAGGCTTCCTGCCAGCGGCGAATCTATATTTGGGGGGCCCTGAAGTTTGAACTCTTGGATGGGCTTCTTTTGTTAAAAAAGCGTTGGGGGATGGGAAAGGAACGTATTATACAGATAACTGGACATGGGGGCCCTCAAGCTCAAGCTTCATTAGCTTCATTGTAGACCCGCCTCTGCTTCCTGCAAAACAAGCTACAGTCGTACCTCCATGCTCCGTTAGAAGCACAAAGGGCACTGATGATGATGATGATTACATAAAAAAAAACACCAAAATTACCCATGATGCCCTGTATATTTCACACAGAGGAGACGGGCAAAGATTAGGACTACTTCTCCCTCACGCTTGTCCTATGAGCCAACTAATATGAGGCTGTGAATGAGGCTGTGAATGAGGCTGGCAAACTCATCATGTAAAACGAATTGCTACAGAAAGCACGGCGACAAAAGCATGTGAATCCTTGGTGCAGGTGTCCTACAAGTGGACCAGCTATAGGGCGGGTGCCTTGCTTCGTAACCAGCGATAAGGATTACGATGATGAATTATGATACCTGGACAGTTGGACATTGTGGCATGGACAGAAGTCAGCAACACAATTGACATAACCACTGAGGACGGAAGGTTGTGGACAGAAAGTTTTCATCCACATCAGCTATCACGTGATACGTGAGAAGCAGTCTGTTTTATTTCTTCGTGCTTATTTCCATTCTTGATTTCACTTCTTCGTTTGTTTGTTTGTTTGTTTTTGCATGTTTTCATCGATCTCTTTTCTCACCCAAATACAAGCTGACAATAAACGATTTGCTTGAGCTTGCAAGAGATCAATGCCACACGAGCACACAGCAGACACGATGATTGACCACTGACTATTGGTCAGTCAATTCTCGCAGCTTCTGCCGTTAGAAGCGAGGAAATTGAGTGGGCATTGGTCAGACAGGCGAGTCCAATAGCTCGGACAGGACAACCTGTTGTCATCGATCAAAAGTGAGTGGACACTGAGAAGGTAGCCATGACTCATTTTTGAGAAATATTCGTGTCACAGGAATCAACTTGTTAGAGTCATTCAGTTATTTACATGAAAATGGGTGGAAGCCCTGACACGACCAATCTAATGGCTGCGTTTCGGTGCTGAAGTTCAAACATGAAGTTACATAACGCAGAAAATAACTGTGACACAGAGAGGTATAGCTCATTCAAGGGAACTGAGTGCTGTAACTGACTGGCGCTGGCGACCATGCTCTCAGTTGCCTACGACCTTTGGTATCTGTGGTGAAGTGGGATGTTATAAATATTTATAGGGGACTTAGTGTACTGACTGAGATCAGCTGTGAAGGTATCTATATCTAATAAGAGTAGTGTATTATAGATAACCTTACTTGCTGCCACATATGTATACCTCAGTCAGAATTATTCTGGAATAGTGTGATGACTACGTTATATGTCTAGGGTATGTGTATGATGAAGTGTAAGTCATAACAACAACAGACAGATGAACAATTTAATTTATTCCACCACACTTGACAACACTGTGACACTCACATACATATAACACTCTAAGAGGATATCTTAAAGGAGTCACTGATAACTTTTCAAATAACAATATGTATTCAGTGCTGTCATGAATGTATATGTGTCCTGATTCAAATACAAAGGGAACCAGGAATCACAATCAATTTTAATTACAATTTATATGTACAGAATTTATTAATATGAATCTTGTAGTGACATGTATTATTAATAGTATCCTATGTGTGTCAGTTGTGTAGTATTAATATGAGGTAATACTGGTTTTGTTTTGTTCAAGCTCTGTTGGTATTTGTCATCATGACTTCAATAGTTTGTTTCTATTGGAACTAGTATTGGAGATGTTCTCAGTTCCTGGTATTAAAACAATTAAATTCCCCTCTTAATTTTCTTTTACAATGTCATTTTAAGATGGGGTTACATAATGTTGAGCTCCATGGCCACACTCTCTTATCTTGCATGATGACTGCAGTAAAAGACTCCTCTGCTCGATTACTTTAATGAGTTCTGGAGCCACCCCACTGGTTGCTATATGGACCAAGGAGTATGCTGTCCACCTCTGGCTTCAGCAAAGCTCTGACCAGGTCCTGCTCAATAACTTTAAGACCACGGTCCCACGATTCATGGAATTAATAAACAGTTTCGTTGACTGGCAATGAATATAGCACAACTCCGATCTGCCGATGTCCCAGGCTTTATTTTATAAAAAATATACACTGGTGCTCAACGCACTGCTTCTTAGTAGGTTTATTACAAGATGTGGCAATGAACAGACGCTCTGAATTGAGTATATTCGCAGCTCTACCCAACAAACCATGTCTACACATCTTTTCAAAAAAATACTCCTTTTCACGTTTCCCCTGACAACACAAGATAGTATTTATAGCCCAACCAATCGTGTTTAGTCTTACATTTGTTGCGCTCCAATCAAATAGGAGTTAACATGGTAGGCTATTTCCGTAACGTAATATTTTTTCAAACACGTTATAAAAAAAATTTTATGAGCAGAAATGATTTCATGCTGTCAGGCACCCCCACTATTTTATTTTGGCCATAACTTGGTAATTCCTAGACTATTTGCGTAACGTTTTACATATTCTTTGTCAGCAAACCCTAAGGAACCCAAATATACGAATTTAATGGAGCCAATATGCATTTTCTTCTAGGATAGTCGTGCTGTTACTACCTTCTCACTTCCAAACTTGAGGGTGTCTGGGTACTGTCATGTTTTCAAACGTAAACCGGTATAATGTCATAATTCCCAATAAGCGTTTTTCAGGATTTTAAAACCTAACTCTGGTATGGGTAGTGAATTTTATCACTGTCGATTTGAAATAAAGTTAGTGCATGTGGCCTTACACGCGTGATGGCAGCAATTGTGTATCGCGCGACGCGTGTTTAGTGTTGCATGTGTCCTTGCTTTCTGCCTCTCCCTTCTCTCTATCCTTTCGTCCATCTGTCTTTTAGTTACGCCGTGTATAAAATGGAATGAATGAAATATTAAATTTAGGTCATTGATCAGCTTGCGTATCTCAAGGTTTTTCCAAGAAATACAGTACACGTTTCATTGAAGAAAGCGGGTAATAATACAGTAGGCTTTTACTATCAACGTGAAAGCGTTACAATTTGCAGACGAAGTAGAAAACAAGGGGGATTTCGAGTACAGTCATTGTGACAGCACTGTTCTTTACCATTCTTCTTTCCTTTTATTAAATTTATTTGTTAGGCTTTGCATTTACGTTTTAATTTATATATGGGGATTAGAATAATTCACGACAGTATCTTTACGACTTGTCTTTTTTTTGGGGAGGGGGGGGGGGGCTCCTGAGAGAGCATAGAGTCAGTAGGGACCACATGGTGACTGTATGTCTTTAAATAACTATATCTTTAGTGCCCTCTCATACGATACTGTCAGTGTATCGTGAAATCTTGTTTTTGTTATCCGCTTCTTCTACATGAGTCTAATTTACCAGCTGTTAACAGATTCTAGATCTTTAATCTCTTGGCGTGTTCCAGGAACTTTGATGCCTCAATTTTATTTTATTGTTCAAGTGTTTTCTAGGAGACCAAGAAATAATAGATCTACTATTCCTTGGCATATCACGTGACTATGATCAGGCTGTACTTGGTGCTGATAGCCTCTTAATATCAAACAAATTGCTACAGAAAACACCGGTAAAGTAGCACGTGATTTATGCAGGTTTCCTACAAGGGGGACAATCTCATGTTGTGGCTCCAACGCCATAGGGAGCGAACAAACATACTATCCTTCTGTAGTGGTGTTGATGGTATTGTATGATGGTGTTATTACTACATGTAACTTGTATGAGGCCAGCTGTGAAGGCTCCTGAGATAAAATGTGGTTGAGAATTATCAGAAGGCCTTTCTTGCTACCACTACGACCTCACACTTAATTTTTTTTTTCTTAATGAATGTGGCTACGTAAAGTGTCTAGGGTAATGATGTGTAATGTGGTGTGTTAGTTATAAATACACCCACAGGCATTTAAGAAGACTAATAAGATTAACAAGTGTTAAAATACACTGAACTAACTCACGTGTATAAAGTTTTTGATATAATTATATTACATTTATTTGTTCTGGATCAAGTTTTATTTTGACCAGAACTTGTTTTAAAAGAAGGATTTAAAATTTATGAAAATTATGCATGGAATGTTACATAATAAATACAAAAGTGTACATAATTAAGTACTAGAATAGTTAGTTTTATTCAAATGTTCTGGTAGTCAGCTACTAGGGAGGATATTTATTGTCTGTGCTGTTGGGGTGGTCTCATCACACCTGTCTATATTGACTACACCGTGTCCAGAAACTGGTGGGAATTTTTATGGGGATATTAGTCACTACCAATAGTTGGTGAATGTCCAGCAGACCAGAGGCTCACTCATCTTTTTGTAGCTCTGGTGCTGAAAACTTGCGGTCCCACCTCTCCGTGCTGGCGGGCAATAATGGTGGTCTCTGTCACAAGAACTGCACAGATACACTCGAGTAAAGTCACCCACCGAATAGACTCTGCTTTGTTGTCGATAGAAAACTCACAGCTCAGATTAAGAATACATAACACAGAATTGCTAGCAAAACTCAGCTGAGCTGCTGGCTATAGTATGGCGTCCCTAAATTTATTCACTGTCTTTCATATGGGAACACACCACACTTTAAAATCTGTGTCTAACACTGAACAATTATTGAAGAATGACCCCAAATGCGCTCTGAGCGCTAATGATATGATTGTCTGTGGCCAATCACTGCCAAGGTTTATTTTTAATTTCAAATTTCTACACTAAAGTCATTTCAGTCATGCTTCAGTCAAGTATGGATGGTTATCTGTTAGTCTGTCCGTCTCTACTTGTGTTTCTAAAAAAAATGTGCTTGATTTTTGAAGCAACCTTTCTCTCCCCTTAAAATTTTGTCGTAAAAAGTTATATTTAGACACAGCTACCGCTCAAAACCCCTCTCCTCCATAATAAGTAACTTTGAACACCTGTTCCCAAGGTCGTGTTTTTGTGTGCAAATTGTGACACTTTTAGATTCAATATAGTCTAGCGATGATGTGAACTACACTGTCTTTTGTCATTATCTTCAATATTATCTATCCGTTTGTAAAATTAAGATCATATTAGTTCACTGCTCAGAATAGGCCATCCGGCCAGCTAATTTTTATATTCCTAACATTAATATTAAGAAAATTTACTTTTTAAATTTTTGTAATTTTCCTACCATCCGCGTTCTGCCGCTCAATTCAAATCAAAATCTTAGTATCGCAAAAGCGTCCATTTCCGTACCTCGTGTCAATTTGGGGGACGTGAATTTTTTACTTTCCTCCATCCCCCCCAATTGCGTCTCCTTAGCCTTGCTACGCAATCTTTCCAGTCATATTTTTTCCTTTTTGATCCTCCGTTCCCCTCCTGTCTAGCAAGGCAAAATTTATAGAGGATGATGACCCGCGGTCTAGGCGATCATGTACATCAGCAGCTTACGCATTATGTTTTTTATCCTTAAATGTTATCTTTGGAGTATTTTACCGTTGTATCTCGGTCAATTTCACTACACCTTCCCAGAGTTGCTTTGGTACCCAATTCATGAGGCTGAGTCTACCCCGGGGCCGTTTGCAGTGTAAATCAAATCCCATATATATATATATATATATATATATATATATATATATATATATATATATATATATATATATATATATATATATATATATATATATATATATATATATATATAAAGTTTTAAACTTTATATGTGACAGTTTGTGTGTGTGTTTGTCTTTAGCTGTTGTTCTTATTTACATTTGTTCACTTATTTTGTGACACTTGCTACGGGTTATAGCTGGCGAACGATTTTTTTCCTGAAACGTGTTGTCTTTTTAAAATAAATTCTTACTTTGTGAAGTTGACATTCAAGGTACTTTATTTGAATTTTATATGTGAAAATATTCCTGCGTTGAATGTGCCTTGTTATTATCCCACATGTCCCCGACGGTCATAGACCTCCAACAATCTCACACCGAGTTCTCTAGTCCCGTGTCATCAGCTCAGGGACATTCTGTTCATCTTCCGCGTGCCTTTCATTTCTGTGTCCTTTTCTCTTCTTCATGTGTGGTTTTATAATCTGCCTCTAGCTCCCCTTTCCCTCTGGGATTACCCAACAAAGGCTGCCTTGTAACACTATATACAGTTTTCTTTAAAACGCCAGCGTTGACTTGTCCACGTTGCTGTGGCTGAAAGTTTCTTCAGTATGGGATCGGCCGGCTCCATGCCCCATCCTCCTTACGTTATTCTTCGTCAGCTCAGTCAGTCATTCAATCCATTAACAAGTCTTTATTATATCTGTCTCTTTCATCCTTTACTTCTCGGTCTTTTCTGAGTACTAGTAAATTCATAACTACTCACTCTGTTCATACATCTTTTCTTTCTCTTTGTCTGAACGCGTGTATATTCTGAGGAGAATTAGCTCCAGAAAGACTCCTTTCTGTCCCACTAGTCTGTGTTAGTTAAAATTTAATGCTTACGTTCTGATTTGTTTTGTAGCGTCTTGTCCCTAACAAAGAGTTCATTTTCGTAACGCAGGTTGTCTATTTTGCTATGTCCATTTATTTTCGTTAACATCGCGAAGTACAGACTCTTTCCTCCACGTGCATTCTTACTCAGTTGTAACCTCTTTCCCTTCCTATCGCTTCTCACTCTTTGCTCACTCACTGAGCGATGTCGTAAAGTACCGCGTAAAAATTGGCCAAGCTTAAATGACCATCAAGAAAAATGGGGAGATTACTCTAGTTTTATGCACTAACGCCGGTAGAGGGCGCTTTAATAAGGGGACGTAATGACTTAATGAAGTTACTGAAGCGAATTTGGCGTTGGCCAAGGAGAAAGTCCACTCCGGCAAATCTAGCGAATCCATATTTTTGTATTTTTATTTGGCATTCCAAAGTATTACATTCTGAAAGTTAAAGCTTAAAAAATGCAGGGTGATTGAAGAACTACTTTCTTTTTTAAAAATTAATATTTCTACACTCATATCGAACGAATTTTTATCAAACACACGTCAAATACAGTAATGACAATTAACTACAATTATATTACGTAATATGTCATGTCACATGAACATTACAACTCAACATGTGAGATCCAGCCAGTCCTACACACCATTTTATAGAGGGCAGCTATTTTTATTCGCTCTTGTAATGTCAGCTGATTGACCTCTTTAGATTTAGTTTTACTTATTTTGTGCATGGGGTTAACAAAAAAGAAAACAAACTTGTTTGTCACATGTCAGTTATTGCCCCTTGTCATGACATTTGTTTCGTGTATTTCCAATAAATACGTGAGGATATCGATATTATAGGTAAGGACTTTTTAATCAAAACTATTTTCTAGCCAGGTTTAGCAATAACGGCGAGGATTGTTTTGACGATTGTTGTAACACAATATAAACAAGTACTTTGTCTTATGTTTTGACTTTTAACCTCTTCTGGAGCACATAGATTTGTTTAGTTTATGTTAAGTCTTTCTACCTTGCGTTCATTCAGAGTTTTTTTGTTTTGTTTCGTTTTTGTTATTACTTCTGTAATCCGGTGTTTACTTTCTAAGTATACTCCGATTATATATATGCATTTCTCTCATATTTGTAAACATTTGATATTCGATAGTATGGTGAACGTTTTGGTGTGCAAAATCTTTAGAGAACAATTACTGGGTGCCGTAAATCTAATTTTCTGCTCTCAGGGACGAAAAGTGACTCGTGTCACGCTGAGTCATCTGGTTGTCTTATGAAGCGAGAGCAGGTTCCCTCCACAGGTTGGTGGTCGGTGTTGGCGATAATTATAAGAAGAGATATTACCGTATTCGTAACTTCGATATACAATTATAATAAATATACACTGTATTTGTTAGCAGCTTTCAGCAATTGATAATGTTAATATCAGAGCACGTCAGAGTCATATGACGATGGTGTTAAAACCATGTTCTCACACAAGAATCAGCAACACAAGAAGAGAAACAAAACCAATGTTCTCACACAAGAATCAGCAACACAAGAAGAGAAACAAAACCATGTTCTCACACAAGATTCAGCAACACAAGAAGAGAAACAAAACCAATGTTCTCACACAAGAATCAGCAACACAAGAAGAGAAACAAAACCATGTTCTCACACAAGATTCAGCAACACAAGAAGAGAAACAAAACCATGTTCTCACACAAGAATCAGTAACACACGAAGAGAAACAAAACCATGTTCTCACACAAGAATCAGCAACACAAGAAGAGAAACAAAACCAATGTTCTCACACAAGAATCAGCAACACAAGAAGAGAAACAAAACCATGTTCTCACACAAGATTCGGCAACACAAGAAGAGAAACAAAACCAATGTTCTCACACAAGAATCAGCAACACAAGAAGAGAAACAAAACCATGTTCTCACACAAGATTCAGCAACACAAGAAGAGAAACAAAACCATGTTCTCACACAAGAATCAGTAACACAAGAAGAGAAACAAAACCATGTTCTCACACAAGAATCAGCAACACAAGAAGAGAAACAAAACCATGTTCTCACACAAGAATCAATGACAGGGGTATAGAAATGAAACATGTGATCCATCAGAAATGTAAGACATCCAACATTTTTTATTGCTGCTAAAACTGCAGATGTGCGATTTCATTGTAATACAGCAGATCTGATTGTCTCCGTATTTAGGAGGGCTAGTGATAACGTGATATTTTAATAAACAGGAGAAAAGTTTCACTAGAGCCAAGTGTATAATCAACTGTTTATGGTGGTTTGTTTTCTTAAATGTCATGCAGGAACATGGAGGTGGCGCTGAGAATGCGCTCTAGGAGCAAAGGGGGCGGTGACCCGAAAAAGTTTGGGAAACATTGTTCTAATGAGTGCTTGTTTGCTTAGAAGTTGTTATCTGTTGCACTTATAAAAGTTAGATAAACAATATTTATTCGTATTCCAAACCCTCTGATTTTTTTAACGTATAGATACAAAATACGTCCCTTGTATCTCCCGGAGTCTCCGAGGATACAAAGAAATAATAGAAATACTATCTGACACAACTCGCAAGAATCGACTTATGTGATGGTGTGCATGGGCCTGGCGATCTCACGACGTAATACAAATTGCAACAGGTACCACCACTGTTAGAGTTTGTAATTTGTCGTAGGCTTAACAAAGACGCCATCATCAGTGATAACCCCATTCTCAATAAAGAGCGGAAAACGGTGATGATGATGTTTTTGTTGATGATGATAATGATGATAACAAAGTAACTAATGGCTTATTGATTTGCCAGGAGAAGAAAAAAGAGAGGGGGTGGGTGGGGTGGGTTATGACTGACACTTCTAAGAATGAGCCTCCAAATAGGCGCCTCCCTTCCGAAAAGCCCACTACGAAAAACGTCATAAATACGTCACTGTTTAAACTGGTACATGAAATAAACTGCTCACAGAAAGCACTATAACAAACTAATTATAATGAATTTATTATCCATGAACTATTAACGTATCAAGATTTCACTAAGTTTTCTGTGCTGCCTAAATTTGTTGAGCGTGTGTCTTTTCTTATGTTTCATTCTCTCTGTCACGGATTGCCTCCCCTTAGCTCTGCAGTAGCGATCCACCAGTGGCCAACACTCAAGAGTATCTAAAATGGGTCTCCAATGGTGTCTACCTTCGCACAAGATTACTCTTGGCAGAGTTGTAGATAGAAGGATAATGGTGCTTCTATCTCAAGGGAGTGTTCATAAGACGTTTTTGGAAGTCAAGAACAATGCTGCATATGGCAGAACACTATTAACTTATATCTGATTCGTCGCTTTATGTGAAGAAGTAAGCAATGGTTTAGCCCGTTCAAGCCCCCAGCTAGTGTAAATCCAGCGAAATTCCTTGTGTAGGTATTTGCTATATTTCTAGATGCATTTATATTAAGAGTCTTGCTCATACGTTTGCTGTCATACCTATAATAACTGAATAAACAATGACTGCTTTGTTTTAAAATAACGTATAACAAATTTAATAATCAATTAGTTTTTAACAGGTTAAAATAGAGATGAAATGAATGTGAATTTTAGATGAAAATTTTATCTTCATAGAGACTGAATAGAGGAATATTAATGTTTTTTGCTGTTGCCTTTTAGTAAGCACTTAGCTGTGAATCGATGAATACTGTAGCCGTGGATTCATGAGTTCTGTGATGAGGGCACTTCTCCACACAACTTGTCCAATTTAGGCGGGTAGTGTAGATTCCCTGCTTCTAACTCACAACTAGTGGCGTAGAACTTTCGTCTTGAAGCTTCGTACCACGAACTTTAGACAAAACTAAACAGAAGAAATGCCTCTGCTACGTACATTTGTGGGTTCCAAATTAACAGGCGCATTGTCTCGCTGTGCACCCACCAATGTTAGCCTCTTTGAATAATTATATTATTTTGAGTACACACAGCGTAATTCAGGGAAGATGATTAGAAATCACCGATTTTCTTCTGGGTATTTAACTGGGAAAATATGTGCATGGACAGCGCGAATGCAATTATTTGCCTGAATTACAATTAACAGGGTACATATATCTCACAAAATGATACTTTACACTTGATGCACATGAGATGCACTAATCACTGAGACATTCGGAGTCTCGGGTTGCTGCTACTTTCACTTTTGTGTATGAACAAGCATGAAGCAATCACCAGCGCTTGCTGTAGTGGTTTATGAATATACTATTTTCATATTGTGAGGTTGCCAGCCTCATATATAACCACACAGCAAGAAAAACATGTCAAATTCGCATTTGTAACATATTTGTTCACAACTTACCCCAAATGAGATCTACAATCTCCTCGCACAGATGTATGAACACAGCACTTTGATTAGAAGCTTCTAACACTGGTCTGGGAAATTTTATTATTCCTCTTATGACTTGATTCTGATTCCTTAAGTATCCTGTCTTTGTATTTAAAAATGCGGGTTCTCTTTTAAATTATACAGACGCCCAAATACTTTGATTTGTCACTTTTAATTTTGGAAGTCTTAGTCCGATGTCTGTCTGGCTCATGGGAGTTGCTAATTTGACGTTGCGATGCAGTCTGATTTGTGTCTCCGAATTCGCTAGATTATATTTCCATTTCTCAGTTCAAATCCAGATAGTACTTTTAGACCAACTTGCCAATGAAAGTCAAAGTCTATTCTGGCTCTCAAATTAAACCATTGATAAGCTCTTTAGAACTATGTAGGTTGGGGTGTTAAAGCATTTCTGTCCCCCGCCTGTTTTAAAATATCAATTTTAAAAATTAAACGCGTAACCTCTTTCACATATGGCAGGATTACTTCAGATTGCACTTTTATGGAAACTCACAAACACATCGGTGATCTCATTTCCTGGATAATACCTTCCACCAATATTGTTTCCTCTGACAAGTTATCTGTAATCTTGATAAAGAGAAGATCCAGCGGAAGCAATTACATATATTGCCTTTGTTTTCGAGTATCTCTCAGACAGCTTTCTCAGACAGACAGACCGCGAACGCAGGTGGACCACTACTTGCCTGTTTGTCGCTGGCCTCGGAAATGATTTACGTCAAAGTCGCTATTCTTCTTCACATTTACTGTCTGCATCAAAGGTGGTTAAAAGACTGATAAAAGTATTATCCGCTGACCTGTCTAATCAGCTTGGTATTATTACGATTGACCTGGCGAAGCGTAAACAAGTCTAGGGCGTGGTCAGAGCGAAAATGTAAGTGTATAAAATATGCCAAATAATAGGACGATGAGTGAGGAAAATGAAGAAATGAAGTGATACTGCCGGAGAGAAGGACAGTTATGAAAAGTGCACAACTGATTTCGTCACAGATACCCCGTCTCCTTAGATGTTTTATTAAATATCCAAGTGAGGGCGTGCACCTTTACATGGTTTGTGCCTTCTTTTAATACTTTTCTGAATGACAATGTTCTTCCCCTCATTATACCGTTGGCGAGTGTTTGAATTTTCGCTTGGCAATGTATACAGTTTAGTACGTACTGACGAACTTCTTCCCATCGTTTGGGCCAAAAGTAAGCCTCTAAGGTTACTCATAGTGGGTCCCACGGGAACATGTTCCACCGATGAGGATATATGGGCCGCTTTCATAACAGAGGGTCTTAAGGGGAGAGGCACCACGAGTTGTTTCCCTTGCCTCGTCCGTCTATAAATAATTCCATCTTCTTTGTCGAAAGTTCCAGCTGAAGCATGGGAGTTTTTTTTATCTGACTCTGTTCAGAGTACGACGCTAGGGTAATTTCATCCTTCTGTGATTGTCGTAACTTTCCTTTACTACATAGAAATGTTGAGATGAGGTACGAGTTATCCAATGTTGGGTGTTGGATACTCTGCTCTAACTCTTTCTTCATAGTTTCGTCTTTCTGGTTGTCCGGATTATGGCGAACAGTGCAATCTCTCACAAACTGTCGAATATCGTGTCGCATACCTGGCCAGAAATGGTTCAAGGAGACCTGTTTTACTAGGGCATACGAACCTTTAATGGGTTGGGGCAGGGTTGAATGCATTTCCTGCATTAGCGGGTGCGATAGGGGAGTGGGACAACCAATTGTCTCTTGTTCCCTACCCGTCTATAAACCAAACCTTCCTCCCTGTAATATGCTTCCTGAGGAGTATAGGAGTTACTGCCATACAACATTGACAAACAAGGCCTTAGGGATTCATCCTCTCTTTGTGCCTTTGTCAGCTCCGAAATATTCGGGCTGATTAGAGATGACAACTTGGGCGTGTCCTGTGTTCTTTCTCTCTTGTGTCGACATGAGTTTCAGCGTAGGATCCCCAAGGAAGACATATTTTCTCCCTAAAATGAGAGGGTAGACTAATTCGTCTACTAATGCGGTATTGATTCCCCCCCCCCCCCCCGCACAAATCGGGTTGAAACATCAATTTCCGCAACTCCCTTAGCTCTGCAGTAGTGGTCCACCAATGGCCAAGACGCAAGGGTATCTAAAATGGGTCGTCAAAGGAGTCTACCTTCGCACAAGATTTGTCTTGCTCATACGCATGCTTTCACACTTATAATAACTGAATCAACTATGATTGTTATGTTTTAATATAACATGTAACAAATTTAGTAATCAATTAGTTTTAACAGGTTAAAATAGAGATGAAATGATGGTGAATTTTAGATGAAAATTGTATCTTCATAGAGACTGGATAGAGGAATATTAATGTTCTTTGCTGTTGCCTTTTAGTAAGCACTTAGCTGTGAATCGATAACTACTGTAGCCGTGGTTTCATGAGTTCTGTGATGAGGGCACTTCTCCACACAACTTGTCCAATTTAGGCGGGTAGTGTAGATTCCCTGCTTCTAACTCACATCTAGTGGCGTAGAACTTTCGTCTTGAAGCTTCGTACCACGAACTTTAGACAAAACTAAACAGAACAAATGCCTCTGCTACGTACATTTGTGGGCTCCAAATTAACAGGCGCATTGTCTCGCTGTGCACCCACTAATGTTAGCCTCTCTGAATAATTATATTATTTTGAGTACACGCAGCGTAATTCAGGGAAGATGATTAGAAATCACCGATTTTCTTCTGGGTATTTAACTGGGAAAATATGTGCATGGACAGCGCGAATGCAATTATTTGCATGAATTACAATTAACAGGGTACATATATCTCACAAAATGATGTGATACATCTGAGGCACATGTGATGTAATCATCACTCATCACTGCTCCAGTAGGAGTCTGGGGTTGCTGCTGCTTTCGCGTTTCTGTGCGAATTAGCATAAAACAAACAGCAGAGCTTGCTGTAGTGGTTTATGTATATACTATTTTCATATGTTGACGTTGCCAGTCTCATACATAACCACTAAGCAAGGAAAATATGTCAAATTCACATTTGTAAAATAAATGTTTACACTTACCTCAAAATAACTTTTGGGAACACAATCTCCTGTCACAGTTAGAATGGACGTAGCACTTTGATGCTTTCGAATCACTTGGTCTGGGAAAATTTTGTATTCCTCTTATAACGGGTGGTCTGATTCCTTAGGACTCCAGTCTTTGTATTTAAAACTGCGCGTTTACTTTTTAAGCTTTAAAGTTGTCCAAATACTTCGATCTTGGTCCTTTAAGTTTCCAGTCTTTGTATTTAAATATCCGGGTTTACTTTGTAAGTTTTAAAGTTGCCCAAATACTTCGATCTTAGTCCTTTTAGTTTCCAGTCTTTGTTTTTTTTTTTTTTTTTTTTTTCTTTTTTTTTTTTTTTTTTTTTGCGTTCGCCCGCTAATACTCGAGGCGAAATCTCAGGTTATCATTTATGTCTAACCTGACATTGATTTTACGTGAGTATCCCTTTATTTCTTGTACAGAGACAAATGTCCCTCGCCATTTCGGAGGTACCCATTGCAGCTGGGTCGGCTCAGGAGCCGCCAGTCCCTGGTCGACGACACTCCTTCAAATGTCCTCGCCAGGTCTCGAGTTAATCCAGTCCAAATCCCGGTCGACGAAAAATCCTCAAATGCCGTCGCCCGGGTTTGATCCTGTATCACCCGGTCGCCAGAGCGGTGTTGTAACCACTACGCTAGCGCGGCTCCCTTTGTTTTTAAAAATGCGGGTTTACTTCTAAGTTTTCAAAGTTGCACAAATACTTCGATCTGTCACTTATAATTTTTTCATCGTTTGTCCGATCCTTCTCTTTCTGGCTCTTGTGAATTGCTAGCTTGACGTGGCGGTGCAGTCTGATTTGTGACTCCGATTTCGCTAGATTATATTTCCATTTCTCAGTTCAAATCTCAGATTGTACTTCCGACGAATTTTCCAATGAAAGTCAGTGTCTATTCCTTCTTTCGAATCAAACCAATTGAAAACTCTTTAGCACTAACTGGGTTTGGGTGTTTAAATCATAATACCCCCGCGTATTTTAAAATATTACAATAAAAAATTCAGTCGCGTGACCTCATTCTAATAATGCTGTAATAATTCCGCCCAGCTTGTCTTCTCTGCCAGGTCATCTGTAATAATTATACAGGGATGGTCCCGCGGAAGCGATTATCTACTCATCACCTGTGTCTTTGCCCATCCCTCAGACGGCTTTCTTTTCATCGATCGTACGAGATCATATTGTACAAACGCAGATCGCCTCAATCAAAGGTGGCTAGGTGACTTACGTGATAAAAGTATTATCCGCTGCCCGGTCTAGTTAACCTGGTATTATTAAGGTTCACCTGGCGAAACGTAAACAAGTCTGGGACCACAGCAAAAAAATGAAGGAAAGTGCATAAAATATGCCAAGTAAAAAGCGGATGAAGGAATGAAAGAGGGGCAAAAAGTACATGTACAAACGTTTTGTCACAGTCGGCGTCCTTTTCGGCCTTTAATCTGTCAGCCTGTTCCTTCTCGAATGCTCTATGTTTGTCCTTCTCTTCGGCTTCTTGCGCCCGATGCTTCCCCTTCTCTTCTCTTTCTAACCTCCTCTCTTCTCGGGCCGTGGCTTTCTCGGCTTCTATCCTGTCTTTGTCCTCTTTCATAGAAGTGGCTACAAAATCAGATAAATCTTTGCTCGATAAGTCCATCTCTTTAGCGATACTTCGAGAAACAATGTAGAGATTTTGTGGTTCGGCCTAACTTATGCAAGGAGGTTGTTTACAAGCAACACGAAATTACAATTGCTATGTAACTCAAATAACATTAGCTGCTCTAAGTTCAAAATACTTGCTGACTAAAATTATCAAATCCACAACAACGACAACAACAGACATTAGGCTTCAGCAATGGACAGTTTCTCTCTCTTTCTCTCTCTCTCTCTGCTGCTCATCTCTGGAACTATCTTCCACATTATCTGAAAGATAACAACCTCAGTCCCTATTCATACAATCGTAAACTTTTCGATTACTTTATGAGTTATGATTATCTGCCCCCCTAATGTGATTATTTTTCCGAACAAATGATATAATATCGAATGTAGGTTTAATGATGATGATAGTGTTTTTCAACATATTTTGTTTCATGGTGATACTTAGTTTGTATTTTTCAACAATACTTTATTTCATGTTTATAATTAGATACTGTGAATGTGAGTATGGTATTATTTTACCTTTATAACGTTGAATTCCTTGAATTGATGGGTAAAATGTAAGTGAGAATAAAGGAAACCAGTATAAAAGACGAGAGAAAGGAAGGGCAGAATGTCAGACGGGCCTGCGTGCCCAATTCTCAACCCTTTGAAAATAAAGTTCGTTCGTTCGTTCTCTCTCTCTCTCTCTCTCTCTCTCTCTCTCTCTCTTTTCTTTCTCTCTCTCTTCGTTTCGATTAATTTGTATTCCCATTGTATATGTGTTTAATTTTTTTATTCGCTCATCTCCCTATTCGCCCATGTGGAGCATGAAGCCACACCTACAGCCTGCCCTCCCCTAGACAACTTGCACCACACGATTATCTGCTCTTGACGTGGTGGTTTCTCTAACAATTTATTGGTCAAGATGCGAACCTCAGAGTAGCCACCTCTTACGACATGGAGCAATAGTGCAATTCTTTCTTTGCTCCCTCATAGTCCACAGGGAACTTACACGTGACTTTTTTTTTTTTTTTTTTTTTTTTTAGTAATGTGAATCTTAACGTAACATGGAGATGCATGCCCTTCTGAAACAGAAGTGTAAATAGGTTAAAACAGGGGTCGGTAACCAGCCGATCCCGACCTGCCGGTAGATCCCACTGCATGATTTAGTAGATTTTTATGCGACTACGGGGAAAAAAAAAACTTTTTAAACTAGGAAATTCCAGACTAGACCTCTCCCGCCGCCATTTAAAATCGCGATGTCCTCAGGACCAAAGGTACTTTTTCCGCATTCTCAACGAAAACTCTCAAGCTGGCTACTAAAATATATTCGTGAACTACATGAGATAGGAACGTGAACTACATGAGATAGGAACGTGAACTACATGAGATAGGAACGTGAATTACATGAGATAGGAACGTGAACTACATGAGATAGGAACGTGAACTACATGAGATAGGAACCAGATCTTTTCTTTGAAAAATTCATCTTCTCCCCTCCACGGGGTGTGTAAAATTACACACATATGCAATAAATAACTTGGTATCTTCTTTCTGTCGGTCAGACTGCCTACATATCTGTCTGTCTATTAGTCTCTCCGTCTCTCTGTCGATCAGTCTGTGTCGTCCTGTCTGTGCTGGTCTCCATTAATCAGTCTCCCTGTAACCCTCTCTGCCTATTTTCTACGCTGCTGTGTTCCTGTCTGTTTGTCTTTCAACCTCTCAGTCTATCTTACCGGTAATCTGTCTGTCTGTTTGCTCAACTGCGCGTCCGTCTCCGATTGGCTAAGCAGTTAAAGCGCTTACCTCCTGCGGCGAAGTTACGAGGTTCCCCGGATAGAAACCTGATACCGTCACAATACATTTTACACAGCTGTAAATGGAAACCTGACTCCGCTTTTGAGTTAGGGAAGGCAAAAGCAGCAGGAATGGCAACTGGTCACACAATCTCATAGAACTCAATTCACTCCTCTAATAATAATAATAATAATAATAATAAATTCTTTAAGCACCAAACACGGCACATAAGGCAGAAACCAGTGCTCTCCAGGTTGTACGTTGTGACGCCACTCCTCTTAACTCTTGCACATTATTTAGGCCCAACGTTCTTCCTTCTCTTATTATTGTTCTTCTGAGTGTTTCTTTTGGTCTTCCTTTTTTCCTCTTACCCTCAGGAATCCAAGTGAGCGCCTGTAGTGGTATTCTGTTGTTTTGCATTCGTAGGACATGACCGATATATGACCATCGTCTTTTCCTTATATAGTCGGAGACATATTTCTGCCTAGAGTCTTCTCTTATTTGTCGATTAGTCTTGAATTCTTTCCAACTGATGTTCATGAGTTTTCTAAGACATTTGTTCTCGAATGTATTCAGCTTGTTCTCCAATGATTTTGTTATTTTCCAACTCTCACAGCCGTACGTTAACACTGAGATAACATTTGAATTAAACAGACGAAGCTTGGTATGTATATTCAATGATCGTAATTTCCAAATGTTAGATAATCTATTGAAGGCGCTAGCTGCCAAAGCAATTCTAGTATGAATTTCTCTTGTTGTGTCACCATCCTGAGTCATTTTACTGCCTAAATAATTGAAACTTTCAACTTTCTGTAGTTTTTCCCCATTCAAGATGATATCAAAGGTCTCGTTAGAAAAGTTCATAGTTTTAGTTTTAGAGGCATTTATTTGGAGACCTATTTTAACCGAGAGATGACACAAATTATTTACTGCTTCTTGGGATTGTCTGGGTGTTGAACTTAAGAATGCTAAATCATCTGCGAAATCCAGGTCCCCCAGGAATTTTCCATTTGTCCATTTTATACCTAATTGTTCATTGTGGGTATAGTTTCTCATAACCCAATCAATAGCTATTCCAAAAAGTAGTGGTGACATAATACAGCCTTGTTTCACCCCTGTTTCTACTGTAAACCATTCTGTATTCCCTTTATTTGTTCTAACACAACATCTTGCACTGTCATATAGCGCTTTGATTATATTCACATATTTTGTTGGAAAACCATAGATTGTAAGTATCTTCCACAATGATGGGCGGTGTAGACTATCAAAGGCTTTTTGAAAATCGACGAAGGTGATAATAAGTGGCGATTGCATTTCCACTGATTCTTCTAAGGCAGCGTTTATTATATGATTCCTTCCTTCCCCGTCAGTCATGACGGCTTGTCTGCCTACGTGTCCGTCCGTCAGTGTGATAATTCTAAGACCCAGACCATAAACTCATCTTGAGCCACGTCACGTGGTTGTGGGATATTTTGTCATCTGCCCCCATTGTACTACGGTACATGCAGGTCGGGCTCAATCCGTTTATTGGCTCTTCACATCCTCAACAGCTTGGATCGGAGACCGAGGGCAGAAAACCCTAGAACCAGGACAAGAGCTCTCGGGACACTGATCTCAGGACAAAAAGCTAGTGCACGTGACGAGTTCTCTACACAGCTACTTTAACAGGAAACCCGAGCCGTTTGCCGATACTGTCTCCAGTTTCAACATTCGTGTTCATTGACAAATGCTGTTTGTTGTGAGTGTGCCAGGAAAAGGGAAGGTGGGGTATCTCAGTGTCTGAGTCATTTATATTGTTGGTGTTGTAACATCAGCAAACAGCTGGTTTATGCCGGGCCCATTTATAATGAGCGTCCAATTATCTAAGCGGTTTGAGATCTTGCGTTACGCCACAAAATTACCGAGTTCCGGGATCGAAATATGGTACTGTCCAGTCTATCAGCCGTAAATGGGCATCTGATTCTGCTCGAGAGTTATGAACGCAAAGGTAATGAGGAAGGGAACTGTTCACCACATGTAATGAAACTGGACCTAGTATGGTAAAGTCTCTAACTCTTCACTCCCTTACGGCGCTTTCTGCTATGGTACAACCTTCACCTTGTTTACCAGTTAAGATTGGCAGAGATTCTAAGCGCAAACAAAACAGTTTCGTGTCCCTAAATAATATTCAGCAATTAAAAAAAAAAAAAAAACTAAAGAAACCACAGTCGGTAAAATTAAATCCGGAACAACTACCATTATGCACAACTGCTGGGCAGGCGTATACAGATTGTTCTCGACTTACGACGCGTGCGACTTACGACCATTTGTACTTATGCTGGTCATCCTAAAAGTACTATGCACTAATGTTTTATTACTTATTATAGTACAGTAATTTTATGTTACAATTAATACATTGTATTGCCTCACTTTGAACAAAGAGTACAATTTATTTATATATATAACAAAACAGTCATACATACTTTAGCATTCAGACATTTAACTTGTTAACATATCATTATGGTTCATATAGTATATAGTGATTTCCGACTTACGGCCTCACGACGGAGTCGTCGGAACGGAACTAGGTCGTAAGTTGAGGACTACATGTATATATAATGCGTCTTACTAGAATAAAGGACAGAGAAAACTGCCTACGTTATGGCCTCATCGTCTTCGTCAGGCGCATACAAACAAAAACAGAAGAGATTGAATGTGAGAACTAAGTAAAATACATTTAAAAAAATGCAGAATGCAAGTTTCGCGCTGAATAATTTTAACGCCAGATATTTCAAATATCAAATTTCACTTTTTCCCTCAAAATTATTTTTAAAATGGGTTTGTTGTTTTCGATTGCACGCTATTACTCTTCTGTAGCCCAAAACACACATACTTAATCTGCTTATTTTGGGTAACCCTGTCCTGGTTTTATGGGTTTTATGGTTTTATGGTTTTATGGGTTTTATGAGACAGGAAAGTCAAAAAACTTTGTGACAACGGACAAAATTGACAGAAACAGAGGACGGCAAATAGAAATGGTGCTTGACGGTGATAGCCATGATGGCATTGTGCAAGTTATTACCATTAGTCATAAACTTAACTATTTTGTCCCCAAGACCTCAGGGGAAACAAAGAAGGAATACCACATCTTCCTCATCATCATTACCATCACCATCATCATCACCATCATCATCACCATCATCTCCATCATCATCACCATCACCATCATCATCATCATCTCCATTATCCTTCAGCTCCCCAAAGCCTTCAACAAACTTACGCCAAGTCGTTCTGTCCAGTGCCATCAGTTCAAGGTCAATCCATGTCTTCCTAATCCTTGTCTTCCGAATTCTTGTCTTCCTAATCCTTGTCTTCCTAATCCTTGTCTTCCTAATCCTTGTCATTTGTCTCCTCTCCATGTCTCTTTTTCTGCCTCTCTACCTCTCTTACCCTGGGGTTTCCAGAATGAGGCACTTGATCTAACATGTTTCCTTAAGCATGTAGAAAATATACAGTTACAAAAAGCACCACTGTAAGTTTACATGAAGTGCTTAGCACAAGTTTCCTATATAGAGGGTCATCGGCTGCAGATGTGGTTTCATGCTCATGATGACACGAAGAAGGGGCAAGATGGGGACAACAAGAAAACTTTGTACAAGAAGTTGTACACAAACAAAATCACCTATCTATATCTTGTACACAAACAAAATCACCTATCTATATCTTGTACACAAACAAAATCACCTATCTATATCTTGTACACAAACAAAATCACCTATCTATATCTTTCTCATCATTTTCATTTCTCTTTCAAATTCTCATCTCCGTGGGTTTTTTTATCTGGTCTCCTCTCCCTCCTATACCTTGGGGATTCCAGGACAAAGATTGCCTTGTAAGGCTTTCAACACGTGACCCACAATGTTTCAACACGTGACCCACAATGTTTCAACACGTGACCCACAATGTTTCATCACGTGACCCACAATGTACGTCCTATCCATCGCTAGCGCCTTATTCTCATATCTTGTTCCACTGACATCTGCCTGGTTCTTCTCATCATTTACCCACTCGTGATCTTATCATTTCGGTCGCCTATAGAGACTATATTAGTCTAGATGGGGGAGCCGCGCTGGTGTAATGGTTACAACGTTGCGCTGGCGACCAGGTATTCAAGGTTCAAGCCCGGGCGTCAGCATTTGAAGGAGTGTCAAACGACCGGGATTTTGACTGAATAAACCTTAACGGCTCCTGAGATAAACCCTCTGTGCATGGGAAGGAGCGAAGCTCCTGACCGGGTTGGAAAGAAAGTCCACAGGCTCCTCAGCCTCGTAATGATATGTCATTGGGCCGAAGGGCTGAAAGCCCAAGTGCCGCTGGTTAAGGAAAAAAAAAATTAGTCTAGATAAACTTGAAGAACTATGTCTCTCTCATTTTTCTTTCTTTAGATCTGAACCATTCAGAACGAAATGTTAAAGGGCACGCAACGCTACCACAAACGTTCTGCTACTCATAAAACCACTCTCTGGCGTTTTCTAGATGGTTATAAATGCAGGATATACAAGTGAAACATATTTTACCACATTTAACACTATCCCATCTTAATAAACTCTTGATAACGAGTAATATACATATGTTAATAGTCATAAGAGCTGAATGGATGGCGTCTCTTGTGTTGAATGAGCGTAGCAGGGCGCCATTTTGTTTAGAGGGTTACTGGCTGTATTTTAATGAGTAATTTCTTAGTTTAACATTTCATTTACACGCTTGTATAGCCAGGGATAAAATAGGTTAAATGTTGTATTTGACTTGTTATTTAGTGGCGAGGTCAACTGGTGATAAAGATGTAAGGTTATCCCATAGTAGTTAATGCTGCAGAGGAGTGAAGTGTTAGAGACTTCACTGTACTAGATATCAGCTAAATGAGGTGGAGTGACTAGATCTCTTCCTCGCCGCCTTCGCCTTCCCTAATTCAAGAGCATAGTTATGTACCCATTTACAGCTCGGTAGACTGGAGCGTGACGCAACCAGGTGTCGGACTCCCATAACTTTGTTCCGAGAAGCAATTGCAGCGGTGTATACAGAGATGGGCCTATGAGGTTTTCAATGTGGTGTGATGTCTCGTGATGTCGCTCACTTTCATATAAGCAAATAAATATTTACTGTAATATTTTCTGATTCATTTTTCTTGTTCTTTTAGAATCTTGATGTTTTAAATATTTTTTATGCATTAAGAGCCGGCTCTGGGTATATAACACAAAAATAAAAGCAACGATTAGGTAAATAGTATTATCCAGAATGACGAATTGAGGGGTGACAAACACATTACACGGAAACACTATCATGTTGAGGTTCATATGTTATAGCTGCTAGTTGAGGGGGGGGAGAGAAGGGTATGAAGAAGGCTTGGAAGGACGCTGTGTTTTTTAATGTGCCTCTTTTTTCTCATTGGGGGGGGCGGGGGGGGGGGGGGGGGGGGGTTTCCAGAACAAGGGCTGTCTTGTAATGCTATCAGCTGGTTTTCTCAATGTGTATCTTATCCAAGGTCAACATCCGTCCCTCATCTTTTGTTCCGATGATATTGTCTGGTTCTTTTGGAGTTGATGTAGTAGTCCATCAAATTCGTGTGTTGATGTACCTGAAAATGGCTGTCGAGTGTGGACAAGAATTATTCTTTTAAATGTGGCAGAATGAACAACAAACTACTTCCTGACACAAAAACAAAGTATGTTTCAAAGAAGATGAAGAAAAAAAAAAAAACTGACTTAGTTATAGACAAACCTCGCTAGGCAAATTGAAAGCGAGCACGTTAGCTGGACATATTTTCTTGTGTGGTAATAACATTATAGGTAAACGTAAGAGCCACGTGATTGAATCTAACGCTTTCATCAGGGAGTAAGGCAGGGAGAACATAGCTTGTGGAGTGGGCCAGGACGGAGTCTCTCAATGAATTAATGATAAGATTGAGAATCTTCTAGTCTTTGACAAATCTCTGGGTGCTTCATCAGTGAGAGTAATCGTCCCACGTGAGATGAGAGCGAGTTCATGAGAAAGACAGAGAGAGAGAGAGAGAGAGAGAGAGAGAGAGAGAGAGAGAGAGAGAGAGAGAGAGAGAGAGATGACTTCTGTTACTTAATTGGAGAATGCGGTCTTGGAGAGAATAAATATAATTACAAATATAGACACTAAAAAAGAAAACAGAAATAATCCAAAGAAGAAAGACCACGAGAAGACACGAAGGGCGGAAAAAAGTTGTTTTTTTTTTTTCAAATAATAACGAAGACTCGTCTTAAAATTCTTTCCATATTTTTTTCTTCATTATTCTAATGTTATATCCAGCTACGAATTATAAGTGCTCATATAAATAAAGTCACCAAACAAAAAGTTTTGAAGAAAGGATATATTTATACGACAGCAAGCTAGAGTGACCGTCACATTATTTAGGACTTTTTGCTATCTCTGGGGGCCTAGAGCCGTTATTTCAGCAGGGCCTCTTGTAGGAAACCTGCAGTAAGACATTTATGTGTTTTTTGTGCTGTGTGTTTTTTGTCTTTCTTTTAAAAACATTAATATTACATGATGAGGTTGTCAGTAACCCACCCGCAGCCTCGTCTTAGTTGCCACCTACGACATGCTTGAAGGATAGTAGGCTCATTCTTACTTTGTCCCCTCATAGACAGATCCCCCTCAGTAACTAATCGGGACTAGTAATGACAAAGAAGACACACATAAACACACACACACACACACACATAAACACACACACACACACACGCGCGCACACACACACACACACACACACATAAACACACACAGGTAACAAACGCCACCGAAAAAGAATTCTTTTTCCATTTCTGCTTTTATGTTTTTTACTTTTTTTTTCAATGGGCTCAATTTCAAATAGCCCCTTGTAAGAAGGCGTAGTTCTTTACACGCATTTGCATTGATAATTTCTGTAGCAACCTGTTTAACTCCATGAGCTTGATATTCCCGTGTCCAATCTTATCTTAGTCTCCCCTTACGACACGCATGAAGGAGAAGTGGGATGTTATTTCTTTGTCTCTTCTGTGGCACGGAGGGGGGGGGGGGGGGGGGCCCCGACGGGCAATGGAAACCGAAAATTATCGAGAGTACTACCGGATATAGCAAGTTTGAGAATTTACTGAAATACAAACGTGGATAAAAAACGGAGAAGTACAGAGAGAAAAAATAATGGAAATACTAGCTCTTGTATGTATGTATCTGTTTGTACATATGCTTGTATACTATATACCTACGTTCGTGCAGTATACACGTATGTTTGTGCACTATATACGTATGTTTGTGTACTATAAATGTATGTTTGTGTACTATATTCGTATGTTTGTGACTATATGCGTATGTTTGTGTACTATATACGTATGTTTGTGTATTAAATACTATGTTAGTGAACCATATACGTATGTTTTATACTCTATACGCATATTTGTGTACTAAATACGTATATTTGTGTACTATATACGTATATGTGTTTACTATATACGTATGATTGTGTACTGTATACGTATGTTTATGTACTATATACGTATGTATTGTGTACTATATACGTATGTTTATGTACTATATACGTATGTTTGTGTACCATATATGTATTTTTGTATACTATACACTATTTTTGTGTACTATACACGTATGTTTGTGTACTATATAAGTATATTTGTGTACTATATACGTCTGTTTGTGTACTATATGCGTATGTTTGTGTACTATATACGTATGATTGGGTACCATATATGTATGCTTGTGTACTATATACGTATGTTTGTGTACCATATGCGTATGTTTGTGTACCGTATACGTATGTTTGTATACGTATGTTTGTGTTCCATTTATGTATGTTTGTGTACCGTATACGTATGTCTGTGTATCATATATGTATGTTTGTGTACCATATACGTATGTTTGTGTACCATATACGTATGTTTGTGTACCATATACATATGTATGTGCACCATATACGTATGTCTGTATACCATATACGTATGCCTGTGTACCATATACGTATGTCTGTGTACCATATACGTATGTTTTTGTACCATATACATATGTATGTGTACCATATACGTATGTCTGTATACCATATACGTATGTCTGTGTACCATATACGTATGTCTGTGTACCATATACGTATGTCTGTGTACCATATACGTATGTTTTTGTACCATATACATATGTATGTGTACCATATACGTATGTCTGTGTACCATATACGTATGTCTGTGTACCATATACGTATGTTTTTGTACCATATACATATGTATGTGTACCATATACGTATGTCTGTGTACCATATACGTATGTTTGTGTACCATATACATATGTATGTGTACCATATACATATGTCTGTATACCATATACGTATGTCTGTGTACCATATACATATGTTTGTGTACCATATACGTATGTTTTTGTACCATATACGTATGTCTGTGTACCATATACGTATGTCTGTGTACCATATACGTATGTCTGTGTACCATATACGCATGTTTGTGTACCATATACGAATGTTTTTGTACCATATACGTATGTCTGTGTACCATATACGTATGTCTCTGTACCATATACATATGTCTGTGTACCATATACGTATGTCTGTGTACCATATACGTATGTCTGTGTACCATATACGTATGTCTGTGTACCATATACATATGTCTGTGTACCATATACATATGTCTGTGTACCATATACGTATGTCTGTGTACCATATACGTATGTCTGTGTACCATATACGTATGTTTTTGTACCATATACATATGTATGTGTACCATATACGTATGTCTGTGTACCATATACGTATGTTTGTGTACCATATACATATGTATGTGTACCATATACATATGTCTGTATACCATATACGTATGTCTGTGTACCATATACATATGTTTGTGTACCATATACGTATGTTTTTGTACCATATACTTATGTCTGTGTACCATATACGTATGTCTGTGTACCATATACGTATGTCTGTGTACCATATACGCATGTTTGTGTACCATATACGAATGTTTTTGTACCATATACGTATGTCTGTGTACCATATACGTATGTCTCTGTACCATATACATATGTCTGTGTACCATATACGTATGTCTGTGTACCATATACGTATGTCTGTGTACCATATACATATGTCTGTGTACCATATACATATGTCTGTGTACCATATACGTATGTCTGTGTACCATATACGTATGTCTGTGTACCATATACGTATGTCTGTGTACCATATACGTATGTCTGTGTACCATATACGTATGTCTCTGTACCATATACATATGTCTGTGTACCATATACATATGTCTGTGTACCATATACGTATGTCTGTGTACCATATACGTATGTCTGTGTACCATATACATATGTCTGTGTACCATATACATATGTCTGTGTACCATATACGTATGTCTGTGTACCATATACGTATGTCTGTGTACCATATACGTATGTCTGTGTACCATATACGTATGTCTGTGTACCATATACGTATGTCTCTGTACCATATACATATGTCTGTGTACCATATACATATGTCTGTGTACCATATACGTATGTCTGTGTACCATATACATATGTCTGTGTACCATATACGTATGTCTGTGTACCCACGTGTTAGAACCGACGACAATAAAAGTGCCATCAAAGTTTCAATCATCATTTTCCTTGTTTCCCCCCCCCCCGTTATGGAGCATAAGGTCCCCACTACAGCTGGACCTTGACCTTGACCGAATATTGACATGGTCTTGTAGTGTTGGTTTATGTAGCAATTTGTTTGACATGATGAGGTTGTCAACCTCATGCCCAACCTCATGCCCAACCTCTTATTTGTCGTCTTGTACGACATGCCTGAGCCAGCAGTCGCCATGTTCTGTCTTGGTCTCATGGGAGACATCCGGGAAGTACTCACGGCTGGGAATGCGATGATCGAATGATCAGAGATGGAATAACTTGTCACGTAACACAGTGCATCTAAAATCTCATTCATTGTTTGTGAGAAGAAGCGGAATAATAAACTTTTGTGTGAGTCAACGGACAATTTAGAAAGATTGTGTCAAAGGTCATTTCTGAGACGACAACAATCTGTGTGCAGTTTAAAATGACTAACGAGAGGATGCGAGAGGAAGATACAGAGAGTGTGGGAGTGAAGGGGTGCGCGGCAGATGAGGAGTAAGTGTGAAGAGGAGCGGTGTGTTGCATTCTTGCCCTGAGGACGAGAAGCAACAGGGACAGGAGGACAGATATGCGGCACGTGCTGGAGAGAACCTGAAGGAGGAAATCAATGAGGGAGTACGTCGCGATTTCGCCAGCACGTTGGTCCGTCTCTCCGTAAAAAAGCCAACAGGTTTTGTGGATGTAATGAGAGAGGGGATGACATACTGGTCTTTCCTTCTGGTCGCCGGGAATTGTGGTAGTTTTTTTTTTTTTTTTTTTTTAAATTGACCTAGAATTCATAAAAATCCAGATGCTAATGTTTCTACTGTGTTGTATTTCTCTTGTGGAATTATATAATTTTAAAGAGAGAGATGCTTAATGTTGAACTATGTTTTACGCCAATTAAAAAAACTAAAACGAGAGACTTTTAAACATAAAAATAGCCATGTACATTTTAAAAATCAAATTTTTTAATTTGAAGTACAGGAAATTTTTATTTTATTTTGGTTGAATTTATAAAATTTAAGAGTTTTAATCTAGTGTTTGTTTTTCAAATCATTCCTAATCATTACTTAATATATCGTTATACAAGGCTTGACATGATGTTGCTTTTATTTATATATTTTGTTAAATTTTTTGTTATGATTGCATATTTTAAACGCGAGTATTGTGTTATGTTAATTTTACAACGTTTCATTACGAAAGTTAATATTTGAAATATTTGTGAATAAGATTGTATGCTGTGTTATAAATTTCAGTAAGGAAGTTAGACTGGTCAGCCGCGCCCAATTTTCACCCCTTTGAAAATAAAATTCGCTATAATTCAAAATGAGAGGTAGATAGATATCTACCTGTGCCGACATATTTGTTCGAAAATATAATGAATTACAAGAATTTCATATATGTTTTTATATGGAATTATTGTTGAGTTACTGGACTGAATACCTTGTGCCGTGTTATCGAATAACTTCATGGATTAGGTAGGTCCTGATGTTCTGGTGATAAAGTCAGCTGTAGACGTGTAGAAAATGACTTGGTTATTACTTGAGACAAGTTATCAGCTGTGTTCGAGTTATTAATTTCGTGTCTTGGCTTGAACCAATTGGATGTGATGTTTTAGCGCTTGTGTAAATCTGTGTACACACTTGGTGCATTGTGTCAAAGACAGCTTGTGTAAATCTGTGTACACACTTGGTGCATTGTGTCAAAGACAGCTTGTGTAAATCTGTGTACACACTTGGTGCATTGTGTCAAAGACAGCTTGTGTAAATCTGTGTACACACTTGGTGCATTGTGTCAAAGACAGCTTGTGTAAATCTGTGTACACACTTGGTGCATTGTGTCAAAGACAGCTTGTGTAAATCTGTGTACACACTTGGTGTTTTGTGTCAAAGACAACTTGTGTAAATCTGTACACACTTGGTGCATTGTGTCAAAGACAGCTTGTGTAAATCTGTGTACACACTTGGTGCATTATGTCAAAGACAGCTTGCGTAAATCTGTGTACACACTTGGTGCATTGTGTCAAAGACAGCTTGTGTAAATCTGTGTACACACTTGGTGCATTGTGTCAAAGACAGCTTGTGTAAATCTGTGTACACACTTGGTGCATTGTGTCAAAGACAGCTTGTGTAAATCTGTGTACACACTTGGTGCATTGTGTCAAAGACAGCTTGTATAAATCTGTGTACACACTTGGTGCATTGTGTCAAAGACAGCTTGCGTAAATCTGTGTACACACTTGTTGCATTGTGTCAAAGACAGCTTGTGTAAATCTATGTACACACTTGGTGCATTGTGTCAAAGAGAGCTTGTGTAAATCTGTGTACACATTTGGTGCATTGTGTCAAAGACAGCTTGTGTAAATCTGTGTACACACTTGGTGCATTGTGTCAAAGACAGCTTGTGTAAATCTGTGTACACACTTGGTGCATTGTGTCAAAGACAGCTTGTGACTGACGAAGTGTTTTGTACTTTTTGTCCTCTTGTTGTGTCTCTAGTTACCATTCATTGAGGTTATGATATACTGAATGGTTAGGGTTTGCTCCTCGAGACAAAGTTAACATGTTCGAGATGAGGTAGCAAAAAAAAAAACTTCATTCCACTCAGCTGTAAGTGGGTCCATGAATCTGCTCTTACGTTAGTAAAGGCAATTTCAGAAAGGAACCCGTCACTCTCTTTTTGTTGTTGTTTTGAAGCGATGATGGGTGGAGAGCGGGCACTTAACAGCTGACCGTTATTGCCTCTTCTCGTTCCATCTTGGTCTACTCTGTCCAACCTGAAAATTGGTTATAATTGGGGTATTTAGTGTCATTTTATTTACTAATTTTGTATTAAGTTTAAATAACTATTGTCTTTTGCAGTTGCTGGTTTTAATTTATATTAGTATTTGTCATTTTATTTTCTCTTTTGTATTGTTTATAGATAACTATTGTCCTTTACACTTGGTTTTAATTTGTGTTATTATTTTTTTATTTTTTTTTTTTTTATGATTTGTTAGTTCTTGTTGCATAATTTCTATTTGGTTGAATGTCTTTTCTGAAGTACTAACCTTATATGTTTTCCTTTGTTTTATGTATATATCTTTTAAGTATTGATTGGGCTTCTCCTGGGGCATCTGTACTTAAAACCGTATCCCCTGTCATGTCTATATTGTGATTTCTATAGTAAGTTTTTAATTCGTCACTCTCTTCATAACGCTGAGACCTTATATAGGTGAAGTTTCTATTACTACTCTACCCTACCGCAGTACAGTATCTGCAATGAACCTTATTTTTTTTTTTTTTTTTTTTACAGATTATTATATTTTTTACGAGTGCTTGCAATTTAATTTGAGAAAAGCGTTAATAATTTAACTCTGTCTGTCGGTCTGTCTTTCCGCCGCTCCGTCCGTCCAACTGTCATTTTGTCTGTTTGTCTTTTCTGTCTATCTATCCGCTTCCCCTTCTATCTGTCTGTCCTGATTATCTGTCTTTTGGTCGGTGTGTGCGTCTTTCCTCTGTCTGTTTGTTTGTCTTTCTGTTTGTCTGTCTGTCTTCCTGGGTGGCCTCTGCCTGCCTGCCTGTATGTCTGTCTTCCTGGGTGGCCTTTGCCTGCCTGTCTGTCTGTCTGTCTGTTTGGACCTATTTTCGTCGTATTTACGACTTTGCAAAAAATGTCAAAAGTCAAATGTGATATACAGTAGAACTCCATTTATCCGAACCCCAATTATCCGAACATCCAATTATCCGAACACTTTTTCCAGAAAAAAAAAAAATCAGGAGCCACCAGTCATGTTAGACTACATTTCTGAATCTTTTGATGCGGCAAGCTTCAAATGTGTGCGAACAATTTGTAGAGGATATGATGGGCTAATGGTCGGTTGCTTACGTACAAGAAGTCAGTTAGATCATAAAGTCAGTTAATATCTGGTTTACCAATCCAGTGTACGAGTGCGTTCTAGGCAGAACACTGGCTAAACAGACAGTTCAACTTAAAATAATTGTGTCTGCTACTACAGCAGAATAATTTTGGTGTACAAGTATTTCTCTGTGCGATAAGGCATCTTCCAGTAAGCCTAAAGCATATAAAAGGAACCGCAATGTTTTGTCAATTAAAACGAAAACAGAAATTATCAAGAGACTAGGAAAAGGTGAAACTGTGTCTTCACTTGCGAGGATTTTCAATGTTGGGAAAGCTACCGTCTCTGACATCAAAAGTAACAAGGATAAAATTATGACTTTTGCATCGAAATTGGATAGTGAAAATGGGTCGAAGAAACATAAAACCATGAGAAATGCGAAAGATTTGAAATTGGAAGAGGCTTTTTATATATGGTTTGTGCAAAGAAGAAGCAAAGGGGAACCTATCTCTGGCTCTCTATTGTGTGAAAAGGCACTTCAGTTCAACAATCAACTTGACGGTCATTCCTGACTTTAAGGCTAGCCAGGGATGGTTAACAAACTTTAAATCTCGTCATGGCATACGAGAATTGGAGATTCAAGGGGAATCTTTATCTAGCGATGCAACTGCCACTGAAAATTTTAAAGAAACATTCTTGGCTTTTTTGGAAGAAGAAGGTTATTAACTATATGATGTGTATAATGCCGATGAGACTGGCTTATACTGGAAATCATTGCCTCAGAAATCACTTGCATCTGCCCCTGGGTTTAAAAAGTGCAATTTTGGTAGCCGCGAATGCCAGTGGAAGTCATCGTTCACCGGTGCGGTGCTAATGATCGGCAAAGCCAAAAAACCACGTTGTTTAAAGAATGTGACATGTCTCCCATTGTGCTACAAAACACAGAAGAGTGCTTGGATGAATAGTGAAATATTTCTTGATTGGTATACAAATCAGTTCATCCCAAATGTGAAGAGGTTGAGAGAACAAGAAAAGAAAACTGGAAAAGTATTTTTTTCTACTGGACAATGCACCATCTCATCCAGAGACGGATACATTGAATGCAGTTGATGCAAATTTTAAAGTAATTTTTCTGCCTCTCAATGTAACAGCACTGATTCAACCAATGGATCAGGGTGTTATAGCAAAGCTTAAAAAGATGTACAAGAAGGAAGTCCTGCGTCGTTTATTGTTGGCTGAAGATGAAGAAAGTGTGGTGGCATTTTCCAAAAAGCTTAATCTCAAAGACTGCTGCTATATGTTAGCTGATGCTTGGACCACCCTGTCACAGGATAATCTCAACAAGGCTTGGAATAGATTGCTTGGGAAAAAGGAGGAAATGAAACTACTGCAGTGGACACAAATGATGATTGTATAAATGAAGTTGTGGAACTGTTTCAAGCAATGCCCGGATTTTCGGACTGTGACAAAGATGATGCACACATGTGGCTAGAAGATGATAATGATTCTGGTTTTCAGTTTTTGAATGACGAAGAAATGTTGTCTTTTGTGCAAGAAGAAAACCAAATACATGTAGTGACCGATGACGAAGACTCCTCAGAAGTACATGATGTACTTGTAGATTATGAAGAAAACCCAAAACGTCGACCAAGTCCTGAAGAGGCCTTTATAGCACTAGAAACAGCGATGGCTTGGTACGAGCAAGAAGATGACAGCTGTCCTACACAGCTTCTGCTGTTGAAGGGAATGCGGGACTTAGCAGCCAAAAGGAGACTATCCAGTTTGGTGCAGAAGAGGGTTCCTCATTATTTTAAATAGTGGGCTACATCTGTGCAAGTACATGTATACGTAAGTTGCGCCTGGTTTTGAATCGTTTGTAATGTTATTTTGAAAACATTTCTTTTTCTTAAAAAAAAATAATTAATGCTGTACAAGTAGAACATGCACTGCAGTGTAATGAAAGATTTTGGTGATACAGTGATCTAATACAGTGTGGGTATTATTATTACAGCACAATTAAATATGTTTTATAGTGTATTTTCCTTGTGATGGTTAATTATTTTTAGAAATATGTGTACATGTACTCGATACATTATGTAATCCAATTATCCGAACATTTGATTATCCGAACGATGCTCGGTCCCATGGGGTTCGGATAAATGGAGTTCTACTGTAATAGGTAATATTTCAGGACACTTTACTTTAGTACTAATTCAATTTCGTGGCCGTAGTTTTTCAAAATTAATCCACTAGTTTCGTTCTTTCTTTTTGCAAATACTTGTTTACTTTAACTTTTTTACGAAGTCACGTGAGTTCATGCAGCGTGTAGACTAAGATGCCTGGTTATCACTGTTTACGTTATCCTTAAATTGTTTGCAGTGTACCGACAAGCGTTCATCTTGTTATTTCCTATCACACTTATAAGTATTTATTACTAAAAAATCGACAAAGCGAACATGCCTGTATTTAGTTACGCAAGTGTACATATTTCTTATTGTTTGTTCTGCCTATAAACTACAGTATTATAATTTGTTGTTGTTATGCCTTTGTCTTGTTTGCTTTATGCTACCATATACAGGCTGCTCGAATAAAATGTGGGCTGGGTTGTCTTGGGCACATGACTGCACCGATTTTTGCGTTGACTAGTTGATCATGCGCCACGTGCAGATCTAGGAGGTCTCTGATAAGACAAAGAAAGAATATTATTAATGCTTCCTCAAGCCATGTTATAACAAACAACTATTATGGTCTGTGAATGGGGCTGCCAGACTTATGACGTCAAACAGATTGCTATAGAAACCACCGTTTTATGAGCACAGAGTTATCAAAATAAGAATACAAAAGGTCAGAGGAAATGTCATTGCACTGAGAGGTGCATTATGTGGATATGATTGAGAGGTGCATTATGTGGATATGATTGAGAGGTGCATTATGTGGATATCATTGAGAGGTGCATTATGTGGATATCATTGAGAGGTGCATTATGTGGATATCATTGAGAGGTGCATTATGTGGATATCATTGAGAGGTGCATTATGTGGATATCATTGAGAGGTGCATTATGTGGATATCATTGAGAGGTGCATTATGTGGATATCATTGAGAGGTGCATTATGTGGATATCATTGAGAGGTGCATTATGTGGATATCATTGAGAGGTGCATTATGTGGATATCATTGAGAGGTGCATTATGTGGATATCATTGAGAGGTGCATTATGTGGATATCATTGAGAGGTGCATTATGTGGATATCATTGAGAGGTGCATTATGTGGATATCATTGAGAGGTGCATTATGTGGATATCATTGAGAGGCGCATTATGTGGATATCATTGAGAGGCGCATTATGTGGATATCATTGAGAGGTGCATTATGTGGATATCATTGAGAGGTGCATTATGTGGATATCATTGAGAGGTGCATTATGTGGATATCATTGAGAGGTGCATTATGTGGATATCATTGAGAGGTGTATTATGTGGATATCATTGAGAGGTGCATTATGTGGATATCATTGAGAGGTGTATTATGTGGATATAATTGAGAGGCGCATTATGTGGATATCACTGAGAGGCGCATTATGTGGATATCACTGAGAGGTGCATTATATGGATATCATTGAGAGGTGTATTATGTGGATATCATTGAGAGGTGCATTATGTGGATATCATTGAGAGGCGCATTATGTGGATATCATTGAGAGGCGCATTATGTGGATATCATTGAGAGGCGCATTATGTGGATATCATTGAGAGGTGCATTATGTGGATATCATTGAGAGGTGCATTATGTGGATATCATTGAGAGGTGCATTATGTGGATATCATTGAGAGGTGCATTATGTGGATATCATTGAGAGGTGCATTATGTGGATATCATTGAGAGGTGCATTATGTGGATATCATTGAGAGGTGCATTATGTGGATATCATTGAGAGGTGCATTATGTGGATATCATTGAGAGGTGCATTATGTGGATATCATTGAGAGGTGCATTATGTGGATATCATTGAGAGGTGCATTATGTGGATATCATTGAGAGGTGCATTATGTGGATATCATTGAGAGGTGCATTATGTGGATATCATTGAGAGGTGCATTATGTGGATATCATTGAGAGGTGCATTATGTGGATATCATTGAGAGGTGCATTATGTGGATATCATTGAGAGGTGCATTATGTGGATATCATATAGAGGTGCATTATGTGGATATCATTGAGAGGTGCATTATGTGGATATCATTGAGAGGTGCATTATGTGGATATCATTGAGAGGTGCATTATGTGGATATCATTGAGAGGTGCATTATGTGGATATCATTGAGAGGTGCATTATGTGGATATCATTGAGAGATGCATTATGTGGATATCATTGAGAGGTACATTATGTGGATATCATTGAGAGGTGCATTATGTGGATATCATTGAGAGGTGCATTATGTGGATATCATTGAGAGGTGCATTATGCGGATATCATTGAGAGGTGCATTATGTGGATATCATTGAGAGGTGCATTATGTGGATATCATTGAGAGGTGCATTATGTGGATATCATTGAGAGGTGCATTATGTGGATATCATTGAGAGGTGCATTATGTGGATATCATTGAGAGGTGTATTATGTGGATATCATTGAGAGGTGCATTATGTGGATATCATTGAGAGGCGCATTATGTGGATATCATTGAGAGGTGCATTATGTGGATATCAGTGAGAGGTGTATTATGTGGATATCATTGAGAGGTGCATTATGTGGATATCATTGAGAGGTGCATTATGTGGATATCATTTGAGAGGTGCATTATGTGGATATCATTGAGAGGTGTATTATGTGGATATCATTGAGAGGTGTATTATGTGGATATCATTGAGAGGTGCATATGTGGATATCATTGAGAGGTGCATTATGTGGATACCATTGAGAGGTGCAGTATGTGGATATCATTGAAAGGTGCAGTATGTGGATATCATTGAGAGGTGCATTATGTGGATATCATTGAGAGGTGCATTATGTGGATATCACTGAGAGGTGTATTATGTGGATATCATTGAGAGGTGCATTATGTGGATATCATTGAGAGGTGCATTATGTGGATATCATTGAGAGGTGTATTATGTGGATATCATTGAGAGGTGCATTATGTGGATATCATCGAGAGGTGCATTATGTGGATATCATTGAGAGGTGCATTATGTGGATATCATTGAGAGGTGTATTATGTGGATATCATTGAGAGGTGCATTATGTGGATATCGTTGAGAGGTGCATTATGTGGATATCATTGAGAGGTGCATTATGTGGATATCATTGAGAGGTGCATTATGTAGATATCATTGAGAGGTGTATTATGTGGATATCATTGAGAGGTGCATTATGTGGATATCATTGAGAGGTGCATTATGTGGATATCATTGAGAGGTGCATTATGTGGATATCATTGAGAGGTGTATTATGTGGACATCATTGAGAGGTGCATTATGTGGATATCATTGAGAGGTGCATTATGTGGATATCATTGAGAGGTGCATTATGTGGATATCATTGAGAGGTGCATTATGTGGATATCAACCACCCAAACAAATAAATTAAAATTAAAATATATTTAAAAAAAAATAAAGCCCAATACACAAAGAAGAATCGTCAACTCAAATACCAGTGAAGTTATATTTTGTTTCTCTGACACGCGGAGAACAATAAAAACAACAGCCAACAAGTTGCAAACGTTCATAAACCGGTGCTTGCGTAAATATAAAGATTGGGTTAGTGTAGGATCGCCGGTTATATATAGCTCGGGCGTTGGCGTATCTGGCGAGTCTTTTTTAGGGCTTTATGCTAGCAGATAGATAATGTTGGTCCTTTTCAGGACTTAGTATCTATCAACGCTGATCGGGTTAGCAGTCAACAGAGATGACATTTTTTGGGATGGTAAATGCGCTCTGATATAACCAAATAGGTTGAAAGGAACGCGCCTCGCCAGAAGAAGGCAAAAACCGAACCAAAAAAAAAAAAGAAAAATAAAAAAAAGGATCGCCGGTGTGGAAATGGTTGGAGAGGTCGGAAGGATGCAGCTGGAGTGAGAGATGAGAGGAATGCTGTGACGATAGGCACGGTGAAGAAACATGCTGATACCATTACAATGAGGTCCTTGTTCTGGAATCCGTGACATGAAAGAGATAAAGAATCCAAGGAATGATCTTAAGTTGAAGAGACAAAACATCGCTTGGCATGACTTTGTTAAGGGCCTATGCTCCTAATGAAACTTACAGATAATGAAGGAAGGAATACATGAATGGTAGGTTATTTATAGTTACCACCAAATATGGTGTGATGACCGTTTTGACCGGTGATAAAGATATTAAGACATAATTATCGATATATGTACTGACAAACAATGAAGATGAACAGATCACAAGGCCTATTTAACATGGATGTCATGGACACCAAACTTAGACAGGTTCAAATACCTAGGAAACATTTTTACAGAAAATGGAAGACTTGACAGAGAACTTGAAATGAGCAGGTCACAAGGCCTATTTAACATGGATGTCATCGACACCAAACTTAGACAGGTTCAAATACCTAGGAAACATTTTTACAGAAAATGGAAGACTTGACAGAAAACTTGAAATGAGCAGATCACAAGGCCTATTTAACATGGATGTCATGGACACCAAACTTAGACAGGTTCAAATACCTAGGAAACATTTTTACAGAAAATGGAAGACTTGACAGAGAAATTGAAATGAGCAGATCACAAGGCCCATTTAATATGGATGTCATCGACACCAAACTTAGACAAGTTAAAATACCTAGGAAACATTTTTACAGAAAATGGAAGACTTGACAGAGAACTTGAAATGAGCAGATCACAAGGCCTATTTAACATGGATGTCATGGACACCAAACTTAGACAATTTCAAATACCTAGGAAACATTTTTACAGAAAATGGAAGACTTGACAGAGAAATTGAAATGAGCAGATCACAAGGCCCATTTAATATGGATGTCATCGACACCAAACTTAGACAAGTTCAAATACCTAGGAAACATTTTTACAGAAAATGAAAGACTTCACAGAGAAATTGAAATGAGCAGATCACAAGGCCCATTTAATATGGATGTCATCGACACGAAACTTAGACAAGTTCAAATACCTAGGAAACATTTTTACAGAAAATGAAAGACTTCACAGAGAACTTGAAACCATAAGTCAGTAAGCCAGCTCAGTGACTAACCAACTGTAACCACTACTCAAATATCAGAATATCACTATGGAAACTACACGACGACTGATAAATAGTATATTCTTACAAACTCTTTGCTATCAATGTCAAACATGGACATTAACCAAAGCAGAGGAGAGGAAAATCACATCCTGCGAGATGAGATGTTTAAAAATATCATAAATGTTACCAGGAGAGACAGAATGATAAATTATGACATCAGAAAAATTGTAGGAACTACGCCCTGCATCAAGTATATAGTCACAGAAAAATTTTAGGAACTACGCCCTTCATCAAGTATATAGAGTCACAGAAAAATTGTAGGAACTACGCCCTGCATCAAGTATATAGAGTCACATAAAATAAAGGGATTTGGCCATCTCATCAGAATTCTTCTTCTTTGATCCTTAGCCGCCGACCGTCAAAGCAGTCCGTGGCCATCACGCCTGGTGGCGTCTTGTAGGGCAACAACAAATTGATTCCACTTTGCTCGATCGGTGGCCATCCTTCGTACAGTGCCCCAACTCTGGTTCATTCTTTGCATCTCAGCCTGCACAGTCCTCCACCAGGTTGTTTTTGGTCGGCCTCTCTTTCGTTTTCCTTTAGGGGTCCATAGCATAGCTGTTCTTATGATAGCATCGGGGTCTCTTCTGAGGACATGGCCAACCCAACTCCAGCGTCTGCCAGCTACGATGGTGTACATGTCCTCTTGCTTGCTCCGAGTAAGCAGATCTTGGTTGGTGACGGTATTCGGCCAAAAGATTCGGAGAATTCTTCTTATGCAGGTTGTGTGAATAGAGGATAATTTCGACATTACCTTCTCTGTAACTCTCCAGCATTCCGCACCACAGCGAAGCACAGAAAGTACACAGCTCTCATTTTTATTGTGTGTCATCAGAATTCAGCTCGATATATTGCCACGATGTGACTACAACTGTGGAAGATGTGGTTTCATGGCACTGGGAGACCAAGAGGCAGATAGATAACATCACAGAAATCCTACAGCAGCACAAGCTCTCACAGCAGCCAGTGCGACACACTTGACCAAAGAATGCAAATGTCAGCTCCCCACGTCGCTTGACGACAAATGTGGATAAAATAAAACAAAAATAAACTATTGTATTGACATACAAGAAAAATATAATTATACTCAAAAGAAACTGTCTTAGAGGGAAACAATTTTATATAAAAATACATTGATAGGGAAATAAACTAAATCTTTTTTTTTTTTGCGCTCTCAAATGAACATGAAAACCAATATGGCTGAAATGTCATGCACTGAATAGATTAGGTTCTAATGAAATTTAGCTCTCTATACTTCTTCTTCTTCTTCTTCTTCTTCTTCCGTCCTTAGCCAAAGACCGACCAAGCAGTCAAGCTCTCTATACTGCTCGCACTGAAAATAATTTATTTCCGGCTTTCAAATGGATTAATAAATGGATTATAAACACAGGTATTTTCACACGTTTGATTCATTTAGAATATAAAGTCAGGTACAAAACGCTCAATTCTCGTCTGCTTTCATTTATTCCAACGGATGTATCTAACATGGAGGTATCGATTTTATATCAAAGTCGTAGTATCGAGTACACCCTTTTGCATGCATGTCTTTGTAAGGAAAGGTCGTCCTGGGAAAGTTCAGTACAATTCAACAACGGTGTTTGTATTTAAATACATGATGTGATTTCAATGTGAACTAAAAATTGCTAACGAGGCTGTGTATTTCTGTCCTGTTGTTTGCATGACTGGATGCCTGTCTCTCCGCTGATCATATGCGAGTTACTGTTTGAACAGCGTCATGTCGTCCATGTATCTGTCCCGTGTTGAAATAACGGATAACCATTGGAACGAATATCTAGCTTCCAGGTCCGCGCTTGCCTTAGAAACATTAACGTGCACACTAGAATGCAGGCTCAAAACGGTTGGACTGTTAATCACCATCATCACTATGACCTTTCAGCTTCTCAAGAGTATAGACCTGTAACAAATACCTGTCTTCTGCCATCTTACACAGGTGTATATTCTCTACTTTATCCCTTTCATTTCTAGCTCCAGCCTTCTTCCTCACGTGTTTTTGGTCTCCCTATACCTCGCTGACTCTAGTGGTTCCAGAACAAGGACTACCTCGTAATGCTATCGACAGGTAAATATAACAAGGCATTTCTTGTTCAGGAATCACTACAACTCGTAATACTAGAGTGAACGGTTTTTTTTTACCTTTCTTAAAAATAAAAAAAAAGCACCCAGAAAAAAAAGCAAAAAACACACAAGCAAATTAACTGGAAAGTCAGAAAAAGTACACTTTAATACATCAGACTACAACAACGTAGGAGCCGCGGTAGCGTAGTGGTTAGTGCACTGGCTTCCTAGCTCGGTGGTCCATGGTTCGATCCCCAGTTGAGTTGTGATTATTTTAGACCACAAACGGCTCTGGGGTCAACCCAGCCTCATAAATTGGGTACCAGAGCAACCCTGGGAACGTTAAGGCACCCGGCGTGATGCTGACCACATCACCCCTAGTGTGCCTATGGTCAAGAAAATATCGGCCTAACACCATATTCCCAATATGCCTCAATGGGCGTGTAACGGCATCCCTTACCTTTACCTTAACAAGAACGTATAATTTTTTTTTTTCATTTTGGGTATTTAAAAAAAAAAAAGCATTGTGGGCGTTGAGTCGCTGAGTGGTTAGAACGTTTGCTTCTCGAGGTAAAGTTACCGGGCTCAAAATCTGAGAGCGTCAGGTTCCAGTCTACCCAGCTGTATGAGTCCCTACCTGACTCTGTTCTTGGGTTAGGGAAGGTAACGGCATCAAGAAAGGTAACCGGTCACCCCACCTCATAAAGCTGAGACGTAGTGCAGGTGAAGTGTCTAAAGCTTTTCTCCCCTACGGCAGTACCTGTTAGAAAACTACTTTTATGTTTTGTTTTATTTTAAAGCTGGGGGTACTCCCAGAATACGGGCAATAGATTAGCTGATCTTGTCTGTAGAGTAGCCAATACTGATCTTGTCTGTAGAGTAGCCAATACTGATCTTGTCTGTAGAGTAGCCAATACTGATCTTGTCTGTAGAGTAGCCAATACTGATCTTGTCTGTAGAGTCGCCAATACTGATCTTGTCTGTAGAGTCGCCAATACTGATCTTGTCTGTAGAGTAGCCAGTACTGATCTGGTCTGTAGAGTCGCCAATACTGATCTTGTCTGTAGAGTAGCCAGTACTGATCTTGTCTGTAGAGTAGCCAATACTGATCTTGTCTGTAGAGTAGCCAATACTGATCTTGTCTGTAGAGTAGCCAATACTGATCTTGTCTGTAGAGTAGCCAATACTGATCTTGTCTGTAGAGTAGCCAATACTGATCTTGTCTGTAGAGTAGCCAATACTGATCTTGTCTGTAGAGTCGCCAATACTGATCTTGTCTGTAGAGTAGCCAATACTGATCTTGTCTGTAGAGTAGCCAATACTGATCTTGTCTGTAGAGTAGGCAATACTGATCTTGTCTGTAGAGTAGCCAATACTGATCTTGTCTATAGAGTAGCCAATACTGATCGAGAGAGCCGCCTTACTGCAATGTATATATTTTTTTTTCTGCGTGTTCTTATGTATTTCATTTTCTATTATTGTTTTTGTGTGTGTATGTTGCTGAGTTATTTGCCGGTTGAAGATCATGCACTGAGTATGGTTACTTTAGTGATCTTTTGTTCATCGTGCTTTGTTTAGTATTACGCGAATTAGGGTGAAGGTGTTCATACAACTCAGTAGCATGGTATGAAGAAGTAATTAATGTAACTTGAACTCAGCAACATTAATGAAGTAATTAATGCCTTCAGGTTGAGTCCGTAATATTTAATCACATGTACACACAGGATGATCATTTCAAATAGGAGCAGAACATAAGTCCGTATAAGTCATGCATAAATTAATCAATAACGTAGACTGCTGGTTTACGTGTCAATGTCCGTTTAAGGATACAATGCAGTATTGTCGTCAGAACATCACAGCTATATGCACGCGCAGCTAGACATGGCTACCTGCCGACAGTGAGACTGCGAGTCTGAATATTCATACGAATTTGACGATTATTCTCCTCCTTCTGAGGATTCTAGTTAAACACTAACCTCCGTAAATTTCCTCTCATATAGAGTTCTAGGACTGACCCTGGTCCATCATAAATGCACATATAAATGGCTATATCATGCCATTGAATTGGAAGGTTAGAAAAAAACGCAGCTATTCAGCTTGGCGGTCAAGTAACAAAGGGTAGCGTCTCCTAGTTACCGACTGTGACCCAAACAACGCTAGACACGTCATAATCGATCGTGTATGGAGCGTTCAATAATTGAAACATCTATCGCAATATATTAAATGTCTTAACCTTTACAATTGCACGTCTGCTAACCTTTAGCAGACGGCGTTAATATCATATACCGTAACAATTCCCTGTACACCGGGGGAAAAAAAATCGATAGATTTTTTTTCAAGATCTATCCGACTTAACAATTTTTCAAAAAAATTTAACACAATCGTGATATATGGCCGACGATGTTCTGAGTAGAACCGTGTCGCGGTCATGTCAACTAACTATTTGTCATAGTCATCTAACATTAATCACAATATATGTCAATATTATACATATTATTATATAAACTAAATAAAATGTCCAATGTTAATAGTGAATGATAGAATTAAATTAAAGTAAGGTCTGTCGTATTAGTATGTCATATAGGAATTAATTTGACTAATTAAAATTAAATTAATTAATTAAACTAAGAGTTAAATTATTAAGATTCTAATGTAACGCGATGTTATGAGAGAAGAAAAGACAAAATAAGTGAGAAGAAATAGAAAGAAATTCGAATATAAGTTTAACTTAATTGGGTGTGTTAAGTGTTAGTGAATAATAACTATCTAATTTAACTAACTAAATAACGTATAGGTACATTAAAAAAAAAAATATTAATCTAATACTTGTGTGAGATTTATTTTCTCTTTTCATAATTTCTTCTTTTTATATTTCGTTCTCTTTTTTTGTTCTTTCATTTCATTTTTTTCTCACATTTCATTTTATTGATAATAATTCAATTAAGAAGTTAAGTTAACTAATTAATTAGTATAGGATATGATGATCCATCCGTAGTCCTGATCCTGATGAATTCTTTTAGACAAAGTGTCGAAACGTTCCGTCGGACAGAAATGTCAATTATCCTAGGATCCAAGAATTAAGTGCACATAGGATAATAAGTTCGACTTGTCGTCAGATATTGTTCCATGATTGTTCAACGAATATTCATATATTGTGTATGGACGTTAGACGAAGTTTCAATGTCAATATGTATACCTTGATTGTCTTTAGTTCAATTCTGTGATGCATATAGTGTTTATAAATATTAAATTGAAGGCAAGGTTAGTTCCCTTATAGTTGATACTTCGTTCTATCCAATGTAGTGATGATTGACGTAGTTTAGGAATGTCAATGTTGATTATTCGTCGTCAATAGGATTACGTGACAACGCATCCGCCACAATATTTTCAGTGCCAGGAATATGTTCAATGGAGAATTCAAATGGCTGCAGGATGATCGCATATCTGGCGAGTTTTGGGCTCTTGTGGTTAGATCGACGCAAAGATGCTACAGCACGTTGGTCAGTCTGTATGGTGAAGGGAGCACCAAGCAAGAACTTTTCTAATTTTGTGATTGCCCATATAAGTGATAAAAGTTCCTTGTCCACTGTGGAATACTTTGTTTCTGCCGGCTTTAGCTTTCTTGAAATATATAAGGTAGGATGTAGAACGCCATCATGGTTCTGGAGCAGGCATGCACCAATGCCGTAGTTACTAGCATCTGTTCGTAAGAAAAATCTTTTGGAAGCATCGGGAAGTCTTAAAATTGGTTCATGCGAGAACAAATTTATAATTTTGTTGAAAGTTTCATTGCATATACCAGTCCATGTCACCTTCACCGGCATGTCTTTTTTTAACAATGAAGACAATACAGCCGTGATGGATGACAAGTTTGGTATGAATCTACTGTAATATTGAACAAGTCCTAACAAACTCCTGACCTGTTTCTTCGTCTGAGGAACTGCTATGTTTAGAATTTTGGAGACTGTACTAGGTAACGTTCGGATATATCCCGATCCAATGATATGTCCCAAAAAGGTTATCTCATTACACGCGATCTGAACCTTTGTAGGTTTAGCAGTTAGATGATAATTCCTTAGAGTGTCGAAAACATATATAAGTCCCGAAACATGTTCCTCAAACGACGAACTAAACAAGCATATGTCGTCAATATATGTAATAACGTCTGGTCTACCTGATAAAATTTGTCGCATCAGGCGAATGAAGGTAGCTGGCGCATTAACAAGCCCAAAAGGCATCACATTCCACTGGTATAGACCTTGTGGAGTGGAAAATGCGGTGTAGTACTTAGCCTTTTCGGTCAGTGGTATCTGCCAATAACCTTTAGTTAAGTCTATCTTACTAAATATAGTTGCGTTGGATAGACGTGGCAGTAAGTCGTCGATAAGTGGATGTGGTTCGCTGTCAACTATAGTCTTAGCATTTAATTTTCTATAGTCAACACATAGTCTGATGTTATTGTCCTTCTTCCGGACAATCACTAATGGAGAAGAGAATGGCGAATTACTAGTCTCAATGATTCCCAGAGACAACATCTGTTCAAGTTCCTTAGTAGTTTTAGCAAGGAAATGTAAAGGAACCGAATAGGGATGTACACGAATAGGTGTATCATCATTGAGAGTAATGTCATGACTGATAGCTGATGTGCGACCCGGGACGTCGGTCAACACATCTGGATAAGATTGTAATAGATTAGCAATCTGTAGACGCTGTTGCGGTGTAACCGTTGAAGAGATGGTTACATCCCGCCAAGATTCAGTAGGTTGAACTACTGGTACCGGTAACGGTAACTGTACCTCAGGAAAAGAAGATTCTTCTTCCTGGATGACGGATAAGTTGGAATAATAACAAGTAGATACTGTGTTGTCATCTAGTTCATGAAAAATTGACTGTAAGTGTTCAGGACGTGTATGAAATTGCTTGAGCATGTTAATATGAAATATCTTTTTTGTGTCCCTTGATATCTAAGACGTAATCAACGTCGGAAATTTTATCAATGACTTTGTAAGGACCATTCCAAGATATCAATAATTTATTGTTATTGTGAGGAAGTAACACATAAGCCTCATCGCCTGGGAATAATTGGCGTAATCGTCGAGACCTATTTTGTAGAGATCGAGCCTTAGCTTTTGCAGCCTCAGAAGAAGCTGTTGCCAACTGGCAAGACTCAATAATGTTCTTCCGAAGATTAATCACATACTCGTAAGATGACTGAGTGTCCTGAGTCATCTCCGCGTCAATTAATAAGTCTTTTATTAGTCCCATAGGACCTCTTGGGGGAGCACCAAAAACTAATTCAAAGGGAGAGAAGCCAGTTTGTTCATGCGGTACCTCCCGATAAGCAAATAGAACAGCTGGGAGTGCTCTGTCCCAGTCATGAGGGTGCTTAACAGTAACCTTATGTAGTAGTTGTTTAAGTGTACGGTTAAGTCTTTCAACGCACCATTACTCATAGGATGATAAATACTACTTAAATTCCTATCAATGTTCCAAGTTTTCATGACTTCCTTCATGGTGTCAGATATGAACTGTGACCCATGGTCCGATAAAAGTTTTCTAGGAAACCCTATTCTAGAAAAGATGAGATGTAGTGCATCAGCTACATCTGTGGTAGTGGTGGTCTTTAATGGGATAGCTTCTGGCCATCGTGTGCACAAATCAATGCACGTAAGGACGAATCTATGTCCTCTGGCCGATGGTAGCAATGGACCAATAATATCTATGGCCATCTTGTCAAACGGTCTTACTGAGATATCGCAAGCCTGAATAGGCGCCGTGTGAAAAGCTCCACGTGCTTTCACTTCTTGGCATGTAGTACAGGAACGTACATACTGCGAAATATCTCTTGACACTCCTGGCCAAAAGAATGAAGACAGTACTCGAGATCGTGTTCGAGTATATCCCATATGTCCAGCACAATGTGAGTCATGTGCATGTTGAAGAATGTACCGTCTAAAAGTATACGGGACCATAACTTGTTGTTTCATTTGTGATTTGTCATTAAAACATCTAATCAATATGTCATTTTTAATAACAAACCAATGTTTGTTATTATTACCTGAGGATAGATTGTCAACTTTATCAACCAGCTTAAAAATTTTTTTTAAAGATTTATCCTCTTTTTGTTTGGTTGCAAATGTTTCCCTGTCAATAGGTGAATTGACTACAAACTCCTCTTGGTTGTCTGCATCCATTTTATTATCACTAAATTTCTCCATGAGTTGAGTCTGCGCTCTAGTCGTCACGGCGTTTCCAGTGCATAGGTTATGTTTCTCCCATTCTATGATCTCATCTGGAGTACAATCTTTACTGCCGTGTATACGACCAACCATCAGATCAGCTATAGGCTTTTTTAGCATACATACTTTTACATTCCCTGTGAAAAAGGGTGTTCTAATATGAACAATAGCTGTGGGGTAAAACTCAATAGTTCCACCAAATGTCATGCAGCGTACATATTCTCCTGTCGCACAGCTAGGATGTACCAGCGACTGACGTACACCAATCGTCGTGGATCCTGAATCCCTCAGCACTGAGACGACGGATCCATTAACTAATCCCCTGTTAAAAATTAGTAAGCCTGTTCCATCGTTGACTGCAAGACCTACCTCTGGTGTAATATGTCCGCAGTTAAGCACTGTTTCTTTCGCCTTCTGAAAAATAAGATTGCATTGTTGGCAACTATTTGCCACATTATAATTAATAGCAAAACATGCAGCAGAAGACTGTGTTGTATTATTGTCAAGTGGGACCTGAGCTATAGGGGTAGTATTATTTGTAACTGCCGCCCCTGTATTATGGTTGTAATGAGATGATCCCCGAGAATGAGATCGATTTCGAGTATAATTGTTAGAATTATCTCGTCGTCCTCTATAGTCACTATTATCTCGATGTCTCAAGCCATGATTATTACCATTCCAGTTATTGTTATTTTTCGGGGTATGTGATCGATTATAATTAGTGTTATGTTGACTATTGTGGTAGTTTGTTTGAGGTGAATAATTTCTATCTCGTGATCTACCTCTGTTGAACTCATTTTTATTGTTGAAATCATTATTATGTCCCTTCGGAAAGTTAACATTGTGATTTCTTTGGAACCTACTTCTGTCTACACTGTGATGTCTTTGTTTGTTATTATGATTGTAGGCCATATTAGACGCCACAGGTAGAGGTTCTCTTAATGAGGAGTTAGAAATGGTTGTATTTGGATGTGCCGAACAGTAGTTTAAAGAAATTTTTTCTAACTCGTCAATAGTACCTGGTTTACGCTCCTGCAAATATGCAAAGAATGGCTGGCTAACCGAAGATAATACCTTATCCCGTAGTAGTAAATCAACTAATTTGTCGTACGATTTGTTGACTTCTGCCAGTTCAATCCATCTATTAAATGTATTGCGTATGTTCGCAATGAATCCTGCAAAATCTTTTGGAGATTCAGGTAAAATTCCCTTAAATTTCAACCTACAGTGTTCCTCGTCCAGGTGAAACCTTCGTAAAAGCAAGGACTTAATAGCACCGTAGTTATTTGCTATTGATGGGTCAGCATTTTGAGAAGCCGTCAATGGTTCTCCAACCAAGAATTCATTTAACTTGAGTACCCATGACTCTTCAGGCAATTTAATACGCGCCAATTCCATTTCTTGTTGTAAAATAATTTCCTCTCGTTTCAATTTATTCTCTTCTTCCTGTTGAGCAATTTCTCTTAATCTATTTTCCTTGGCAATTTGCTTCATCTCACGTTCCTCTTCCTCTTTCTTTAATGCAGCCTTTTTCTCTGCTTCTTTTCTTTCACGTTCCTCCATTTCTGCTTTATGTTTTTCCAGTTCTGCCTCAGCAAACTGACGAAGTTCTTGAGATTTATAACCATATTCCTTACCAGTTTTAACGAAATGGTCTATAGTAAGCATTTTGACTTTTATCTGGTAAGTAATTATTGATAATTACTGATTAAAATAGTCAATAGTAGCTTCAGAGTAATTATTATACTTACTCAACTTAGGAATATTCAATATAAATAATCACAATAGTACTGAACTCTTATGTCTAAGTTCAACTAATAGACAATATTTTGTGACAATATTGTATCTAAGTACTAACTATATCATAAATAGTTATGATATCTGTTAACTATAATGTAATTACATCACACAATTAATCTTAATATCCAATAATGTTGGGTATGATTCCTAGTAATTATATTGTTCAATGTACTAAGTCACTCTCTTAGTACCAGAAAAGTATATTAAATAATATACAATGGGTCTGTCACCTCAAAGGTAGACTATAAGATTATTTTATTTGATCAATATATATATATTATATTATTATGCCCTAGGCATCTCTTATAAATTGTAGTGCTAATTTCTTGGACTATCACTGCATAATTATGCAATGTCCCATATTAACCTTAAATATCAGAAAAAATTAATTAAATTAAATTACAAGTGTATTATTGAATATAATGTTATATTATTAATGTAGTATTTAATATATATCATGAGGACAAACAAAACAATGATGCAACTAAAGGGTACAAACAATGTCAAGACGCAAACAAGACATTTTCACAATTAAAAATGAATTTATGAACTAAATAAAACAAGCGGAAGTGTCACACGGAAAACGAAGGGTCAAAGATTGACCCGAGGTCAACTGAATATGCAAAGTACACCAAAAAAAAATGACTGCAAAAAATGATGACATCACAGGACTCATAACGGACGAACATTTAACAATCATCAAAGAAATGATAGTAAGAGTAGACTGGACGAAATAGTTAACGAACATGATACAAAACTGAATAAAAATGTGAACTTAGTACAAATAAAATACACCAGTTATCTACGGAACGGCACAGCTAACACAAATCGTCAAACGATAGCAGATCTGCTATCCATTGCAAACCTCAATGGGGCTTCCAAAAATGCAATCGTTTAACTGCCCTAAGAAACGACCGAAATCAATTCAGGCATCGTGAGAGCCACAGAATCTAATTTCGGTTCATCCTCCCTACCGCCCACTAATTAACAACACATTAAAACAACCCAAAAAATACATGAAACACATTCAGAAAAGACATGCCTATGCAGGCAAAAGGCATGGACTCAGTATTACTGTTTGCAATGACGACAGTTTAAACAGCTAGACTTATCTTTTCCGTTGCTTAGATCAGTGCTAGAGGTCGTCAACAGCTAGGCTAATGCCCCTGACTGTCTGCTCCTGTAGTCCATATCGTGTGTTTGCTTCAATTATCATTACGCGAATTAGGGTGAAGCGTTCATACAACTCAGTAGCATGGTATGAAGAAGTAATTAATGTAACTTGAACTCAGCAACATTAATGAAGTAATTAATGCCTTCAGGTTGAGTCCGTAATATTTAATCACATGTACACACAGGATGATCATTTCAAATAGGAGCAGAACATAAGTCCGTATAAGTCATGCATAAATTAATCAATAACGTAGACTGCTGGTTTACGTGTCAATGTCCGTTTAAGGATACAATGCAGTATTGTCGTCAGAACATCACAGCTATATGCACGCGCAGCTAGACATGGCTACCTGCCGACAGTGAGACTGCGAGTCTGAATATTCATACGAATTTGACGATTATTCTCCTCCTTCTGAGGATTCTAGTTAAACACTAACCTCCGTAAGTTTCCTCTCATATAGAGTTCTAGGACTGACCCTGGTCCATCATAAATGCACATATAAATGGCTATATCATGCCATTGAATTGGAAGGTTAGAAAAACGCAGCTATTCAGCTTGGCGGTCAAGTAACAAAGGGTAGCGTCTCCTAGTTACCGACTGTGACCCAAACAACGCTAGACACGTCATAATCGATCGTGTAAGGAGCGTTCAATAATTGAAACATCTATCGCAATATATTAAATGTCTTAACCTTTACAATTGCACGTCTGCTAACCTTTAGCAGACGGCGTTAATAGCATATACCGTAACAGTGTATGACTTACATTATCTATGTATTTGTCTTTATGAATGTATTATATTATCTCTTTTCTTGTCTGTTTAGGAGTCTGATAATGTTTCTGTGTTTTTATGTATTACATTATCCTTAGATTTGTCGGTTTGTATGTATTACATAATTTACTTTTATTTTGTTTCCGCTATAAAAAAAAATATCAAAGTTATTAGTTAACTACCAATCAACTGACGTAGCAATAGACAAGTTGTCTACCCCATGCATCTGACCTTAGTTGCCTTTTACGACATGCATAGTGGGGACACAGATCGTTTTCTTTCTCAGTCTCTTCAGACACTGGTCTACTTCATTGTTTACAATCCTAAAGTACTATTTTTTGTTTGTTTTGTTAGCTAGTGTGTTGTTGTTTTAAAAAAAAAAATGTTTAAGCATTTCCTCTTTGATTCTAGTGGTAAGTTCTGTAATTTTCAAGAAATTTTTATAATTAGCTAAAACTGAATTACTGACAGGAAGAGATGTAATCAATGTAACAATGCCTATTTCTCTAAGCTTTATTCTTTTGTTTATTCTTCCTGCCTTTTTCTTTCTGTATCCCCCCACCCACCCACCACCTTTTCACTACCAAAAATCCAGTAAGACTTGTCACATTCAACATGCAATCTTCACACTTTAGTCTCACATCTATACATCTATTTTTTTTTAAAATTTTTTTCCAGATTCAGGTCTAGAGTACTTCTCTGGTGCATTTCTCATTCCATCTTTTTTTGTGTCTTTTATGTTTTCTACGCGCTTTTTATCTCACTGAGCGCTTTTTTAGAAAAAAGATGTTCGTTGTAACATGTTTCAGATTACACTGTCTTTCTAGAATCGGCTTATTGATTAATCTTCATCTAACCAAGTATGATAGCTCACTAGCAAAGACCACAGATAAACGTGTTTTGTGTCTTCAGACATTCATCATTTTTATGAAGATATTTGTCTCAATAGTTAAGGCGTTCTTATCTCCAGAAATATTATTTGTCCAGTTTAAGAACTGTCATGTAAAAGTCATGCTAAATATCCAGTGTAAGTTATGATCTGTATGATGTGGGCCAAGTGTTCCTCTAAAGTTTGATTTATGATTTTTGTAATTGGTTATCAAAAGATTCCGGCAAATTTGTTGGGTGTACTCGTATTTCTGTGTGTGTGGGTTGTGTTTTTGATCTCATCCAATAATTATTTTTAAGTTGTCTGAAGACGCTAACTTGGGCTTTGAAAATTAAACGCTTGATATTTTTAAGTGGTTTCTTTGCACTTTCTGTTTAATGCCATAAAAAAGGCAGGAAAATACACGTGCAATTATATTTAGCTAGATTCTTATATTTCGAAGTTGTTTTTAAATATTCCGTCGTATTTTATTTGTTAAGATCACAGGCCTACTTCCATTTGTTCCGTTTTAATATATTCTGTCGATGACGAAAATATTCTAGTTGTAACATTAGCAAAATGTGTTTCTTTAACTGAAATGTCAAGTCAATCCTTTTGCGTGGCTCTGACAAAATGGAGAACAACAAAAACAATTACCAAGAAGTTACAGACTTTCATAAATGGACGCTTGCATTAAACAGAAGAATTGAAATGGTGTGACACGATCATTATTGAAAGTTAGCTACGATGCACCTCTTGCTGCCATGCAGAAACCGTCCCTTCACCCTATATTCCATTCAACTTTTTTTATTCACTTTTTGTGCCTATCACCTACGTGCACCCTCTGCCAGCAGAATCATTCAATTCACTTTTTTATTCACTTTTGTTTTTATGCAAACAGTCCTTCCCCTTTCTCTCCTCGTGTAGCTTAAGGGAATGACTGAATGAAAGTTAGCTACGATGCACCTCTGCCATGCAGAACCGTCCTTCACCTATATTCATTCAACTTTTTTATTCACTTTTGTTTTTATGCAAACAGTCCTTCCCCTTTCTCTCTCTCTCCCCCCCCCCCCCCCCCCCCCCTCACACACACACGAACACTCTAAATTCTAAATTACAGACAATATGTATAGATTAGAGAAAATAATCTTGCTAATTTATAGTAAATCAGATCTATCAAGTTTCAGGGAAGTGGAGAACATAAAAGTAAAACTTTTGAATTAACTATCAGCGTGTTCCAACTCTCTTTCGATTAATCTTGTCCGTAGCTTTACAAGCAACACAGAGACACATTAGCAGTATCGATTCAGTCATATCCGTGTCAAGATATCCCTGTATCATCTGTTGTTAGAATAGACAGATCATCAAACAATCGAATCCCTCGTGAGAAAGATTCCATCGTCGTAGTTCTTTGCGAATTCTAACAAGAACCTTAATCGACATCAATTCGAACATCAGGCTAGAGTATAAATCTAGAATTATCGAATATTGTACCAATCGTCGAAGCTGAGATTAAAACTTCTTCTTCTTTGATAAGTCGTAGTTTTCTTACAGTTTAATAGGGGACGTACACCACATTGATAAGTGTGTGTTTTTTGTTGCAGTTTACTGCTTTCATAAGGTCATACTGGACACGCAGATGAATGGTCAACTCGTTCCGACACAGTGTTGACATCGAGTGAGAATGTAGATGTAAAGGACGCGAATGTGTGTACAGTTCTGTTGAGTTGACAAGTCACTCACTCAATCATAGTTAGAAGTCAATAAAGGGTAGACTGCTGATGACGTTTCATACATTTAATAATGGACGTACACTTCGACATCACGATTACAGTCATTTGAACAGGTTGGCACAAAAATCATCGTATACTTGAAAAATGGGTGACAATATCAGATGTACATTCATGTAGTGGTAAATAAAATGGAACGATAGTAGGCAAGCACTCAATATTCTGGTTGTCTATCGTCTCATGCTTCAACTGACTAATCGCGTCAGTTAAGGGGGATACATAATCATCAACAATGGTTCACTGACAGAACCTTCTCCTGGCTAAGTTTCTCAAGCCGTAAATTCATCCAATGTTTATAGCAACAATGTTAAACCACAGTAGTGGGTTTTCATAATATATAGATCTCTGTACCATCATCAGATAATAAGACCTTTTCTGTTCTCCGACAATGATCCGCTTACAATGGCGAGAATCCAAAATGGCTCTCCTCCGTGAGCTTCGCTCACCCAGGATGAAAAATTATGAAGCAGAATTACTTCGTTATTCATACGTAAATGCCCTCATTGGGCTTCTATACATATCTGCTATCAATAAGGCTGGTTACATCAAGTGATCTAGTGCTGCTAGATAACACGTCATCTTCATCTGTAATCAACAATCCTAGATGTACGATAATACGTCTCCCATCTAGGCTTAGCAAAAAAGTTCAGCAAAAAAGTTTTGGTTTTACCTGGCTTTAGGAAAACACATACAAGCGAATAACGCACGCCATTCCTAGGCGTTAATAATGGGCATTAGGAGAATCTCTGATAATACAGTCATACAGAGAAACAATCTCCTTCCTAGAATAAATCACAGAGATTGTCGTAGATTTACGATAGGAGAATTAAGACTAGGTTTGGTCCCTTCTGAATAGGTTTGAATAGGTGATAGACTCAGTGAGAGTTAGTGAAAGGTAATAGAATTTCCACACACGTGAGATGATAGATTTGATATAGTGGCTGTCTCTGAAAGCGAAAAGAATTCTTCTCTCTCTCACCTATCTTCTACAACAGTTGTTACAGCGTCAGACAGACTACACCAATATGCATATTACGTATATTTCTATCACTCACAGGCACGCACATACACGTGACGACAGGTAAACACACAGCCGTGGGAAAACTATAACAATGATATATATATTATCTAGAACGAGCTGACCAAACACGATTATTTAGTTCAAGAGCGATTTTAATATCAGGAAAAATCCGCTCACAACATCAAAGAAAGTACATCAAGGAAAATACATATACACATAGTCATAAAAATCAAGGAAATGTTGCAAGGATGATAGCCCTGTTATAGTGTTAACTCTAGGTTTAGCCCGGCCCCGTTAAGAGAACAGATGATGGCGCCAGAGTCACAGATACATAGGGTTTGAGTCTAAGAGTTTTTCTTTGTTTTATCTCGTAATTATATGCACAGAGTTTGAAAAAAAAACTGATTTAACCTAAGACAAAAACACAAGAACTCTAGCCTTAGCAACAAATTATGCAGATTGAAAAAAAACAAATAGGACAGCAACAGGGTGTCAAAGATATAATAGTGAAAATATCACTCAGACCAGCGTACACTCATTCATTCCGCCATGGCTTCTCATTCAGGTACTCACGACTTTGCTCGCTGCCTCTTGGAACACATTGATTTTAGATTTTCACACAGACTCAAAAAAATGCAGTCTTCTGCCAAGAAGTCCCCAGTTCCAAAAGACGTATTTAACTTGGAGTCTCCGGGAACGACTACTTGGGTATGCAAATTTGTTCAAATGTCTGATTAAGTCACCTAACAATTATTCCAGGCGCGGGAGTTAGCAGAGCACAGTGTCAATAGCGTAGGTTTCTAAAAAAATGATGAATGTCAGGTCGGTGCCTTCCCTCAGTATAGGATTCACTTTAGTCACACCACAGATTTGTCCACAAGATATAATCTAGTCGGGAAATGATTGTTAATATTCACGCCACCAGGCAGCAAATTATATAGAGTTTCTAGAAGAAATTAAGTGCTGGCTCCAAGGTCCAGTATTTATCATTACAGTCTTTGAAAACCCGTTATAGGGATATTAGTATTTCTGTCTAACTTGCACCGTCAGATCAGTGTTACTTGAGAAAACCCACGTGGTTCAAAATAAGGACTGTCTATTTCTTCACAAGTATGGAAACTACTACTAGGTGCTGGTAAAGTTAGGGTCACCCCAAAACTTTCACTGTGTGGAGGAGAAATAACACATATAATATAATAAACAGAATCTGTACTGGTTAAAACTTACATTTAAACTTGCAAGCAGAGAGCTTTGCTTATCATTTAAACTTCCCGTGACGTAAGTTATATTTAAAAATCAGCAATCCTCATAAATTAAGAACACGTGCGTATTCCGTCACCATTCATGAGGCTGGATTCTAGAGTTTATACGTTAGTTTAGAAAAATACACTCGACTGAGTATTAGCCGTTAAATTAAATTTATAAATAGCTACAATTGCCGTTATAAGCTAGAAATTAAATTTTTTAGTCTGCTTTCCACTGAATGCTTCCCTAGAAAATATAATAGCCTACCACTTTATTTCTCTTCTGCGCTAAAGAAATAGATTAAAATGAATTAAGCGATTTAACACTTTAACACTCACAAAATCTATATATCTATCATATTAATTACCTCAACCACAGAATTACAGGTAGTCGCACAACTTAAGAATAAAAATGCTGAAAATATTTCTGGAAGTCTAGAAGTTCGACAAATTGCCGAAACAAACTGAGATCTTCGCTAACAGCTATTCTGTTTTCGAGCGACCTATCTACTGTGGAGTCTATGAGCGGGAATGAAATTAAAGTTTCAAACTTGGCCAATATCTTAAAATCAGACAAAGGGCCCAAACTTACTTCGCCACGCGAAATTATCTCCCCTACTCCCAACATTTACGTCCGCTTAACGCGTGTCGTAACTGTCACCTACTGACCACGATGTACGCGTGTCAGTTTCAAATCCCAGACAGCCTGACTCTATGGCAGGGCAGTTTTCACACTACAGCTGACCATGGCCCAAGTGAGCGCCGTGTCAGTTTGGGATTTCCAGACAGATGTCTGGATACTGACCGGTGCAGATGTAAAGTATCACACCTCACCGGGACTATGCCGAGAAGAAGCTCGCGCGCTCGTTGAGAATGTAGACGATTTGCTACGTCCTGTGTTCAGCGAACCGACTTATCACGCCTTCTGACGCCCTGCAGCCCTGACATCTACGTAATATCGTCCTAGCGCGATTCTCAGTTTAAGAGAAAGGAAAAAGGTAAAGTTTGCGAATTATATGAGAATAATATTCGCAAAACGAATGGATGAAAAAATATACAGGAAAAAAAAAAGTACAGAGATATTAAAGAGAGAGTTTATGTGAAAGAATAGGAAGAAGATGTAGGAAATTAAATGAATATAAAACCTACGTGACAGAGCCTCCCCCCTTTAAGATATGGAAGCACTCCATGTCTACGTTATGGAGTTTAATTTCCTATAACCGTAGCTTCGGGGTGTCTGTCTTCTTCCCTCTCCTCTTCCCCCTCCATCTCTGTCCAATTCCTACTCAAGTCCACTCCTCAAAGTTTCCTTCCCCCGGAATGTCTCCCATGCGCGCTTGAAAGAGCGTCGCCGCTTCTGACATTTTTGAAAGATTTCCTGTGATAGCGGTGGAATATCCCTGCCACTATCGTCATCTTCGTCAGTTTTGGCGATCGTCAGGAGATGGTCGGAGGTTGGCACTGGTTTTTCCAAGTATCTCTTTAAGAGATTTAAATGGAAAACCTTCTCCTTTCCTTCAATAGAGATCTGGTAGTTAGCCTTAGAAATCTTTTTCAGGACGGTAAACGGCCCTTGCCATCCGATCTTCAGTTGGTTGTTCTCAGTAGGGAGTAACACCAAAACTTTCTCTCCTGCTTCCAGTTCTCTCTCTTCCGCGACTTTCCTGTATCGGTTAGCGTGCTTTGTGCGAGCTCGCTTAAAGTTAGTCGTTGCTAGGTCCCACCCTAGTTTCAACCTTTCCTTTAAAACCGACACATATTTACTTGCTGAGACGACTGTCTCATCCGCCTTCTCGTCTGTCAGAGACTGAAGTAAGGCTTCAAGCGGGCCCTTAATGGGTCTGCCAAATAAGAGTGTAGCTGGCGGAAATCCTGTGGAAGTATGAGGAGATTCTCTGTAGCCAAATAATGCTGCAGGAATACAGAGATCCCAATCTTCAGGTTTCACTTGTGCCAGCTTACTTAGCATCATGGTGAGGTTTCCATTAGCACGTTCCACGAGCCCATTTCCGGCCGGAGTATATGGCTTAGTGTGGATGTGCTGGGTCCTCAAGATCTTAACGATCTCATCCATCAACAGGTTTCGGTATGGAGATCCATTATCCGTCAACACTTGCTGAGGGAATCCCAACCGAGTGAAAATCTGCACGAGGGCTTCTGCGACATGCTTAGCATCTGCGCATGTTAGCGGGATAGCTTCTGCCCATAAAGTGCATGTATCGACTAAGGTCAGGATGAACCTGTTCCTTCTTTTAGTCCTTTCGAAAGGCCCTAAAATGTCGATCACAACCCGTTCGAATGGTGTTCCCATTATTGGCATTTCACCCATGTGGACTGGGGGTGTCCGTTGCTTGGGTGGTACACGTTGGCACTGGGCACAGGATTTGACGTACCTGATAATATCAGTGTTTACTCCTGGCCACCAATAATGAGTGGTTATACGTTGGTTTGTGGCGTTCTGTCCCATATGTCCGCTAAAGGGAAGAGAGTGCCCCATTTCTAGGATTTGGCTTCTGTACTGTTTCGGTACTAGGAGCTGGTTGTAACCTTGGTCAGGCTTGCCCGTTCTCCGATAAAGTACGCCATCCTTAGAAAAAATGTCCCCGTGCTGTTTGGGTTCCTTAGCCATGGGCAGTTTCCTAAAGCAGGGTGCCAAAGTAGGGTCCTTGTATTGCGCTTCTTTAAGTTCCATAGGTAACAAATTAGGCGCAGGCTCCCGTTCCTTCTTGGTTTGACCTCTTGTAGTTACTGCTGCCACAATCGGCTCTTCCGGTTTCCCAATACACACGTATCTCCCGCCAAGTATGACTGGGTAGATGGGGTCATCCATAACAGCCGCTTTGATCACACCTCTGACAAAGTCAGAGTGTATCTCCACCAATGCGATGGGAAGCGCTGTAGGTGCATCACTCTTACGAACTCCACAAAGTTTGACGGTCTCTCCTGTCTCTTGACCGGGTTTAACCAGCTTTCTGGCAACAATGCAATCATAAGAAAGCCCCGTGTCAAATAAGCAAGAAGTTTGAGAACCGTTCAAAGTAACAGTACCTCGCGTTGAGGGTCTATCCCCAACAGGTTGGGAATCACTGTCAATAATTCCGCCTTGCGAGACTTTCAATAAGCATCCGATGCGTTTCGGCTCGGTGTGCTCGGTCTGATCATATGTCCCGTGCTCAGGGGTTCTCCCTTTGCCACCTTGTCCTTTCTGGCTACGCTGCCATGTATTGCGGTCGGGTTGATCAGGCTGTTTGGGGTGGTTGGGGTACTTGTTCTTGTAGAACTTGGATTTTTCAGGAGGGGGGTTTTGAGGTCCAGTTTCTCTGTGGTTAAACTGATTCGCAGCATGAGAAGGTTGATCTAGATTATTTTTTCCGAAGTGCTCCTCTGTCGGTTTCCGCTTTGTGGCCGGTAGTTCAGCCAGCGCATTGTGATAACGCTCAGACTTTTCCAAAATGTCTTCAAGTTTTTCTGCCCCCTGCTCAGCGAGAAATCTCCGGGTATCAGCAGACAAAGTGTTCTTTATTTGTTCAGTTAGAACAAGTTCCTCAAGACCTTCATAGGTAGAAGGGAGCTGCGAAAGCTCAAGGCACTTTGTTAGATATCCCTTAAGACGAGATGAGAACTGGTGAAAAGTTTCAGAATTCTCTTTCCGGCTGTTGCGAAACAGTTGCAAAAACTTGCGAGCGTTCATTTCAAAGCGCTCCAGTAACGCTTTCTTCAACACATCGTAGTCGTCTTGTTGGCTACTTTCCAGCTTAGAATAAACATCATAAGCGGAACCTTTTAGGGCCTGGGAAAGTTTCATATTCCAACGCGACCTCTCTAACCCGTACAGAGTTGCAATTTTCTCAAATTTTTCTAACCATGTGTCAATCTTCTCATTTGGACAAGGGAAAGACTCAAGAGTGAAAGACATAGCATTTAGTTGAAGAGATTGAGTGTTAGCAGGGTCAGTTAAGGAAGAATGAGGAGAAGACTCTCCATTGCTGGAGGTAGAGGCAGCACCACGACTTTGGAATTCTAGAGTTTTAAGAGCCAACTCATGCTGTCTCTCTTCTCTCTCCTTCTCATGCTGTCTCTCCTTCTCTTTTTCCTCATGCTGCATCCTGCGAATTTCCATTTCCTCCTCAATCTTCTTCTGCTGTAATAGCCGGTCTTCTGCTTCTTTCCTCCTAGCTTCTTCTGCTTTCCTCTCCGCATCATATCTCTCAAGTTCGTCCCTGACAAAAGCTTTCGCTTCCTCTCCTTCCAGTCCCTCCTCTCTCGCTTCGTCCCTGAGAAGTTGTCTAAGCTTTGCCCTCTCGGCCATATTATGTCAGTGACTGAGACACGTGGAGATAGAAAATAGGAAAAAGAATAACCTGGTTCCTACCACTTACGAGAAAAAAAAAAACCAAAAATTCAAAAGATGATATCCTTAACCCTGGGATACCTCCTCCAAAGTAAAATCTAACTATCGCTGCTATTATCGGCAATAAAGCACTCAATGCAAAACACGACTACGCCAAATAAATGGTAGTTAAGATTACAACTGAAAATTAAGTTGCTACAGTGGAAAAGCAAAAGAATATTGCAAAAATTAAAGAGAAAAATAATCCCTTAATTTTTAAAAATCCACTATAAGTTCGCCCCTGAAGTCAGATCGGGTAAGGGAGGGAATTAATCTGGACAAAAAAGTCCGAAACACACTCCTTAACTTAGTTCAAACGCCGTTCTGCCTCAGTACCCAGTGAATGTTATACACTCACCACTTTACCAGCATTTAGTATTACAATCAGCAGTTAACATATATCCCGACAAAATCAACCTGTAACCAAAATGTATATTATTCAAAGATGCTGTGGAAAAAAAAAACTTATTAGTTTGTGTGGTCAGCACGCCCGTAAACAGATCGCTAGTCTAGGGGGTAATTATTTAAAGATATAACAACTCACAAGACATCACACTCTTACTCTATATCAGAATACAGAATCTTAAGTTCAAAATCAAGATAGACGAGTCCACGTTTGTCGTACTCGTCTTCCTATTCTAAGTTCAAAGACCGGAAACGAGTCCCCATTTGTCGTACTCGTCTTCCTATTCTAAGTTCAAAAATCCGTCGGACGAGAACCCATTTGTCGTAGATTTACGATAGGAGAATTAAGACTAGGTTTGGTCCCTTCTGAATAGGTTTGAATAGGTGATAGACTCAGTGAGAGTTAGTGAAAGGTAATAGAATTTCCACACACGTGAGATGATAGATTTGATATAGTGGCTGTCTCTGAAAGCGAAAAGAATTCTTCTCTCTCTCACCTATCTTCTACAACAGTTGTTACAGCGTCAGACAGACTACACCAATATGCATATTACGTATATTTCTATCACTCACAGGCACGCACATACACGTGACGACAGGTAAACACACAGCCGTGGGAAAACTATAACAATGATATATATATTATCTAGAACGAGCTGACCAAACACGATTATTTAGTTCAAGAGCGATTTTAATATCAGGAAAAATCCGCTCACAACATCAAAGAAAGTACATCAAGGAAAATACATATACACATAGTCATAAAAAATCAAGGAAATGTTGCAAGGATGATAGCCCTGTTATAGTGTTAACTCTAGGTTTAGCCCGGCCCCGTTAAGAGAACAGATGATGGCGCCAGAGTCACAGATACATAGGGTTTGAGTCTAAGAGTTTTTCTTTGTTTTATCTCGTAATTATATGCACAGAGTTTGAAAAAAAAAACTGATTTAACCTAAGACAAAAACACAAGAACTCTAGCCTTAGCAACAAATTATGCAGATTGAAAAAAACAAATAGGACAGCAACAGGGTGTCAAAGATATAATAGTGAAAATATCACTCAGACCAGCGTACACTCATTCATTCCGCCATGGCTTCTCATTCAGGTACTCACGACTTTGCTCGCTGCCTCTTGGAACACATTGATTTTAGATTTTCACACAGACTCAAAAAAATGCAGTCTTCTGCCAAGAAGTCCCCAGTTCCAAAAGACGTATTTAACTTGGAGTCTCCGGGAACGACTACTTGGGTATGCAAATTTGTTCAAATGTCTGATTAAGTCACCTAACAATTATTCCAGGCGCGGGAGTTAGCAGAGCACAGTGTCAATAGCGTAGGTTTCTAAAAAAATGATGAATGTCAGGTCGGTGCCTTCCCTCAGTATAGGATTCACTTTAGTCACACCACAGATTTGTCCACAAGATATAATCTAGTCGGGAAATGATTGTTAATATTCACGCCACCAGGCAGCAAATTATATAGAGTTTCTAGAAGAAATTAAGTGCTGGCTCCAAGGTCCAGTATTTATCATTACAGTCTTTGAAAACCCGTTATAGGGATATTAGTATTTCTGTCTAACTTGCACCGTCAGATCAGTGTTACTTGAGAAAACCCACGTGGTTCAAAATAAGGACTGTCTATTTCTTCACAAGTATGGAAACTACTACTAGGTGCTGGTAAAGTTAGGGTCACCCCAAAACTTTCACTGTGTGGAGGAAAAATAACACATATAATATAATAAACAGAATCTGTACTGGTTAAAACTTACATTTAAACTTGCAAGCAGAGAGCTTTGCTTATCATTTAAACTTCCCGTGACGTAAGTTATATTTAAAAATCAGCAATCCTCATAAATTAAGAACACGTGCGTATTCCGTCACCATTCATGAGGCTGGATTCTAGAGTTTATACGTTAGTTTAGAAAAATACACTCGACTGAGTATTAGCCGTTAAATTAAATTTATAAATAGCTACAATTGCCGTTATAAGCTAGAAATTAAATTTTTTAGTCTGCTTTCCACTGAATGCTTCCCTAGAAAATATAATAGCCTACCACTTTATTTCTCTTCTGCGCTAAAGAAATAGATTAAAATGAATTAAGCGATTTAACACTTTAACACTCACAAAATCTATATATCTATCATATTAATTACCTCAACCACAGAATTACAGGTAGTCGCACAACTTAAGAATAAAAATGCTGAAAATATTTCTGGAAGTCTAGAAGTTCGACAAATTGCCGAAACAAACTGAGATCTTCGCTAACAGCTATTCTGTTTTCGAGCGACCTATCTACTGTGGAGTCTATGAGCGGGAATGAAATTAAAGTTTCAAACTTGGCCAATATCTTAAAATCAGACAAAGGGCCCAAACTTACTTCGCCACGCGAAATTATCTCCCCTACTCCCAACATTTACGTCCGCTTAACGCGTGTCGTAACTGTCACCTACTGACCACGATGTACGCGTGTCAGTTTCAAATCCCAGACAGCCTGACTCTATGGCAGGGCAGTTTTCACACTACAGCTGACCATGGCCCAAGTGAGCGCCGTGTCAGTTTGGGATTTCCAGACAGATGTCTGGATACTGACCGGTGCAGATGTAAAGTATCACACCTCACCGGGACTATGCCGAGAAGAAGCTCGCGCGCTCGTTGAGAATGTAGACGATTTGCTACGTCCTGTGTTCAGCGAACCGACTTATCACGCCTTCTGACGCCCTGCAGCCCTGACATCTACGTAATATCGTCCTAGCGCGATTCTCAGTTTAAGAGAAAGGAAAAAGGTAAAGTTTGCGAATTATATGAGAATAATATTCGCAAAACGAATGGATGAAAAAATATACAGGAAAAAAAAAGTACAGAGATATTAAAGAGAGAGTTTATGTGAAAGAATAGGAAGAAGATGTAGGAAATTAAATGAATATAAAACCTACGTGACAGAGATCAATCTTCAGAACTTTCTAATCGACCAGCCCATAGTAGCGACGACATGACAGCCTTCTCTGTCCACACCCAAAATCGACGCATGCGCAGAAAAGCCTTTCACCCCAGAGTTCAGCTCACAAAATAGTCCGACATAGAAATACAAAGATACAAAGATATAAGACCGAATCACCTTAAATAGTCAAGGAATAAATATAAATTCGGGCCATAAACATTTTAAGCAAGACCAATCTGTTTCTGGCCATACCAGACGAAAAATGACGTAAATCTAGTATTCATACGCCAGATTGAGACACAAGAACAGATAACCCATAGAACCGAATACAACATCGACCAATCTGGGTTATTGCCCTTAGACTAAGAATCATTGATTCTCAAATAACTATCTTCATCAGACAAATAGTTATACTTTACATTTGTATGCCTACCAAAAGTAATCTGTGCGTCACAGACTACCACACAAAAGAATCTGTGCGCAACATTCTTCTTCCTCGTTCGTCCTGAAAAGGACGGTGGTTGCGTTGTGTCTGTTTACGCCTAAGCTGTGATATCTGCACCTTTCGGTCGACACATCCGACATCTGCACGTCATTTTTTAGGACCGGGTTTGCCTTCCCATTGCGATCCACACTCGCTCAGCCAGACTGCACTGCTGCAGACTGTCTCCAGGACCACCACGTGGAGGTGGAGTGCGGTCTTGTCCAGCTCTGATTCGCTGGTCCTGACGCAGGCAGTCAAGCTATGAGTCGCTGACTGCATTCACTATTGATGCATCTTGGGGTCCCAGATTAAAACAAAACCTGTTTTTGCAGTAATGTTAAAAAATATACAGATCACGGATCGTGTCAGGCTAAGTTGTAGCCAAAAATAATTACATTTTAAATCTGTACTATTTCTTACACAATCATTCATAACATGGATTCAGTAAGTAAGTAAGATTCAGTAAGTAAGTAAGATTCAGTAAGTAAGTAAGATTCAGTAAGTAAGTAAGATTCAGTAAGTAAGTAAGATTCAGTATGGAGATCAAGAGGAGTTAAGTACAACATAAAAATCAGAGTCTTTAATTCAAATGCTAAGTCAATCCTATTGTATGGCTCTGAAACATGGACAACAACAAGAACTAAAAAAAAAAAAAAAAGTTACAGACATTCATAGGTGGCTGCTTGAGTAGAATAGAAGGATTGACGTGGTATGACAAGTTCATTATTTATAACCTATGACAAGTTCATTATTTGTAACTTATGACAAGTTCATTATTTGTAACTGATGACAAGTTCATTATTTGTAGCTGATGACAAGTTCATTATTTGTAACTGATTGTGGTAAAGTGGGATGTTATAAATATTTATAGGGGACTTAGTGTACTGACTGAGATCAGCTGTGAAGGTATCTGTATCTAATAGGTGTAGTGTTTTACAGATAACCTTACTTGCTACCACATTTATACCTCAGTCAGAATTATTCTGGAATATTGTGATGACTACGTTAAATGTCTAGGGTTATGTAAATGATGAAGTGTAAGTCACAACAACAACAGACAGATAAACAATTTAATTTATTCCACCATACTTGACAACACTGTGACACTCACACACATTTAACACTCTATAAGACTAACTTAATTGAGTCAATGGTAAAAGTTCAAATATATATGTATTAATTACTTTCACTAATATATATCCTGATTCAACTACACAGTGAACCAGGAATCACCATCAAATGTAATCACAATTTATATGTACATAATTTATAAATATGAACCTTGTAGTGACATATGGTATTAGTATTATCCTATGTGTGTCAGTTGTGTAGTAGTACTGTGACAGGGGCTAGGTGTGCCTCACACCCAAGACCCGTGCACCAAGAAAATTTATAAAGGATCGTTTGACAGGGGTTGCAATTATTGGTTGCTTGCAACCCTCTCAGCAGCAGACTTAACAATTCAAGCAACCCAAAGCCTTATGCAGATCAACATTTAATTCTACCGAACAGAACCGAACACCAAACAAACAATCCAACAAACACCCAGTCAGTGTTCATAGACTGTGTGCTCAAGGCATTTACAGCTTGGCTCTGTGTGTCTTCTTCGTCTGTTCTCACTGGGCGGCTCTCTCAAACATAGACCAGTTTCGCCGCTTGCTACCCCTTTTATAAGCCCTGGCCTAACCACTCAACTTACTGCGCGCTTACGCGCATTAATCTGCGCCACACAGATAACCCACGCGATTATTGCTCCAGAATGCATGAAAACACAAATTTACACAACTATTTCTAGAGCAAAAACACAACTAATATGTAGGCTTTATTATGGCCTTGCAACAAATCTCGTTCTCGAAAATAATGGAGTGAAAAGGCACTAAACCACAAAAACAATATGACTGCCCAGATGGGGCCAGCGCCGAGAACGACAGATCTCAAGATGGCGCTGTCACAGTACTATGAGGTAATACTGGTTTTGTTTTTCAAGCTATGTTGTTATTTGTCATCAAGACTTCAAGCGTTTGTTTATCTTGGAAATAGTATGGGGAAACTTCACCGTTCCTATCAATTTAAACAATGTATTGACCCTCTATTTTACTATAATGTCAAGTTTTTAGGGGACACATAATGTTGAGCTCCTCTGGCCACATAAGCTTAACTTTCGTGATGGTGGCAGGAAAAGACTCCTCTGCTCGATTGCTTCCCTGTGTTCTGGAGACACCTCACTAATCGCTATCTGGACCCAGGAGTATGCTGTCAGCCTCTAGATTCAGCAAAGTTCAGACCAGGTGCTGCTCAATAACTAGGACCACAGTCCCTGAAACAAGAAGGTTGTACCTCCTATTTCAGAACTAATCTATAATCTATTTCCAGACTGAACACAATACATAACAAACACTGAGTTCAGAGCGGTAGGCCAACTGCCAGCTTCATCTAAAACAATTTACACCAGTATGATGACTTTAATTGTATAGCGAGACGCGTGTTTAGTGTTGTATGCGTTCCTGCTTTCAGCCCTCCCTTCTCTCTATCCTAAGTTCATCTGTCTTTTCATCACGCCGTGTATAAAATGAAATTAATGGAAGTATTAATTTAGGTCATTAATCAGCCTGCGTATCTCAAGGTTTTTCTTAGAAATGCAGTACACTTTTTATTGTGTTGTGGAAACGCGTGTATGCTGCAGAAGGCTTTTACTATCAACGGGAAACGTTATAATTTGCAGACGAAGGAAAAAACAAGGGGGATTTCGAGTACAGTCATTGTGACAGCACTGTTCTTTACCATTCTTCTTTCCTTTTATTGAAGTTATTTGTTAGGCTTTACATTTACTTTTTAATTTATATATGTGGATTAGAATTTCACGCGACACTGATGACAAGAACCAGACAAGTGTAAAAGCTACAAGAGATCTGTAGAAGACGCTGGCGACAGATAAGATACTCACCTACTTATTGTATTACAAGGCAGTTATTGTTCTAGAATCTCCAAGGTAAAGAGCGGTAGAGGGATTCCAAAGAACAGATGGAGGAGATGACTGGCGATAGACGTGAAGGGGAAGATAGAATAATATTGTAGCAGTCAGGATAACTGAAACAAACAAACAAACAAACAAACCGTTGTTGCGATACCATTAACAATGTACTGAACGCGGATTGTGTCACACAAGGCAGCAGCTAAAAATAATGAAATCTTCAGTAAGTAATATGTCTTACACTACTATTCAACAGAAGGATTTAGCAACGTCCGCTATCATCATCATATTCCTTGGCTCGCATTACGTATCATGGAGCCATCAATACAAACGGCCCTCGTGCTAGAAACCTCTACCAAGGACGTGCAGTGGTTTTCTATAGAGTTTATTTTACATGATGAGGTCGCCACGCGCCACCTCATAGAAGTTGCCTTGTACGACATGCCTGAGCGAGCAGTAGTCATAGTCCTTGTTTGCCTCATGTCATCCCTCCAGAAACCACACACGGCCATGTCCGCCATATTTAACCACACACGGCCATGTCCGCCACATTTAACCACACACGGCCATGTCCGCCACATTTGTAACATTTAGCCAAGAAAATCCAGGGAAATAATCGTTAATGTCCTTAGAACAATGAGTTATTGGACTTACTTTGACTTAGATTCGCAAAAGCCGGATGTATTACATCATTAGCTCCAGAAATGAGAAACAACTTGGCTATGCAGGCATACTGGAACTTCTGAAAATAATTATAACAAGACCTGTATTTTTCTTCTTTTTTTAGTGGATTGGTATGGGTTTCGGAGTATAACATGGAAAGATCCGACAGATTAAAGCACCAACATTAGTGACATCATTTTCAGCATAACATTATCACTTCCAGTACTAAAACAACCAACAATAACACCTTTAATATTAGCACAACCAACATTAGCACCACCAACATCAGTTCATTAACAATAACACCACCAACATCATTTCATTAACAATAACACCACCAACATAGCACCAGTGACAATAACATCAGCAACATTAGTTTACCAGCATTGTCATGAACAATATTATCTTCACCCCCATTAAAATCATCAGCATTAGCGGCACCAGCGTTAACGCCATCAACGTTACTATCATCAACATTACTATCATCAACTAAATACCGCAGTGATAAACATTTCATCAAGTATACTTAACCGGACAAAGTTATAGGAGCGTGCAGTCCCCGGGGCTCTCAAAAGGGACAAGGACAAAATAAGACTAATGTTTCCTAAGACACAGACAGAAGACGCCAACTGGTCCCTCAGACACACAAGAGGCTTCTAATGTGAGTTTGTGCATGGGCTATCAACCTCAGCATGTAAAATGCGACAAAAACCCATCACTACAAGGGCGTATGAATGCTTGGCGCAAGCTTCCTGCAAGGTGCCCCAGATTCCTGCAAGGTGCCCCAGCTTCCCGCTAGGTGCCCCGGCTGCAGTGGTGGATCCATGCTCCATAAGGAGCAAAAGAGAAAGAGAAAAAGACAACACGACAAATAAAGCAGGTGGTGCCAATAAAGAAATCATACCAGTCTTCTACATCTCTTTTCCTGTTTATACTTACTTACTTACTTAGTCGTTCCCCTTCTACCGTGAGGTGTAGAGGTTTGGAAGAGAGAGCGCCAGACCATTCTATCAGCTGTCTTCTTCCTGGCCTGGTTCCATTCTAGTCCTCGGTCCTTCAAAGATTGTCTAATGTTGTCCTCCCAGCGGACTCTGGGTCGTCCTGGAGGTCTGGATCCCTGGCTCTTTGTTTCCCATGCTTGTCGTGGTAGCCGATCTTCTCCCATTCTGCAGACATGGCCAAACCATCTTAGTTGAGACTGTTCTATTTGGGTCTGCAGCGGATTGGATTTTAGGCCTTGACGGATCGTCTGGTTGCGGACCATGTCTCTTCTTGTTACTTCAACCACTTTCCTCAGATACCTCATTTCTGATGTTTGGATCTGGCTTTTGTGGGTTGTAGTCATTGCCCACGACTCGCATCCATATGTCAAGACTGGGACATATGTTCCTGTTTATAAATTATTTTATTTAAATTTGTGACGGTATTGCCTCCCCTGCTTTGCAGTAGTGGTCCAACAGTGGCAAAACTCAAGAGTATCTAATATGGGCTTCAACGGAGTCTATCTTTACGCAAGATAATTCTCGGCAGAGATGTAGATAGAAGGGTAATACCGCGTCGATCACATGGGAGTATTCACAAGATATTCAGAATAAGTGAGAACAATACTGCTTTGGCTGAGTATGTTAGCTCTGTAATTCTGCCGACACATTTGTGAAGGATTTAAGGTTCTTTTCACACTGCTCCCGCTCGTCCCTGGTCAAGGTTGTCGGGTGTAGCTCGTTTCCCAGAAATGTCAAGGAGAGTCTACCAAGTGCGTCCTTCGTCTTAAAGCTTAGGCCACTGTTCCCTTCTTGTTCCATAGATAGTACTTTCTGCTTGTACCACCAATAAGCCAATGCTGGCTCACCGACTTTTTGCTCAGATGAATAAAAGAGAGTTGAATTGGCCTCTTACACGCGTCTGGGGTGTCATTAATTTAATAAGTTCCCTCTCTGACTTCGTGTGTGGACCTTCAGTTTCATCAGTCCCGGTTTCCTTATTAAATATGAAAGAGATTTCCTGGGCTATGAAAGTCCGTCCAAAATTCTCCAATAAAAGGTGTCCGGTATGTTAAGAAGGAATTCTGAATTCTAATTCTTCAGTCTAGCAAGGTCTGGTATCTTGGCGAGCGATTTCTAAAGTGAAATAGCTTGAGAAAATGGTCAGATTATATTCACTGCCTTCCCACGCATTCGTTGTTATGCGCGCCTCAAAGGATCAGCCAATCTGATTTGAATATGTTGCATGACTCAGCTAATGATAAATTTCAAACATTACTTTTCTGAAAATGGGTTGTAAACACCCGCTTGTCCTTGGGTACAAACTTACGAACATGTCGCTAACCTCATATAACAACGTGTTACCTATGTAACAATTATTACTTTATCGAAAAGTAATCTCTTATCTATGTCTGTCCTTCAGTTGTCTCCCCGTATTCCAAGCTTTGGTGATGAGCGCACCCGTGTCTTGTCAGTCTTATCAGTGATTAAGCACTGCGCTGAGGCGATTTACGTGTTTATCTGTGTACTGATTTCGGCTGCGCCTACGTTAGCCAACATGGTTATGTCGCTGCCACTCCTTGCAACGCAGGGAGAAATGGATAAGAACCAGACATGTCTACTTATCCCTGAGAAGGGTGTAAGAAGGAGAATACATAATATATGCTACACATAGCATAAAAAAAGAAAGTGCGACAAATGAAAGCACACAATAAAATCAGTACCACAAATGTGCCGATACGTCCGGAGTGAAACAAAGATCGAGACGGGCCGCCCCGTTCTGTCACAAAATTTATAGATACAAATGTGCCATTGAAACCCTGGTGTGGCTTATATGCGGTTAGAGCGGTTGTCTCTCGCGTGACAGTAATCAAGTTCTCTGTCAAAACCTGCTAGTCTCATGCTCCAGTCTACCCAGCTGTAAATGGGTAGATAATCTGCTCTTGAGTTAGGGACGGCAAATCGCAGGTAGTGAGGGAACTGTTCACCCCACCTCATAAATCGGAACCTAGTTACGTGAGGTCTCTTACACTTCACTCCCCTACGTCAATATTTACTATGGGACTACCTTTACCATTTATTTGAAGTTTATAACTATATATATAATGTATGCAGTTGTTATCATTTGCATACTACTACGTTTGTCGCATGTAGTTATTTTTATCACATTCTTTGGGCAATGTCCGGTCTAAAAAGTTATCTTTCTTCTAAATTTCTTAGCCACAGTATTTGTGTAAACATTTGTGTTTGTGAGTTGTTTCTTTTTCACATTCTAGATCCTTAGATTCATCAAAACCATAGTGAGCTGATGCGTCACAAAATTGCTTCGTTAAATTCTCACTTTGATCTCTGCATAACCTTCTGTTTGTATTGAGCGTACTGTCACGATGTTTTTCAGTGCTCTGAGTTTCGCATCACCTACTTTGACATTTCTCTCTGTTTATGTTTAGAGCAGCGTTTCTTAACCTGTGGTCCATGGATACCTTGGATTTTATGTGGTCCGTGTACGTAACCTAAAATTGAAAATGTAAGATTTTTCATTATGCTTTTCTGTAAATTATTGTTACAAGAAGAGGTCCATAGCCTTCGTGGGACAATCAAAGAGGCCCATAGCCTTCATCGAACAATAAAATGGATCCATGGCACATCAAATGTTAAGAAACCTTGGTTTACTGGCATATGTTTATTGATTGCTAATTGAGTTCAGTACTTTTGTAAGACATGAAACACAATAGACAATGAACACACTGGTAGAAGAAAGGATTGAGGTCTTTGAAGTGTGGATATGCACAATAATGGGGCGCATCTCAAGAAAATAGATGAAAACGGAAAACAAAATTATAGAAAAGCTTGGAAGGAAAAGAGAACTCATGAAAGTGATCAGATTAGACAGATGCATTATTTTGGATATTTAAATTTGCATCAAGTTTTCTTGAAAATCATAACTGAAGAACAAACTTAAAACAAACGAGCTAGCAGAAGGCAATGCTAGAATTCGGAAGATAAAATTCAGAGATGGACAAAAAAAGAAGTAATCAGTGAATAATCAGTGAATAATCAGTGAATAATCAGTGAATAATCAGTGCAAGAGACAGAAGATATTGGACATCTACTGCCGTCGACCTTCGATGCGGAGATGGTATCTGATCTGATCTGAAAAGCACAAAGCTTATATTTCTGTTAAATGGACGGTTAGAATGTGTGCCATGGCTTAGGAATGTTCCCGTGCTGTCATAGATTGTCATATACTGTGTGTTTATATAACTTCTGGCTCCGCGTACTGCTTGTGGGTCTCTGTGTGGAGGAAGAAAGGTTAGGACTACTTCTTCATACATCATGTCAAATGAGGCTGCTAACGTGAGGTTGTGTATGGAGGTTGGAAAGCTAAACATATACAACACATTGTAACAGACAGCACTGCTGCAAAATCACATGAAAGCTGCCGAGCAGTCTTCCAGCAAAGTGACCAGCTGTTGTGGTGGTTTCATGTTCCTTATGTAGCAAAACAGGAAAGTGATGACGATGAATTCAGTAGTATGAACCAAATATGATTAGACTTAAGTAGCTATTACTTGTTGTATAGGTAACGTTTCTACTGTTACCTCCCTTAGACCAGTTTGTATCGTTAAAGTCAGGTTAATTCTTAAAATGAATCTTAGTGAGTTTTCTGTGAACAATTATTTCGTGTGTCAGGTCTTAATGTCCTATTTCTTATCACTTATATGCAATTTGATATCGCATTACTTGTCACAACTATGCCATTTGGTATCGCATTACTTGTCACAACTATGACATTTGGTATCGTATTACTTGTCACAACTATGACATTTGGTATCGTATTACTTGTCACAACTATGCCATTTGATATCGTATTACTTGTCACAACTATGCCATTTGGTATCGTATTACTTGTCACAACTATGCCATTTGGTATCGTATTACTGTTTTTAACCTTACTCTTTCGATTCAGTTTTAGTGTGAAGCGTTATGGGGAACTGACATTTTAATTGTTGAGCCAAGTGCCGCATTGGCAGATGCTAGCAGTTGTTCGATTTCTGTGATGTCTATCCATCTGACTCTTCATCTTCTCATGCACTGAAACCAGCCTTTCTTCTACTGTAGCGTCACTGAAACTAGCCTCTCTTCTACTGTAGCGTCACTGAAACTAGCCTTTCTTCTACTGTAGCGTCACTGAAACCAGCCTGTCTTCTGCTGTAGCGTCACTGAAACCAGCCTTTCTTCTAGTTCTACTGTAGCGTCACTGACACTAGCCTTTCTTCTACTGTAGCGTCACTGAAACCAGCCTGTCTTGTACTGTAGCGTCACTGAAACCATCCTGGCTTCTAGTTCTACTGTAGCGTCACTGAAACTAGCCTTTCTTCTACTGTAGCGTCACTGAAACCAGCCTGTCTTCTAGTTCTACTGTAGCGCTACTGAAACTAGCCTTTCTTCTACTGTAGCGTCACTGAAACCAGCCTTTCTTCTACTGTAGCGTCACTGAAACCAGCCTGTCTTCTACTGTAATGTCACTGAAACCAGCCTGTCTTCTACTGTAGCGTCACTGAAACTATCATGTCTTGTAGTTCTACTGTAGCGTCACTGAAACTAGCCTTTCTTCTACTGTAGTGTCACTGAAACTAGCCTGTCTTCTACTGTAGCGTCACTGAAACCAGCTTGTCTTCTACTGTAGCGTCACTGAAACTAGCCTGTCTTCTAGTTCTACTGTAGCGTCACTGAAACTAGCCTTTCTTCTACTGTAGCGTCACTGAAACTAGCCTTTCTTCTACTGTAGTGTCACTGAAACCAGCCTTTCTTCTACTGTAAATATATATATATTTCTTCTACTGTAGGCGCGTAGTGGCAATTGATCGGATTCCATTCTCATGTAATGGCCGAACCATTTTATTTTCTGTCTCTCTATATATTTGACGCAGGAAATAGTTCCTACTATTTTTCAGATCTCATTTTTTTTCTTTCTGTTTCTCTTTGGTAACAATAATGGCTTTTCTTAAGCATCTCATCTCACAGGATTTGATTTTTCCTCTCCTGTGCGTTGGCCAAGGACCATGTTTGGCGCTGACAGCAAAGTGTTGGTAAAAATACACTATTTATCAATAGTCGTTTATTTTCTGAACTGATATTCGGATTTTTAAATAGTGATGACAGATGGAAAGTCGGTGTACTGGCTTTTTGATATCTTGCTTCAATTTCTCTGTCAAGTCTTCCATTTTCGTTGAAAATGTTTCATTTGTTCTAAAACTCTGGAACCTGTTTAAACCTAATGTTTCTGGAACTAATATTGACATGTATTTAAGTGGGGCTGGTGACCTGTTGATCGCTACATAATATTAACGGGTAGAATTCGCATGAGAATCGTTCCAAGATACATCGTGTTTGCTGCAGTTCCAATATTTTACTGCTCCACGTTGACCTTAGTCTATCGTTGTCTTTTAATTCCGACTTTTTTGTTGGTGCGTATGTTTGTAGTACAATTAACTATCTATTTAATGAAACTGAAACAACTTCGTCTTTTATTCTTCAAGTGCCACCCGGCTGGCGTAAGTGATCATGTATATCCTAAACTTCCTGTCCGCAGTGCTTTTAATTGTGCTATTGTCTTCCTTCTATGCCGTGATGAGAAATGGTTCTGTATCGCCTTTCTTTGCAACATCTATTTCTTTGTTTTCCATCATGGTTTACTGTTGTCACAAAATATTTCAGCTTTCTTCAACTCATAATGTGTCAAAGTAGACTGCGATATATGCGATATTCTTATCTAAACAGCAGCTGTAAAAAATAAGATAAGAAAATAAATTATGAAGATAAAAATAAACCAAATCAGCGTCATGACGGTCAAGACTACTGACTTTCACAAATCAATTCTGACAATGCAGGCGTAAGAACAGTTAACCATTTCAAGTGTCATTATTTGAGCAGAAGCGCAAGATCAGATCGAGAAATCGTGACTCAATACAAAGAGCTAATAATACTAAAGAACAGATGATACCACTTCTGAAACATCTTAGCGTTTAATGAAAGCAAAACCTTAAATGATTAATACCATCTTCCTGCCTACGCTGTATATGAGAGTCAAGCGTGGACTTTAATCGAAACATAGCAACAAGAAATTTACTACCCTTATAACATGACAAGGAAGACAAAACAAAAAGAGATGAAATAAAAAAAGAAATAAACAGTTCGATCACAAGATGGAACTAAAAACGAGAAAAAAATATATGGCACAGCTACGAATAAAATTGTGAAAACACCAGGTGACAATCTCAGGTGTTCGACCATAGGGCACTAGGAAGGACTCCAAACATCAATCGTAGACGTCACTGCTGCTTCCAGGTGGAGATGGTACATTATAGGGTGATCCAAGAAGGCCTTTGTGATTTCCTGAAATTCCTGACATCTGTAGAGGAACCAAGATGTAGATGGTAAACAGATTCCTCCTTGTGGTCTGCTACTTGCATGTTTCTGTCTATGGTCTTCGTGATCAAGTATGCTATCTGGCGTTGGTGATCATATCTTTCCACAACTTCATATCCACATCTCTGTTTATAAATTCTGTTGCTTATGTCTTGTGACAGTGTCGATGTTAAAATCTACAAGAATTATGTGCTGAAAAAAAGTTGTATACAGGCAAGTGTCAATCAATCAATCAATCAATCAATCAATCAATCAATCAATCAATCAATCAATCGATCAATTAATCAATCCACCTTTAGCTCCACAAGGAGCATAACAAGCACAAGCCAAGTTCTCTTGTCCGTGCCATCAGCTCATATTCTATACATCTCTTTATCATCATTTTCATGGAGAAGAGAACTGAAGACAAAATAAAAATGATACATGCAAGTCTGTCTTGGCTGAATGTCTGCCTTGGCTGAATGTCTGCCTTGGCTGAATGTCTGCCTTGGCTGAATGTTTGTCTTGGCTGAATGTCTGCCTTGGCTAAATGTCTGTCTTGGCTGAATGTTTGTCTTGGCTGAATGTCTGCCTTGGCTGAATGTCTGCCTTGGCTGAATGTCTGCCTTGGCTGATTGTCTGCCTTGGCTGAATGTCTGTCTTGGCTGAATGTCTGCCTTGGCTGAATGTCTGTCTCTCTTTGCCTCTATATTTGTGTTTATTTGTGTTTGTTTGACTCTTGTTTTTCTGTGTGCATCTGTTTATCGACCTTTATGTGTCTATCTGTTTATCTGTCTTTCTGTGTCTGTCAGTTTATCTGTCTTTCTGTGTCTGTCAGTTTATCTGTCTTTCTGTGTCTGTCAGTTTATCTGTCTTTCTGTGTCTATCAGTTTATCTGTCTTTCTGTGTCTGTCAGTTTATCTGTCTTTCTGTGTCTGTCAGTTTATCTGTCTTTCTGTGTCTGTCAGTTTATCTGTCTTTCTGTGTCTGTCAGTTTATCTGTCTTTCTGTGTCTGTCAGTTTATCTGTCTTTCTGTGTCTGTCAGTTTATCTGTCTTTCTGTGTCTGTCAGTTTATCTGTCTTTCTGTGTCTGTCAGTTTATCTGTCTTTCTGTGTCTGTCAGTTTATCTGTCTTTCTGTGTCTGTCAGTTTATCTGTCTTTCTGTGTCTGTCAGTTTATCTGTCTTTCTGTGTCTGTCAGTTTATCTGTCTTTCTGTGTCTGTCCGTTTATCTGTCTTGCTGTGTCTGTCAGTTTATCTGTCTTTCTGTGTCTGTCAGTTTATCTGTCTTTCTGTGTCTATCAGTTTATCTGTCTTTCTGTGTCTGTCAGTTTATCTGTCTTTCTGCGTCTGTCAGTTTATCTGTCTTTCTGTGTCTATCAGTTTATCTGTCTTTCTGTGTCTGTCAGTTTATCTGTCTTTCTGTGTCTATCAGTTTATCTGTCTTTCTGTGTCTGTCAGTTTATCTGTCTTTCTGTGTCTGTCAGTTTATCTGTCTTTCTGTGTCTATCAGTTTATCATTATTTTATGCCTATCTTTGCCATCATTATGCTGAATAATCACCAAAGAACGAAAATTGACTACAAAAAAACCCCTTGAATATTTAACCGCCATTCTATTTAAACATTCCAAAAGCGGAAATAAAATCGGGGAAAGCTGTAGCTGCCTGCGAGTTTGATCTGCCTGTCTACGAGCTTAAGAGAGTGTGCGCGTGAGTGATTTGATGTTCGCAGTGTTCCAGCGGGAGCCTATTTTCCAGAACTGAGCTTCAATAATACAAGACATCTCCGTTTAATGAGACCTTTGGGACCCATGTTTTAGCTAGACTCCGGCTATAGACCAGAGATAGAGGAATTGGTGTGGTTAGTTTTGTGATAAATGTTACATATTGCTGATTTAAAAGTTTTCAATCAATCAGTCTGTCACGGAATTGCCTCCCCTGCTTTGCAGTGGTGGTGGTCCAGCAGTCGCCTAAAACTCAAGAGTATCTAATAGGGGCCTTCAAATTTGTCTACCTTCGCATAAGATTACTCTTGGCAGAGTTGTAGATAGAAGGCTAAGGATGCTTCTATCTCAAGGTAGTGTTCATAAGATATTTCAGAAGTCAAGAACAATGCTGCATTTGGCCGGGTGTGGCGAGAGGTTTTATTTGGCTCTTGGATCAGTATAGTACTGACAATTACAGAAATAGAATTTCTGCAGAAAATGGTGAAGTCCCAGTGTCTGAGAGGACTACTGGTATCACAAATTAGTTACGGCTGTGAATGATCTGATCTCGAAACAATAGTATAGAGGAGACCGACATAAAGCGCCACCTCTGCTGTGTAACTAATTGTGATATTAAACAAAGCAAGGAAACAGATTTTTACTTAACAATGATAAAATTGACAAGTCGTTCAAAATACAATTTCATTATATTTTATTTAATATATATACACTATCTACTCTTGTGCAGAAAGGTGAATGTTGCAAAAAATGGAATGAAATGAATTGGTAAGTTTACATATGATTTACAAATATTTATATTTATAAATATTACAACACGTTTTCCAATTATAGGAACAAAAATTATATCAGCTGTGCTGTTAATTAAGGATATAACGTTTATCAGCTATGCTGTTATTTACGTATAATTTATCCACTATGATCTTATTATTGTCTCCTGCTACGCTAATTCACGTTTTCTTCATTGACAGTTCTATGCTCACAATGCCGACAGAAATGGTACTAATGTGTACTCATCTCTCTTAAGTCTGTTCTTCTTTGTTTGGTTCACACCACCGGCAGAGTATCGTTCCTTTAGCCCACCCAAGACTGAGGGGGACCAAAGATGTAGAGTCTGGTCAACCTCTATGCTCCTGCGGAGTTCCAGGCAGCGGGATTGACTCGAACATACGACCTCAGGTTTTTAGGACACAATTAAACCTGTAACAAAGCAAAAATAGGGGCTAATTTCTGTCCTCAAGCCCACCTATTTCTAGTGTGAGTGAAATGAGCGTGTCTCCGATGTATGCATGTGGGATGAATGACAACATGGCTCAGTATGATTTAGCAATAGCGAGACAAGACAGGTGTCTACTTGCAAAACATTCTTTCTGATAAACTAATACATGGATACATTCAATAATATAGATTCAATACATGAATACATTTTATACATGAATACATCCCATAATATAAATCAATACATGAATAAATCCAATAATATGTACACCTAGGTGTGATACAACAATGTCCTTCCCCCTATACTATATCACGCCCTCTCTGACAATAGCTGGTAACATATATCCTAACAATATTGTTATGTTCTTATGATAGGAGTATATGAGACGAGGACTGGTTGGTGATATATCAGGTTGGAGTTATAGGAGACAATAGATTGGAGTTAGATGCGACAATAGATTGAGTCCTGACAAGGACTGTTTTGGTTATATTGGAGTTGGTCTTATCTGAGACAATAGATTGAGTTATAGGAGACAATAGATTGAGTCCTAACAAGGACTGTTTTGGTTCTATTTACAGTTTGGAATTATCAGAGAAAATAGACTGAAGTTATAGACTGACAATAGATTGAAGTATAGGAGACAATAGGTTGAAGTATGAGTCCTATTAGTCTTCGTCTATTCAATCATAATAGGAAATACAATCATTATACTTAATTCCCCCCAAGATACAATCAGTAACCTGATAGGTAGTATAAATGACACACAACAAATACCAACGGTTATCGTAAAAATATTTACCCTCCTAAGATTTTAAACTGGCCAGGTTTTGACGCGACTTAGTGAAGTAGGTTGCAGGTCGATGCCCTCAGGTAAGTTACCATAAATCAAGGTGACAGCTTCTCCCTCTTCAGTCTGTATCTCTGGCGTCAAGTTCGGGGTTGCGTGGTTAGCATAAAATCCGCCCGATTATATAGTCAAGTAACTACTTGAGGAAAGCTTTCGGTTGGTTCCTGGCGGAGCAAGTTGATTGGTTTCCTCCGGTTTTGTACCTGGTCTCATACAGCCTAATTTTATTCAGTTTTCATCGGCCATCTTGCGTGAACAAGATGGCCGTTAATTTATTCTGTCTCAGAGACTGGTGAACGTTGATCGTTGATTGGTTGAAGCAAATCTGTATCTCGACATAGTGATTAACAAAGTAGTGGGTTACACTTCGTTTCACGACATAGCCCCCTCCTTTCCTAGCTGTGACTTGTCATAGCTGACGTGTAAACCCCTGCTGTGGTTAATCCTTTTGCGTCTGTCCTTCCAGAGTACTAGGGTGTCGACTTAAAAAATCAGCTCCTACATTGTCTCTTCCCGGAATGTAATTCACGGTAAAGGAATAAGGCGCCAGAAGCAGACTCCACCTTAACAATCTCGAATTTAGCTTTTTAGATGCAGCCAAGAATGTTAAAGGTTGATGATCGCTTTGGACAATGAAGTGTGTCCCATACAGATAAGGTGAAAATTTGTTGATGGACCAAATTAGAGCTAAACATTCCTTCTCTATGGTCGAGTAGTTCAACTCAGCTGCATTCAGCTTCCTACTGGCGTAGGCGACTGGTAAAAGTTCCTCCGGCTGGGCTTTTGATTTCTGCAAGAGAGTTGCACCAATACCTATACTGCTAGCGTCCGTCCTTAATACAAATTCCTGTGTGATATCGGGTAGTGTAAGGATGGGTTTGCTGGTGAGTTTTGCTTTTAGCTCTGTGTAAGCTTTTTCACAATCAGCATTCCATTGGATTTTGTCAGGCTGTCCTTTCTTCGTTAAGTTAGTTTATGGTGCACACAGAGAGTTAAAATGGGGTATGTACTTCTGATAGAACCCACATAAAGACACGAATGATCTCACATCTTTCTTCGTTTGAGGTCTGGGTGCCTTCTTTAGCTTCTCTATATTCTTTGGGTCAGGAGACATATGACCTGTAGAAATAGTGTGACCTAAGAATTCCAACTCCTTACAACCGATATAGCACTTGGTTGGACGTGCAGTCAATCCAGTTTCTCTCAGTCTGTCAAACAACATGGAGAGCGCTACTATATGCTCTTCAAATGTGTTTGTAGCAACAAGAATGTCATCCATAAAGTTAGTGATATGGGGATTTTGTAGAGGTTCCAATAATTTCCTCATCATTCTTGAAAAGATACTTGGAGCATTTTTCAGCCCAAAGGGTAGTACATTAAACTCGTAGTGTCCGTCTGATGTACTGAATGCCAGCATTTTCCTAACTTCTGGTTTCACTGGTATTTGGTAGTATCCCTTGCTTAGATCTACCTTCGATAAATACCTAGCCTTACTCAGTGTAGAGAACAGCTGGTTGGTGTCAGGTAATGGGTCCACCTGAGATTCTGTGATAGCATATAGCTTCTTGTAGTAAATACATAACATGTGTTCACCACTAGGCTTCCTTAATAGCACCACACTTGAGCTGTAGGGAGATTCAGACTTTGAAATAATTTTCCCTTTTAAGAGATAGTCAATCTCATCCTCTAGTGCCTGTGCTTGCTATTCTTCAGTCCATGTCCGCAGCAATGCTTCCAGTGGACTGGGATGGGGACGGCAATACAACAACGTTGCCGGACCCACACCTATTTCTATTGTAAGGGGCAGTATACCGAAGTGGGGCCTGTCTCCATCAACTGTTTGGTACAGCCCTGGTTCCTACCTCCTTTGGTTCGGGTTTGTTTCTGCAGCTTTTTTAATACTGGTTGCTGACTAACCAAATTTTCCAAATGATCCAGGCCATGGTGTTTCGACAAATATCTAGTCGGGGTGGGATGTCTCTCGTCCCCTCTCTGTACAATACGGAGAGTTGCCATGGTTACTGGTGTAACAGTAGACTTGTTGTGATTTCGTTTTTCTCGTTATCACTGCTTCTACCTGTTGTTTTCTCTTGTGTATCTTCTTTGTGGGCCTACGTCCGCAACAATGCTTCCCTAGGTCCTGTAACTGGTCTACGCTTCTGATTGAGGTTACCTGGTTACATTCTGAACAGGATTTCATATACCGACTCATGTCTTCAATTATTCCTGGCCAGTAATATCGCAATGCTATATTTTGACAAGTGGCCCTTTTTCCTCTGTGACCACTGCTTGATGTAGCATGCTCTTGCTCCATAATTTCCTCCCTATAGAATTTTGGCACTACCAGCTGTCCATGCCCTTTAGGTCCTTTTCCAGCTTGTCTGTAGAGTAGGCCATTTTCCATATAGTAGTCTCCTTTCTCTGGAGGGTTATGGGCCTTTGGCAATTTGCCAAAACAAGGCTTCAATGTGCTGTCTGCTGTTTGAGCCTTTTTCATCTTTGTACGATGAATGATTATTGGATCTCCCTCCTCCTTTTTGGTGCTCGACCTGGTATGGTTTGCTGCCATGACAACAGGTTTTATTGGGTCACCCAAAAAGACATATTTACATCCTATTACCAGCGGGTATATAGGATCATCACTTACTGCTGCTCTTATCACTCCTTCTACATAGCGAGTTCTCACGTTGATCCTTGCTATGGGAAGTGTCATGGTGCCGGTTCCCTGCATTGCCCCTTGTATGTCCACTGTTTCTGTGGTAAGTTGGTCAGGGTGCACTAGGGTTGCACTCACGACTGAGTCGAATTCCAAACCTGAATCATATAAGCACTGAATTTTAGTGCCATTACATGTCACTTCCTCACAGACAGGGGGATGGTGGAGGTCATTCTGACTAACTGCCAGTTCCTTCCTTCCCTTGTTCCCTGTTGTGAGACACGCAGCGTAATAAGGAGGGTTCTTCCTTCTGCAGTCCGCAGTATTGTGGTTACTCATTAGACAAGTTTTACACCACTTTCCTTCCTTCCGGTAAGGTGTCTTATCCGATCTTAGAGGGTTTTTGTCCTTTTGGTCAAATCTTTGTTTGTTCCTTGTGGCATGGTCCTTTTGTTCATATTTGGTATAGTTTTGTGATGATTTGAAGTTTTCACCCTGCTTCTTCTTATTTCCTAATAATTCTGCCTGAGCTGCTTGATATCTCTCAGCAACAGTTACAATATCTCCCAATCTCTCTGCTCCTTGTTCCATGATAAACTTCCTCATTTCTTGAGGCATGGACTCTTTCACTTGCTCCATCATTATCATTTCTTTCAGGTCCTGACACTTTCCTAAACTACTCCATTTTTCCAAATAGGTTTCCAATCTAGCAGAGAACTGGTGATAGTTTTCTCCTGGAAGAAGTTTAGCTGTTCGGAATTTCTTTCTATATGATTCTGAGTTCTTTTCATATCTCACAAGCAGTGCCTGTTTCAGGATTTCATAATCTTCCTGGTCATCTCTTGAGAGCTTCAAATATACATCGTAGGCAACACCTCTCAATCCCTGAGATAGTTTAAGACTCCACTTTTCTTTCACTAAGCCATAGGTAGTGGCAAGTCTTTCGTATCTATCCAGGTACGACTCAATGGCGTCTTCTTTCTCAACAAATGGGTCCAGATGAAAATTCATGGCCCCACTTGAGGTGCTCTGGCTGGAGCTACTCTCAGAGTGAGGTGAGCTCCCACCATTATTGCCAGTATTTGCCTGAATTTCAAGCTCTTTTAATCTCAACTGATGGTCTCTCTCTGCTTGTAATTTCCTTTCCTCAGCTTCAATTTTCTTTGCCTCATTTTCAGCCTCCCATTTCTTGGCTTCCATTGTAATCTTTTGTCTTCTCTCTCAGCTTCTGCTTGCAACCGCCTTTCCTCAGCCTCAAATTTCTTTGCTTCTCTATCAGCCTCTAATTTCCTTGCTTCAGTCTCTAATTGCAACTTTCTTTCTTCCCTATCCATGTGTTTGTCCACTTCTGTTGTGACATACTGAGTAAGAGCATCACCTGTCATATTTAATTCCTTACCCATCTGCATGACCGCAGTCCTGAACTTCACTAGATCAGCCATGGCGTTACTTAGAGAGGGTATGTAAATTTACTATAACCAAATTATTGTAATTAAAATTAATTACTTTAAATGAACAAAAAATTTCCGTGCAACTTTGTGAGCATCAACTATTTACTGAGTACTAAATGGTACTCCTCCTAAGAAAATATTGTTTTAAAAATCCTAAAATAGAATTTTTTTTCAAAAAATAAAAATTTATTTTCTTATGTTACCTATGGGTGGCACAAGATAGAGTGTAGATAGATGAATAGACTAAGTATGGCTCAAGATATACAGCAATATCCCAGGAACGAGCCCCCAGTGTGGCGAGAGGTTTTATTTGGCTCTTGGATCAGTATAGTACTGACAATTACAGAAATAGAATTTCTGCAGAAAATGGTGAAGTCCCAGTGTCTGAGAGGACTACTGGTATCACAAATTAGTTACGGCTGTGAATGATCTGATCTCGAAACAATAGTATAGAGGAGACCGACATAAAGCGCCACCTCTGCTGTGTAACTAATTGTGATATTAAACAAAGCAAGGAAACAGATTTTTACTTAACAATGATAAAATTGACAAGTCGTTCAAAATACAATTTCCTTATATTTTATTTAATATATATACACTATCTACTCTTGTGCAGAAAGGTGAATGTTGCAAAAAAATGGAATGAAATGAATTGGTAAGTTTACATATGATTTACAAATATTTATATTTATAAATATTACAACACGTTTTCCAATTATAGGAACAAAAATTATATCAGCTGTGCTGTTAATTAAGGATATAACGTTTATCAGCTATGCTGTTATTTACGTATAATTTATCCACTATGATCTTATTATTGTCTCTTGCTACGCTAATTCACGTTTTCTTCATTGACAGTTTCTATGCTCACAATGCCGACAGAAATGGTACTAATGTGTACTCATCTCTCTTAAGTCTGTTCTTCTTTGTTTGGTTCACACCACCGGCAGAGTATCGTTCCTTTAGCCCACCCAAGACTGAGGGGGACCAAAGATGTAGAGTCTGGTCAACCTCTATGCTCCTGCGGAGTTCCAGGCAGCGGGATTGACTCGAACATACGACCTCAGGTTTTTAGGACACAATTAAACCTGTAACAAAGCAAAAATAGGGGCTAATTTCTGTCCTCAAGCCCACCTATTTCTAGTGTGAGTGAAATGAGCGTGTCTCCGATGTATGCATGTGGGATGAATGACAACATGGCTCAGTATGATTTAGCAATAGCGAGACAAGACAGGTGTCTACTTGCAAAACATTCTTTCTGATAAACTAATACATGGATACATTCAATAATATAGATTCAATACATGAATACATTTTATACATGAATACATCCCATAATATAAATCAATACATGAATAAACCCAATAATATGTACACCTAGGTGTGATACAACAATGTCCTTCCCCCTATACTATATCACGCCCTCTCTGACAATAGCTGGTAACATATATCCTAACAATATTGTTATGTTCTTATGATAGGAGTATATGAGACGAGGACTGGTTGGTGATATATCAGGTTGGAGTTATAGGAGACAATAGATTGGAGTTAGATGCGACAATAGATTGAGTCCTGACAAGGACTGATTTGGTTATATTGGAGTTGGTCTTATCTGAGACAATAGATTGAGTTATAGGAGACAATAGATTGAGTCCTAACAAGGACTGTTTTGGTTATATTTACAGTTTGGAATTATCAGAGACAATAGACTGAAGTTATAGACTGACAATAGATTGAAGTATAGGAGACAATAGGTTGAAGTATGAGTCCTATTAGTCTTCGTCTATTCAATCATAATAGGAAATACAATCATTATACTTAATTCCCCCCAAGATACAATCAGTAACCTGATAGGTAGTATAAATGACACACAACAAATACCAACGGTTATCGTAAAAATATTTACCCTCCTAAGATTTTAAACTGGCCAGGTTTTGACGCGACTTAGTGAAGTAGGTTGCAGGTCGATGCCCTCAGGTAAGTTACCATAAATCAAGGTGACAGCTTCTCCCTCTTCAGTCTGTATCTCTGGCGTCAAGTTCGGGGTTGCGTGGTTAGCATAAAATCCGCCCGATTATATAGTCAAGTAACTACTTGAGGAAAGCTTTCGGTTGGTTCCTGGCGGAGCAAGTTGATTGGTTTCCTCCGGTTTTGTACCTGGTCTCATACAGCCTAATTTTATTCAGTTTTCATCGGCCATCTTGCGTGAACAAGATGGCCGTTAATTTATTCTGTCTCAGAGACTGGTGAACGTTGATCGTTGATTGGTTGAAGCAAATCTCTATCTCGACATAGTGATTAACAAAGTAGTGGGTTACACTTCGTTTCACGACACCGGGCAATTGTTAACTTATATCTGATCCGCCGCCTTTTATGAAGAATTAAGCAATTATTAATTTCAGCTCGTTCAAGCTCCCACCCTGATTTACTCGGTGGAATTCTTATTATTATGGTATAGCTTTGTTTAGAGTGTATTTGGTAACTTGACTGAGATAAACATGCAGTACATCCAAACTGATTAAATCGACGTCAAATTTGTATACAAATAACAGATTTAATAATCACTTAGATTTAACAAGGTTTTAAAAGAATTAATAATGATTTATGATAAACAATTATCATCACTGGTTTGATGTAATGAGGGTTTTAAGAAGTCACATGGCAGCTTTTAGGTTTGTCTTAGCTGCAAATATATAGCTCTATACAGAGCGATACAACAGGAGGCAATCTGATCATCAGAAGCAGTCCCCCCGTCGAACAAGTGTTTCAGCCCTGTATACTCCTTTACACTTTAAAGGGGGCGGGCCTACCTGGGTCATGACTCCCAAGTGTCTCCACCTCCTGTTGTCTTATGTAGAAAATTAACCCACTCCTCCTTGGTTGCAGCTTTAAAATCCACAATTCTGCCAGCCGGAGGCAATTGTGAAAGTAACCCTTATGTTGAAAATACATTATTGTGCCACAACACACCACGATTAGGGACAGACACTGACCCACCTGCGCAAAGCCAACGAGGCTGAAAGCCACTGCACGCTAGCAACTGAAATCTACTTGCGCCCGACACCTCAAATAATATACGCTGCCTGTAAGGCACCGTCTCTTCACCAATACAACGAAAAACTCAATGTAGTGCGTAAATTTCCACTTTCCGGATGTTTCCTGTAACGCAGGTGGGGATATAGTTTACTGTCCCGAGTTCCATAGCCCATTTCGGTTGTTCCACAGCCAGCATGATGCCTTTTCCGCAGTTTCACTAAGCCTCTTCAGTGCCCTTGTTCTCGACTGTCCTCTCAGCCCCAACAGTTTCAATAAATCATGCACTGATGCAGCCACGAGCCCTCTTGCACCAACTTCAACAGCCATGGCCCTTGCAGTGAACCCATCGTGTCTCAGATCCGCGGCCAGATCACTATACTTGGCCGCTTTGAACAAATGTTGCTCTTCCAATCTTGATTCAAATGGCACGGTCAGTTCAATCAATATAACCTGGTGATAAAGAATGCATCACTATATCCGGCCGTCTTCGAAATTTCCTGATACTCTCTGGATATGCCACTCGTCCAGGTAGGTCTACCGCCATCTCCGAGTCATTTGCACAGTCAAGGAGAGATGGAACACTGCTACCTGATTTATTCGGTTTTGGGTGTGCTGACTTTCTTGCTCTCATAAAGTATGTGTTTGCGGTGTTCGGCCTGATATTGCTATTCGCCTTCATCCTTGCCAGATCTGTTGTCGCAGCCAACTCATTTTGCACTTTTTATGACGCCATGTGTATCGCCCTTGCCCCAATGACACCTTGCAAGCTGGGAGCACGTGTTCAAGTGTCTGCCTCCCATGGCACAAGGGGCACTGCTCATCATCCGACTTTCCCCATCTCACAAGGTTTGTGGCCAATGGCAGGAGGTCATACATTGATCTAACAACGAAGCTGAGCCTAAGAGGTGCCATATGCCATATATCATTCCGTGTCAAGGACCTTTGCAGGGCTACTTCCCATGTTGTCCATTGCCTTGTTGGGCCTGCTGCACTGCTTTTTGCAACCTACTCTCCACTTCTTTCCCGTTTTCAGTGTGGGATGAATGGACTTAACCACGTCATCTGCTGACTCGTGTAGCATCATTGCAAGGCTTGCCTTTCCAACTTTGTACTCTTCAACAACTGACTTGAAAGGAAGCAGAAGTTTTGACTTTTTGCAGTACAGTGCTACATCTGACAGACCTGGTGGTACCCCTAGCCATTTTCTCACGAACTTGTTGACCCTCTGCTCTATATCTTCCGCTGTACTTGTGCTTATTTCATATATAAGCAGTGGCCACAGCAACTTAGGTATTAACATGAACTGGAGGCACCACAGTTTGAATTATTTTAGGAGTCTGCTTTGGTCTATGATCTGTAGCCCTCTCTCTGCCATTTCTATTGTCTGTTGCACTGCCTTCGAGTCTTTTAATGAGGCATCGTACACCCTGCCAAGACTTTTAACAAGTTCCTCGATGACAGTAGGGATTCTTTGGTCGGAAACCATGAATATGACCCCTGCTATCTTCCCTTTCCTGACTGATAGGCTTCTCGACTTCTTGGGTTTGAAGCTCATTCTGCACCAGTTGACTAGTTTATCCAGGCGTGCTAACATCCTCCGGGCCTGACGTTCATCTGATGTCAGAATTGTTGTGACATCCATGAATGCTCTGAGCGGTGGCATGTGACACATTCCACTGAGCTTTGGACCTATAGCCATCCCTTCAGCCGCATTGAGGATTCCTTGCATGGCCATCACGAATAGTATCGGAGAGATGGTACATCCCATCGCAATTCCAACTTCAAGGCCAATCCACTTCGTTGTGTACTCTCTGGTTGAAAATCTGACAGAGAACCCTGCGAATTACAGCTTCAGCATTGCTGCAATCTTTTGTGGAACATGATACATTTCTAGGGCCTGCCACAACATCTGGTGTGGAACGGATCCATAAGCATTTGCTAGATCCAACCAGATTACATGGAGGTTTGTTCTGTCAGACTTTGCCTTTTGGATTGCTTCCCAGATCATTGTGGCATGCTTTAGACATCCTGGTGTACCTGGTATACCTCCTTTCTGAATGGTAGTGTCAATGTACCCATTTGCCAGAAGGTATGTAGTGAGCCTTTTCGCCATCACTGAGAAGAATATCCTTCCTTCCACATTAAGCAGTGAGATTGGCCTAAACTGACTGATGTCTGTGGAATTTTGTTCCTTCGGGATGTAGAATCCGTTCGCCTTTCTCCATTCTTTGCTTACAAGCTGGGTTTTCCACGCATTCTTCAGTAAACGGAGCAGTCGTTTGAGCACCTCAGGGCATCTCTTATACACAACATATGGAACATCATTAGGACCTGGCGCTGACTTGCACCGAGCTTTCTTGATAATGCTTTCTATCTCTTGCATCGTTGGGGGCTTGGTGTTAGATTCAGCTCCTGGCTTACTAGGCCATTTAAGGCCTGCCATGCTGCTGAGCGGCTCATCTTTGCGACCATCTGAATAGGTCATTCTAAGGTGTTCTTCCAGGTCTTCTTTCCTGATGTTTAGCGTTCCCGACCGCGGCTGCTCAAACAGTTCTTTGGCAAACTTGAAGGGCTCCCTGAAGAATCTTTCCCTATCCCTTCGAGTCTTCCTTCTCTTCCTGCACAACCTTTCTGCTCTACAAAGGGCATTATGTTGGCCTTTCAAGTGCTCCCAAACCTGTCGTAACTCTTCCTTCTCTGTGGCAACTGCGTTCTTGAACAGTTTTCGGGCATGCTTCTTCTGTTTCCTGATTTCTTCTATTTTAATTTGTCTTCTACTTTTTCGCGGTGGGTTACTTTCCCTTGCCTCCCTGACTCCAAATACTTTGCGACAGTGAAGATATATTATGTCGCCGAAGATTTCCAGCTTCTGCTCCAAAGTTATCTGCTTCAGGTTGTTATCCAACTCTTTTGTCAAGGCTTCGTTTAGCTGTTCCCAAAGCCCTTTGCACTGGCAGGTGGAAACTTGATTGCATCTCTCTTCCCGTCCAAGAAATGTGTGAGATCATCATCAGGCAGATCAACTTGAATGTACTCAGCACTGTGGATTGACTCATGGCTGCGTTCTTCTAACGTCTTACCCGTCGATGCAGAGCGCTGTTGATCTCCCCTGATGAACTCCCACACCCCTTTTCTGTGGATTTTCATTCCTTTCTGAGTAGAGAATTTCCTACCACAGGCACATGGAAACTTCAGCCGTTGTTCAGAGCTCGAAGTCCGTATAACGGGTCTAGTCGATTCCAATAAGCCGCCTGTGGATTCATCATTCCCCCCCCCCCTTTTTCGGTGAATCCTGGGGGCATCTATCGTTTTTGGGTTCTGTAGCAATTGTATGCAGCTTACGGGGTGCTAACCCGGTCAGCCGGTTTCTAGTCTTTCCCAGTGCCATCTGTCTTTCCAGAAGTCAATCGGTCTTTTCCCGATTGTCACTGGTTTGACCATGCAACTATGATAGGAAACTCTATACATGTCTCTATACTCTATATGTCGATTAATTATTATCTCAGCCGTTCTTTGCAAAGCAGGGAGGAACGGGTAACCAAACAGACATAACGACTTAACACTGAGAGGAGTGTAAGAATGTTTATAAATACAAAATATCTGCTACATAGCCGAGAAAGAAAAAGGTGACGACCCGGAAATTCCAGGTAATCAGTCCTCACTTCAATTGAAAATGAGTACTGCCGTAGTGGAGAAGAGATCGAGAATGGGTCGCTCCAATCCATCTTTAGACACAATCAATCAATCAATCAATCAATCAATTTCAGTTAATTAGTCAATCAAGTCAGTGAGTCAGTCAGCCAGCCAATCTGTCTGTCTGTCTGTCTGTATGTCTGTCTATTTATCTATCTAGTTATCTGTGTCTGTGCAAATTGGTCTTTTCTTTCCTTCTTTCTTTCTTCCTTTGTTTATTTGTTTGTTTCTTTCTTAAATAATCTTTCAAAGTCAGTAATATATAAAAGTCCGTATGTTTGTATTTATCTGTCAGTTTATGTGTGTGTCTATCCGAGTGCTTGTCGATGTCTTTTCATTGTCCCCATCACTCGCTGTATTATCTCTGTAAGTATTGTCCACTCCTTGAATAACATTTATGCCAAACCATTTTTCTGTATCTCTGTACGTACTTGTATTGTCCACTCCTTGTATAACATTTATGCCAAACCATTTTTCTGTATCTCTGTACGTACTTGTATTGTCCACTCCTTGTATAACATTTATGCCAAACCATTTTTCTGTATCTCTGTACGTACTTGTATTGTCCACTCCTTGTATAACATTTATGCCAAACCATTTTTCTGTATCTCTCTGTACGTACTTGTATTGTCCACTCCTTGTATACACATTTATGCCAAACCATTTTTCTGTATCTCTGTACGTACTTGTATTATCCACTCCTTGTATAACATTTATGCCAAACCATTTTTCTGTATCTCTGTACGTACTTGTATTGTCCACTCCTTGTATAACATTTATGCCAAACCATTTTTCTGTATCTCTGTACGTACTTGTATTGTCCACTCCTTGTATAACATTTATGCCAAACCATTTTTCTGTATCTCTGTACGTACTTGTATTGTCCACTCCTTGTATAACATTTATGCCAAACCATTTTTCTGTATCTCTGTACGTACTTGTATTGTCCACTCCTTGTATAACATTTATGCCAAACCATTTTTCTGTATCTCTGTACGTACTTGTATTGTCCACTCCTTGTATAACATTTATGCCAAACCATTTTTCTGTATCTCTGTACGTACTTGTATTGTCCACTTCTTGTATAACATTTATGCCAAACCATTTTTCTGTATCTCTGTACGTAATTGTATTGTCCACTCCTTGTATAACATTTATGCCAAACCATTTTTCTGTATCTCTGTACGTACTTGTATTGTCCACTCCTTGTATAACATTTATGCCAAACCATTTTTCTGTATCTCTGTACGTACTTGTATTGTCCACTCCTTGTATAACATTTATGCCAAACCATTTTTCTGTATCTCTGTACGTACTTGTATTGTCCACTCCTTGTATAACATTTATGCCAAACCATTTTTTCTGTATCTCTGTACGTACTTGTATTGTCCACTCCTTGTATAACATTTATGCCAAACCATTTTTCTGTATCTCTGTACGTACTTGTATTGTCCACTCCTTGTATAACATTTATGCCAAACCATTTTTCTGTATCTCTGTACGTACTTGTATTGTCCACTCCTTGTATAACATTTATGCCAAACCATTTTTCTGTATCTCTGTACGTACTTGTATTGTCCACTCCTTGTATAACATTTATGGCAAACCATTTTTCTGTATCTCTGTACGTACTTGTATTGTCCACTCCTTGTATAACATTTATGCCAAACCATTTTTCTCTATCTCTGTACGTACTTGTATTGTCCACTCCTTGTATAACATTTATGCCAAACCATTTTTCTGTATCTCTGTACGTACTTGTATTGTCCACTCCTTGTATAACATTTATGCCAAACCATTTTTCTGTATCTCTGTACGTACTTGTATTGTCCACTCCTTGAATAACATTTATGCCAAACCATTTTTCTGTATCTCTGTACGTACTTGTATTGTCCACTCCTTGTATAACATTTATGCCAAACCATTTTTCTGTATCAAAAGCACGTGCAGCAGCAAGTCATCACCATCGCAAGTTTATTTTGATATCCTTAAAGGAGCATGAAAGCACACCACTGCTGACGTTCCTTAAGGAGCATGAAAGCACACCACTGCTGACGTTCCTTAAGGAGCATGAAAGCGCACCACTGCTGACGTTCCTTAAGGAGCATGAAAGCACACCACTGCTGACGTTCCTTACGGAGCATGAAAGCACACCACTGCTGACGTTCCTTACGGAGCATGAAAGCGCACCACTGCTGACGTTCCTTACGGAGCATGAAAGTGCACCACTGCTGACGTTCCTTACGGAGCATGAAAGCGCACCACTGCTGACGTTCCTTACGGAGCATGAAAGCGCACCACTGCTGACGTTCCTTACTGAGCATGAAAGCGCACCACTGCTGACGTTCCTTACGGAGCATGAAAGCGCACCACTGCTGACGTTCCTTACGGAGCATGAAAGCGCACCACTGCTGACGTTCCTTACGGAGCATGAAAGCGCACTACTGCATACGTTCCTTTCGGAGAAAGCCTATACCTAGACAATACACAAACTCTTGCAGGTGTGGTTTATGTAGCTATTTGTGTTAGTTGTTGAAGTTGCCAGCTCCTTGCATAACTTGACATGAATCACTCTATACGACATGAATCACTCTATACGACATGAATCACTCTATACGACATGCCTGAGGGGACAGCAGTCATATTATTTCTTCTTTTTCCCTGGAGATTAGACCCCCACCCTACGGTAACTACCCGTTACACCAGGGAGGTTAAGTTTATGTATAGGCAGTGGGGGACTACAAATAAAATATGGGGGGGGGGGGGGGGCATCGGACACTTTTATCACAGTACTGCCCTGTTTCAAAATCTACGTGCAAGCATAACGTATATTTCTGGTTTTTTTTGTTAATGGGTTGTCGGGGGTTTGGAGTTCCCAAAGAATCGATCAGTCCCAGGTGCCAAATATTATAGGTACACCCCTGTGTTTGGCGCAATCCAATTAGACGTAATCAATTTTCTCACCTGCAACACAAGAATTCACATTACCTTTATTGCCGGGAGTACGGTGTGTGCCGTGTAGTTCAGACATTTTGTTGTCTCAAGTACAGCAGGCATCACGTGACGTTGGAATGCTAGTCAAAACAAGATATCTAAAAATATATTCTCTGCTATTAAAATAGATCACGTGAGGTATCTTCGATCCTATGTTTTATATTTAGATAGGTGTTTTATTTTCTCTGGCATGGTGTCAAGGCAACGCGTCTGGGGCGAGTCCAGAGGCGCACTGAATGTGATCTGGGTGCCCGGGGAAATACGGGTCATTGGAACCACGAGCAAAAAGGAGCATTGGCCTCTCAACCACCTATTCAGTTGATTAAGCTAGATGGAGACTAGGGGACAGTGGGCCTCCTACCGACCGTTCAGTCCGCCCTGGACTAGCTTTATGTATTCATTCACGCAGGGTCAGCGCCCGGTGCGAGAGGTTTGACTTCAGCCCTTCCTTCATACTTCTTGCCGCAAAAGGTAATTACACTCTCCTGGAAAAATAAGTCAGATTTGTAAATGCAAGTGTAGATCAATTATATATAATGATTACTTACTGTCGCGAGGTGTTTTGAGGAGATAGGACAGCTTGGATGGAATGGAAGAATAAAGATAATAATGTCTTATTGATAGCTTCCGAGTTTGAAGAAACTGCCTCTCCTCGGGAAATAGTGTACTAGAAATTTACTAAAAAAGAGAATTCTGGTACCTAAACAGGATATTTTCTGGACGATAAATTCTTCCTCCGGAATCCTACAAAAGGACTGTGTAAAGCACATAAGGTTGAGAAAGAGATTTGGTGTCCAGCCACAATTAAAATATCCCGACCCAATAGAAGTTAATTGAATTATGGCTGAGCCCCCAGGGTGTAGATTTATATTTAAAACAAAATACAACCCAAATAAAGTTAACAAAAGAAAATAACAACAGACTCTGTTATGTTAAATTGGATATAAGGGTGTAGAATCTTGCATTTCTTTATATACATATAAATATGAAAAAAAGAGTTTAGCTCTACTGTTAAAAAAAAAAAACAACTAGTTTGGTCATCACTTGGACCAGAGATCTTTTCTATGGTAGTGTTGCTGGTAGGTGTTAATACTCATCTCTCCGAAAGGACTGTAGTAGCTGCGGAGATGATTTTGGTTCGGACTCTCTTGGTTTGGTCTGCCCCAGCAGGTTGGTCTCATAACAGTTAATGGGTTCAGAGGGTGTCAGAGTTTGCTTCCCTGGACTCAGTGCACATCACAGATAAGGATGGGGTAAGTCACCTCTGCTGAATACCTCTTCTGCTTATGGGATGTATGGTATGGTTACTGGGTGATAGGATATGGTTGGGTAAGGGTAATCTTTGGTACGATGGTCTTGTACCCTGGTTTGTACCCTGGACCTGGTTTAGGTATCTGGTAACCGCAACCTGGTTTTGTACTTTGTAACCGCAACCTGGGTGGACTGGAAACAATTTAAATCCCATTAGTGGTTTCAAGAGCAGTCATCTCCTAAGTCTGATGGCCGGTAAGCGTCCATCAGAAATTAAATTAACACAAGGTTAACTATCATTCCGTAACAATGTATGAACTACCACGTCTTAACTGACATTATAGCATATATTGAGTTCTCAGTCTTGATCTGGCTGTCTGCTTAAGTACAACAGTGGTTTTCCCCCATGGGCAATGAGTTTCGCAAACTGTGAGGTAGGGGCTGGGGTCATCAAATGGTTGAGAACCACTGGTTCACCTAGTGCCCATAGAGCAGTATTTTAATTATGGGGTCACTGTCAACAATGGTTTGAGAACCACCGGGTAATAGTTTCCTATGCTGCTTTAACTTGGTGGGGGGTCATTGCTGCCAAGGTCTGAGAACCAATGATTTACATTCTTGCTTACTCAAGCAGTAAATCATTTGGAGGGTAGTCATGGTCTCAAGGCTTGAGAACTGCTGACTTACATTTTGTCAGTCAAGTGGTAAATTCATCAAATAGCTAAATAATTGTAAACATTCTTAAAGTCCTGGTTCCTGTAGCAAATAACATTCATAAACTGATAATAAAATAGTTCTTCAATCATCAAACATGGTATGTGCATAAGATTGCATTAAATACATATAAAGAACATTCCATGATGCAAAAATTAATGTCCCATATTTGACAAAGTGAGAAGAAGTGATTGAGAACACTGTTATCAAGTTTGTAGTCTTGACAGAGAACACAGAAGCCTCATAAGAAATAGAAAATAGAAGGACCACTAATACACTTCTGTTTTGCTTGGGTCAATATGCAAATCTCAAAGTAACAACAATAATATACATCAATTATTTTAACCCTGTCTTATTTCTGCCAGGCTGTGAGATAAAGATCAGGAGTTAATTAGGTCTATGACCTCAGCAACTCATACATTAGTTTGAGTGATCTGTAAATATGCAAATAACAATTATTGTCACTGAAAATGGAAATGCATTTAAACTTTACAAAAAGTTACTGCAATAGCAAGCTGTTGATAAACATATGATTATTAATGTTATAAAATCAGCAGTATTAGATCTACTTACTTCGCTCAACGAATTCACTACAACTATTTCGCAACATGAAATGCCCACTTGGGCCCAGAGTCTGTCTGCTCCGAATGATGGTTACAAGAAGAATGACGTATAATTCCCTCCAATTCTAGGATGAGACTCCCGGGCAGGGATGGGCTGTGTCTTGGGTGGCCTTGTGTGGCATTGTTGCAAATACTATTCTGGTCCCAGGGGTATTAAGTTACCTTCGTTAACTCGCCATAGTATCCACTGTGTACATGTTTGCAGCGGCCAGGCAGAGTTTCTGCCCCTTTCTTGATTTACGGGTGTCCTGCTCGTGACATCCGGTCTGTTCGTAGGACTGATTTTCACCTTTTCAAGTGGAAAGACTTAGGCTGGCCAAGGGAATAATTTATTACCTTGGACCGAGAATCCTGAGCTAGTAAAATACTGTTAAATCTAAGACTAGCGAGAGAGAAAGAGACTTTAGGTTTCTTGTCAGATGATAGGAGAAATTTGTAGAGGGAAAAAAAATAATAGACAGAAGAAAAGAAGTCGGGGAGAGTCGTTCCACGACACTTACACAATTAAAAAAAACACACGAACACAACTAAAAACACAATTAAAAGTATATCAGACTTTTGGTTTTAATGTTCTCTGATCAAAGATTTAAAATGTGTGGTTTGGCCTTGGGTGAATTGTGTCAGAGCTGAAAAATGGTCCAGCTTATTGGCAAAAAATTTGTTTTTCTCATGGGCTGCCACGCCTTTTGCCCTAAGCACCCAGGGTGGTAGAAACTGTCGCCTCGGCGTAAGTCCGGTCCTGCATGCACGAATGTATGTGTGTTTTTGAAAGAAGTTTGCCGGCTACGCTATTCTATAGGATGTGGTAGCCGTCCGCATGTCCAACCCGCTACCGACGCCTGCTGACCTTAACTCCATTACGTTTTACACCTTGCTCAGCAGAGCAGAAATGAAAGTATGGAAAAAACTAAAAACAAACGAACAAACAAACAAATTAGGACTCATCCCTACTAGCCCATTATCGCCAAGCCTGCGCTTACATCGTCCTGTAAAACCCCCAAAAAGACATCAAGAGACGCATACGTCAGACATTCACGTGACTTTCATTCGTCAAAGATATTTTTAGCCCCACAACAGCTGTATCTGTCAATCACTCTAAACGAGAGAAAGATAACGGCTGCAGTTAAAAGAATAACACGAACAATAAATAACAATGAAGTATATCAGCCATAACTCTTTCTCAGAGTTGTGTGTCTTGTGTGGCCATAACTCTTTCTCAGAGTTGTGTGTCTTGTGTGTGTTTTTTAAGTCCCGGGGGGGGGGGGGGGGGGGGTGGGGAGGGGAGGGGGGGGGGGGGGGGGGGTGGGGGTGGTCTTTGACAAGATACAAAAAGAATAGGACTTCTGCACCCCAGGGCTTATTGTGTAAGGCACCTAATGTGAGGTTGTGTGGATGGCAGACATATTGTGTAAAACAGGTTGCCACAGAAACCACTGCTACAAGAGCTTGTGAATGATTGGTGCTGACGTCCTGCACACATGGACCATGATTGGTGCTGACGTCCTGCACACATGGACCATGATTGGTGCTGACGTCCTGCACACATGGACCGTGATTGGTGCTGACGTCCTGCACACATGGACCATGATTGGTGCTGACGTCCTGCACACATGGACCATAATTGGTGCTGACGTCCTGCACACATGAACCATAATTGGTGCTGACGTCCTGCACACATGGACCATGATTGGTACTGACGTCCTGCACACATGGACCATGATTGGTACTGACGTCCTGCACACATGGACCATGATTGATGCTGACGTCCTGCACACATGGACCATGATTGGTGCTGACGTCCTGCACACATGGACCATGATTGGTGCTGACGTCCTGCACACATGGACCATGATTGGTGCTGACGTCCTGCACACATGGACCATGATTGGTGCTGACGTCCTGCACACATGGACCATGATTAGTGCTGACGTCCTGCACACATGGACCATGATTGGTGCTGACGTCCTGCACACATGGACCATGATTGATGCTGACGTCCTGCACACATGGACCATGATTGGTACTGACGTCCTGCACACATGGACCATGATTGGTGCTGACGTCCTGCACACATGGACCATGATTGGTGCTGACGTCCTGCACACATGGACCATGATTGGTGCTGACGTCCTGCACACATGGACCATGATTGGTGCTGACGTCCTGCACACATGGACCATGATTGGTGCTGACGTCCTGCACACATGGACCATGATTGGTGCTGACGTCCTGCACGGGGACCAACTGTGGTGATAGCTGCGTGCTTCATAAGGGGAAGAAAGTAAAGTGATGTTGTGTGTGTTTAGTATATGTGCTGGTTTTTGTTGCGTTGCCTGGTTCTCTGGGGGGGGGGGGGGGGGGTGGGGTTTGTAAGAGGGGGGGGGGAGACTAACAGGCATGAGATAACAAAAGAATAACTAAGGCCACAAGCAACATTTCTAAGATGCGATTAAGATGAGCTTCTACGAGGGGCTAGAGACCTCCTTATGTAAAATAAATGCCTTCATAAACTACAAGAACAAGACACTTGAGGGGCTTTGATGATGGTCTCTGCCATGAGACCGACTGGTAAGGTGGACACGTGCCCCTTAGGGAATAAAAAAGGAACATTTTTTCATTCGTTAGCTTTGTTCAATACTGTTTTCGCGATCGCTGAAAAGGACCTCGGTCAAAATTTCCGAATTGAGTCGGTCCTGAAGTCTAAGTGACAGAACGGTAAGACTACTTGTTTCTGAAGGCGAAAGGGCGGGGTTCGAAACCAGGTGGCGTCATGCTCCACTTTACACAGCTGTAAAAATGCGGCATTCGACTTTCTTTTTGCTCTTGAGTAAGGGTAGGCGAAGGCAACGAGAAAGGAAACGGGTCACCCACCACACCTTCATGCGGATCAGATCTTGTATAGGTGAAGACCCTAAAACTTCACTCCGCTACGGTAGTATCTGATATGGGTTCTCCTTGGCCTTCGTTTATATAAGCTGTGGGCCAAGGGTATATGCCCGCTGACTGAATGGGAATAATGTGGCGCGTGGATATGGCCCAAACTGACGGCCGCCACTGTTTTCTCGTTTTGTGAGAATATTCACGAAACTAGAGTCTGGAACACAGGGAGAACGTACAATCTGGTCAATGCGGACACATCTTTATTTCTTTTTTTTTTTTGCATGTCTGTCTGCCTTAACATCCTTCCGTCTTTCTACCTGTCTGTTCGTCTGTCTGTCTGCCTGTCCGTCCGTCCGCCCGTCAGTCCGCCCGCCTATCTGTATGTCTGTCTGCCCGTCCGTCCGTCTGTCTGTCTGCCTGTCCGTCCACCTGTCCGTCCGCCTGTCTGTCTGATTGTATGTATGTCTGCCCGTTCGTCAGTCAGTCTGTCTATCTGCCTCTCTATCTGCCTGTCCGTCCGTCAGACTGTCTGTCTGCCAGCCTGTCCGTCCGCTCGTCCGTACGCCCGTCGTCTGTATGCGTCCGCCGGTCTGATCTTTCTTTCTTTCTGTCTGAATTGTTTATCTTTTATCTACTACTGTTATTGATATCCTATTTGGTGCCAGTACTGAGGCCTGGCAAGTTGTCAATATGAAAAGTAAAAAAGATAAAGAAAGGTAATAGAGTCAGTGGTCGCATTGTTTCATAAACAATACAGAAGAACCACGAGGAGTTTTGTCCCTTCCTTAGCCAGTCACAAATATGAAACAACAATGATAACACATACTGACATGCTGTTTTAAAATGTTCCCATTATCTCCTTCCACCTCTTCCACCCACAAACCTTTATTACTTACACATATTGTATACTAGACATGTAGATTATGGCAATTTGTAAAAGACATTCAACGGCATCAACATCATGTTCCTCTCAGTTATTCCAAGTTGTACACGTTTGACTGTAAGGATTGTTACCCCTCTTAAGAATGTTAACTGTTGGTAAACTTTCAACCGTACATATTTTTATATTTGACGTTGCTGTCGTGAATGTAGTACGACCACGATTATCTGTAGCTTCACATATTCTTCTTTTCTTTTTAAATTGTGTATTAAGGCAGCGAGGAAGGAACCTGGTCACCCCCCACCTCTCGATGTGGACCTAGTATAGTGAAGTCTCTAACACCTCACTCCCCTATACCAGTATCTGCTATAGGACTACAGTTACCTTGCTGCATTTTGTTTAGCTCCTACTTTTTCACCTTTCCTGTTTGTCCCTGACAAAGACCGTGTGGTCTTAACGTAGGCTGTTTGTGTGTCCTGTACGTACCTAGTATAGTGAATTCTCTTAACACTTCACTGCCCCTACGGCAGTATCTGCTATGGGACTGCCTTTTACCTTTCTCCAGTAAGACTTACCCTATCTATTTTTTGATCATCTTACCATGAAACAAATGTGGATGTTTATTTGATGTCGCGCCTTTATAACATGACCAGAGCTTTGCTCTTGTCTGCTGTAGTTTCCCCATTGGTTCATCGAATTTTGTGTTTATTTGTTTGTGTCTTTCACTTTCTTTATTTCTTTCTTTCTTTCTCGATATATATGTCTGTCTTGCAGTATATCTTTCGTTCATGCCTGGTGGCGTCTTGTAGGGCAGCAACAAACTGCTTCCACTTTGTTTGGTCGGTTTAAAAAAAAAAATTTTTTTTGCCTCGTTTTGGCAAGGCGCATCCCGTTCAACTTAGTCGGTTATATTAGGGCGCATGTCCAAATATAAAAGACATTTAAGTCTGGTAAAATATGTGGTCGGCGGAAATCCTTCGTACAATGCACCAGCTCTGGTTCAGTCATTGCATCTCGGCCTCAACAGTTCTCCGACAAGTTGTTTTTGGTCGGCTTCTCTTTCACTTTCCTTCAGAGGTCCATAGCATAGCTGTTCATCGGGGTCTCTTCTGAGAAAGTGGCCAACCCAACTCCAGTGTCTGCTAGCTATGATGGTGTGCATGTTCTCTTGGTTGCTCCGAGTAAGCAGTTCTTGTTTGGTGATGGTATTCGGCCAAAAAGTTCAGATAGTTTTCCTTAGGCAAGCTCCAGTCTACCAAGTTGTAAATGGGTACCTGGCTCTGCTAGGGATGGCAAAGGCAGCGAGGAAGGGAATTGGTCACACCCCCCCCCCCTTTTCCCACCTCTCGATACTAAAACTAGCATAGTGAAGTTTCCTCAATGTGTTTGATATCCATCCCCATCGTCTTCTTCTCATCTTCCATTTGACAGGCATCTTTCTGGTTCTCATCAGTTTTATACTGGTACTTCTGTCACACCATTTTCATCCGTCTGTTCTACCCATTAATGAAAGGCTGTAACTACTTGGTTATTGTGTTTGTTGTTATCCATGTTTCACAGCCATACAATTGAACTGTCTTGATATCCGAGTTGAAAAAAAGTATACTAAGATGAAGCTGAAAGTTGATGGTCTATTTTTTCTAAGACACGTATTTTCTTTTGAAATTAAACAAATGGAAACTAATGAAATACGAACGAGTTTTTTCTCACTTATTTGACGATAGATACGAATGTTCTAATAAGAATATTATTGTTTAATTTCATTTATTTGCGTTACAACTGCTATTATATGTCGTTCCAGGGTATAATGAAAAAGACCTCACATTTTAAATCAATTTCTAAGCGCACTCTATACCTTAGTTGTTCTTACCTGTGCGGCGAACTTACAACGGTTTCAGAATTTCATGGGAAAACATTAATGGATACATCTATCCCACGTCAAGTTAGTGGAAGCACCCATTGCAAAACATAATGGCAACCACGGGAGCCAGGGAAATGGAATAATCTTCCTTCGAATTCCCTAATGAATGGAATCTAAGCTATGGGAGGATCGCGTATCTTCCCAACGATGGATAAAGCAAAAAGGTCCATTAACCGGTTTGGTTTTCCAAACACGATTAGCTACAGCACGAACTCTGGTTTACAGCAAGTCAGCGCCTCCAAGAAGGTGAGTTGTCTATGTTGTATCTGGATGGTTGTTTCCCTTGTGCCAGTTGTGTTCTGTAATTTGTTTGTAATCAGTCGCGGTTCCAGGGGGTTGTCATTGGGGGTGCTGCACTGTTCATTCATTTAAAATACTATACATAATACTCACAAATTGTGACCACCATGTGAAATATCAACCCAGACACAAATGATTAGTGTCTTATCTCATCTAAAATCTGCCAAGAAGTTCTGAAAAGTTATTTTAAAAGTTTACTGCAACTAGGAGTAATCATTGTCAGTCGTAGCAGCTTCCCGAGTCTCAAACCAGGTTACACGGACATGTATGCTACTATTTCTCGTGTTTAAAATTGTCATTGTAACTTCCCTTTAATTTGCTCATTGCACTTGAGCTGTGGATGGCTGCAGCTCTGGTTAAAAAATTCAAACCAATCGTAGTTCGCCTCTAGCTGTGTGTATGACAAGCATTCGCTTATGAGAGGTCAAGGTCACTTGAGCTGTAATCGTTTGCAGCACTTTTCCCCAATTCGGTGTTAGATAATTTTTTTTTTTTATTTAACCCTTCCGGTGTAACCTCAATTTTTTGGTCTGTCCGTATTATGTATTATAATGTAGTAGAGACAGCAGTATGCAATCCTTTTCTTAGGGAGTGCTGCAGCTCAACAGCTCATTAAAGAAAGCCGCCACTGTTTGTAATGAAAGACTAACCTCCATTTCACACACCTGTAGCTCTTGACCTCTGTTTTAAAACGTATATCTCATATCGATGTGTGAGATTTTACTGTTGATCTTTGTAATGGTGGCGTGGTTGTTGCTATAGTGTTTTTGTTTCTAATATTTTTGACTGTGATAATTTTCTTTCTAATATTTTTTGATGGTAGTGATTTTATTTCTAATGTTTTTGTTAGTGGTGATTTTTAAAATGAAGTTTCTATTGGTGGTGGTTTTGTTTCTGATGTTCTTGACTGTGATGATTTTGTTCTAATATTTTTTATGATTATAGTTTTGTTACAATGTTTTTGTTATTTGTGCCTAATGTTTTTGTTGGTGGGGATTAAGTTTCTAATGTCTTTATTGGTGGTTATTTTGTTTGTAATATTTTTGTTGGTGATGATTTTATTTCGATTTTTATTTATATTATGATGATGGTTTTGGTCCAGTGTTATTGATAATATTTTTTAAATAATAATTTATATGGTAGTGGTTTTGTGGGTAGTAGTTTTTGTGTAGAAGTTTTTGTGGGTAGTAATTTTGGCTTAAATGCTGTTGATGGTGTTGATTTTGTGCCTAATGTTTTTTACCAACTTTTCTAACTACATCTTCGATCCTGGGGTTGTTGTGTCAAAGTAAGTGGCTGAGAAAACCATTGGGTTTAAGTAAAATCCACTTTCACCCAGCACTTTAGTCATTTTGGAAAGATTGTGCGTCTCACAGTTTTAACTTAAAATGGCTGCAGGAAAAGCCAAGTCAACGCTATACCGCCAACATCTTGTATGTTTAAATGGCGTTTGTGCGTTCATTTTCACAAACGTATATTTTCTGTGAACACTTCTGTATCACATTTTGTCTTATCTAAATGCCAACTGTTTTCAAACAAAGTGGTGCCACCTGCCAGTCATAGGCAAATATATCTCCTCTGAACGAGAATAATTCTGTTCTATCATATTTACCTGTGTTGTTTCCTGGGATCTTGGAGGAGACAAAGAAAGTATTTACCTGTGTTGTTTCCTGGGATCTCGGAGGAGACAAAGAAAGTATTTACCTGTGTTGTTTCCTGGGATCTCGGAGGAGACAAAGAAAGTATTTACCTGTGCTGTTTCCGGGGATCTTGGAGGAGACAAAGAAAGTATTTACCTGTGTTGTTTTCTGGGATCTTGGAGGAGACAAAAAAGTATTTACCTGTGTTGTTTCCTGGGATCTTGGAGGAGAAAAAGAAAGTATGTACCTGTGTTGTTTCCTGGGATCTTGGAGGAGACAAAGAAAGTATTTACCTGTGTTGTTTCCTGGGATCTTGGAGGAGGCAAAGAAAGTATTTACCTGTGTTGTTTCCTGAGATCTTGGAGGAGACAAAGAAAGTATTTACCTGTGTTGTTTCCTGAGATCTTGGAGGAGACAAAGAAAGTATTTACCTGTGTTGTTTCCTGAGATCTTGGAGGAGACAAAGAAAGTATTCACCTGTGTTGTTTCCTGGGATCTTGGAGGAGACAAAGGAAGTATTTACCTGTGTTGTTTCCTGGGATCTTGGAGGAGACAAAGAAAGTATTTACCTGTGTTGTTTCTTGGGATCCTGGAGGAGACAAAGAAAGTATTTACCTGTGTTGTTTCCTGGGATCTTGGAGGAGACAAAGAAAGTATTTACCTGTGTTGTTTCCTGGGATCTTGGAGGAAACAAAGAAAGTATTTACTTGTGTTGTTTCCTGGGATCTTGGAGGAGACAAAGAAAGTATTTACCTGTGTTGTTTCCTGAGATCTTGGAGGAGACAAAGAAAGTATTTACCTGTGTTGTTTCCTGGGATCTTGGAGGAGACAAAGAAAGTATTTACCTGTGTTGTTTCCTGGGATCTTGGAGGAGACAAAGAAAGAATAGGATTACGATGTCCTCAGGCGTGTCGTAAGAGGCTGCTAATATGAGGATGTGCACGGAGCTGGTAACCTCATCATGTAAATATCATGCTACAACAACCACCGCTACAAGAACATATGAATTCTTCAATGCAGGCTTTCTGCAAGGGGATAAGCTGCAGCATAAGGCGTCAACAGGACAACAAAGAAGAATAAGAAGAAGGTTTACTGTGTATTTAGGAGGCAAGCGAATTCCACAAACGAACAAAAACAGAAGAGAAGAAAAGTGAGAAGGAAGCTAAATACATAAAAATGATACGACCCAACAAGGGTAATATCTGACGTTGGTGGTTCTAGTATGGACAAGATGGACACTCGAAAAGGTCCGTGTAAGGACACGCCAAAAAAAATGACAGGAGATAATTTGTTTACAATATGCAGATGTGTCTCTTTAACAAGGACCAATTGCGTTATTCTGTTCCAGAAATATGGACGAACGTGATTCTTCAGATTGTGCTGTTTTATGCGAGAACGTGTTTATATCTTTTAGTGTTAATGATGCATACAAAAATGTTCAAATGAATTGTTTATAATTTGATTGGATGTGTGTGTGAGTGTCAAGATACAGAATGACATTTGAAATAAAGGGCAGAATTTTAGAAGGGTGTCGTGCCAAATTCTCACTTCTTTTAAATAGAGAAAATAAAATTGTTTTCAGTGTAGCAGTTTTTCTCCGTTTTGGCTTGAGGCGCACTAGTTCTACCCAGACACGAGGCCCTTTGGTTAAATTAAGGGCGTGTCCAAACATAAACAACTTTGCACATTTGTTAGTTGTTCTTAGATGGTCGTCTGTCGGATGGTCCAGGATTGGAGTACCTTTTAATTATTTCACTTCCTATCGTCTGGAGCCTTTCTTTCTTTTCTTCTCACGAGTGTCTATCATTCACCTATTTTTGTTTTTTGTTTGCGACTCAAGGTCTCGGATTTCCCTCTTTGTATATTTATCTTTTGTTGTCTTACTCCGACTTGTATAAATATACCTCAAACCGTATCCCACTAAACACTGCAACCATTCTCTTCCCGAATGTAAAAAAAGCGGTATTTCCTTGAACTCTTTTCTTCCATTCATGTTGCCTGCTTTTTTGTTTTCTTACCCCGATAACAACGAACCTGTATACACTCCACAAAGGCGGATCTATCCCACCCTTCCTTTTCTGACTATCTTTTTCCTCGCAAATCAATCTTCACGCATCTAACTCAGTTCTACCTCAACACAACTGCCAACGTTTCACTTTTGTGTTTCAAGACATGCCAGCGAAATCAGCAATGGAGTACCTTTGATATCTGGTCTTGTGTTTATTGTAACAAGATCTAAGGCTTCTCATCCTTTGCTCCATGTACCACACAGCAACGCTCGTGACCTTCAGGGAGGTCCCGAGGGCTGAAACGTTATGGGGGAAAACACAAGTGAAAGTTTAAATTGTTGGGAATTGTGAAAACAAAAAGTGCCCTTTTGTAAATGTTTATTATTTTGTGAATAAAACATGCAGCGCAATATCATTTGATCTGTATAGCCTGAGTCAGTCATCATCATCATTATTACCATCATCATTATTACCATCATCATTATTACCATCATCATTATTACCATCATCATTATCACCCTTCAGATCCCCAAGGAGCAAAGGCCTTCAACAAATTTATGCCACGCCCTCTTTTTCTTTAATTGCTGAAGCTTTTTTATGGCTTAAAGTTTCTAGAGGAAGTTTCTCCTTGGTTGCCGTTTACGACTTGCGTGGTAAGTTACATTGTGACTGTTCTGTGCTCTCCTTTCAAGCCCCGTTAAAAAACAAAAAACACGCCAATCATATTATCATTTTGTAAAGCGAGAGAATGACTTAGCATAATGCGGTTCATCAGTAGCTCTCGGAGATCTCAGGCGTGATACATAAAGAATAGGATGAACAAATGTTAAGATAGACTGAGGACATAATGGAAGCACTATAGAGACAGCGAAGAAGTCTATAGAAAAAAATTAGAGTGCTTTGGCAAACGGATCAACTGAATTAATGGTTCCATGCTACTTGGGGAATGTTCTCTATTGACAACAGCTTGATATCCATATAACTGTGCCCAAGATAGCGCCCTCAAGCAGAAGTGAAAAGAAAACACCGAATAGAGCGCCAGACAAAATAAGCAGTTGAGGGCTATTAGGCAGCTGAATGCTATCACCTCATGGGCACATCGTCATCATATTCTGTTGTGACTGAAGGAAACTACTAACTAACTAGCTCATTAAAGAACTTTCACTCTCTGTCCTTGGCAGTTTTTAGCTCTTTCTTAGGTGTAACAGTAGTATCTAATTTGTGAATAGATTATGTCTGAGTTCAGACAGAGTATGAATGCAAAGATTTGAAATTACAGTCCATGATGAAATTATGAGAAAAGATATGACCCCTGAAGCGTGGTTGGGCCACCTCTTCAGATTACTGTGTCTTATTTTACTAAGACAATCTACTTCTCTCCCTCCTATGCTCTTAATGGCAGTAAGGGACAACGTTATGACACACAGTGACAGTTATAAAAGAAGAGATCCTGATATGTTTTTATGTTTATTAAACAACACACAAGAAAAAAACGATACCCCAGCATGAACGAAAGCAAACCCCACCTGTATGCCTTCACAGTGTCTGACGGCTACAGGGATACATAAAATTCGTAGAGTACAAAAGTTATGGTCAACACACTCTTTAACACACGACTAGGCTCAAACGCACACACGCCAAACCTGGCCTCGCTACCCCTCCACGCAAACTCTTACTGGCACGCTTAAAAACTGTCCAAATAAAGGGGATAGGCCCCCAGCTATCAAAACAATGACAGCGGCCAAATCCTTTTAGGGCACTTAAGTTTGTCAGGTGTTCTCCTACTCTGCTCTAAGGTATTAAATCCTCGGAATACAGAGTTAAGCTCCCACTGGAAAACAGGTAACTAAATCCCAAGAATCACACTTAATATCGCGGGTGGCCACCACTAATTCAGCGAGCTACCAGTATCCCTTGCTGGAGCGAACTTCTTTCACTGATTAAAAAATATATATACTCCAAGTGCGAATCAGTGACTTTCAGCTAGGAAATCAGGTTATCCAGGACAAATGCGAGGCGTAAGCACTTCTGTTAAAGATAATGACGACTGGAAAAATCGCTGGCTACTACTGGGTGTTGGCGTAAAAAAATACTCCACGATGACGGGGCGTAACTGGGTAGGTCAAGGTTGCTCAAAAAATGGAAGGCAATGGCATCAGCCAAAGGCGCTAGTGCTTTGTACTATGCCGTGAGTAAATTATTCACTATGGACTGGCTAGTGGCTATTAACTGAAGACTGCAGTACTCGTAGACTTAGGGCACATTAATTTACAGACTGTACTGGACGTTATAAAATTTATGTGGCAATGACACACACTACTATCAAACGAGTATCAAAACTCTATACAAAATTAATTATACATCTATTAAAAATGGAACATACAACACCAAAATAAAATAAACCATCTCCCCCTTTCTGTCTTCAACTTATATATCTGTCAAATATCTCTTCAGTCTTGCCGTAATTCTTAGTGAAGTTTAAATTGGTAGCTAGCGAAATGAAGTTATACCTCCCGGGTTAGGTCCATTGATTACTTTATATTAAGCATTATATATTAAGAGAAATACAGTAATTAAGTCTCCTAACTCTATGTTATTTATCTACTCATATATATATATATATATATATATATATATATATATGTATATATATATATATATATATATATATATATATATATATATATATATATATATATATATATATATATATATATATATATATATGTCATGGAAGAATTAAAGTAATAAAGTCTCCTGGCTCTCTATTATTAATCTACCAAGGGGAAAAAACCCCAGAGGAAAAAACATCCACTAAGTAAATGTGCTTATTATAAACGAGAAATTCCGATTTACAATCTCTAACTATTGTTAGCTTTCAACTCCACAACGTCACTAGACGACATAATCCACGAATTGACAACTGGTGGTAAATTATAGAGACATGAACTTAAATAGTGAGACAGAATGCCGGGGCTCGACGAACGCTTTCCCGCACGTGTGCGGATGAAACATAAGACAGTCGTAAGAGTGTTTACGATCCCCCGTTCGATGCCCACCCCTGTTCTTCTTCCTCTTCTTCCTCGTTGGTCCTGAAAAGAACGTTGGTTGCGTTGTGTCTGTTTACGCCGGAGCTGTGATATCTGCACCTTTCGGTCGACACATCCGACTTCAGCACGGCAGTTTTTGGGACCGGGTTTGCCTTCCCTCTGCGATCCCCACTCGCTCAGCCAGACTGCAGTGATGCAGACTGTTTCCAGGACCAGCACGTGGAGGTGGAGTAGGGTCTTAGTCAGCTCTGGTTCGCTGACTCTGATGCAAGCAGTCAAGCTATGGGTCGCTGCTACCCCTGTTCAGGATGAAGGATCGAAGGCGGCTGGACATGAAAGAACGAGAGTTCTCCGAGCGACCGGGGTCACAGAAACTAGCTGCTCGGTACATAGAATTCTTCGGCAAAGTTCCTTGTCCCCCCCCCCCCCCTCCACATCAAAGATAACAGGGCCCTTTTAACTTCCCGGAATGCCAACATGAAAAGATCGTTAGACATCCAACCGCTTTGCACGTGCAAAGGGGTGTGTCTAAACTGGACTCTAGCAAGATTGACAGAATCGGAGAGAAAATAAGAGCTGTTAAAATAAAAAATGACAGAATAAGTGGGCGGTAATATGAAATAGGAAAATAACAGACAGGTTAACTTCAGACAAAGGCAGACAATTCTAACCATCTGTGACACTAGGCACTACAATACACGTCTTGCTTTTATAGGTGAATTTATGAAACATTGAGTAAATATTTTTTTAGAAAATATCTCGTAATAAATTACAAATGGTTGTAAGTTGGCTGGGGGACTGTTTTGAAAGTCTTATATCCAATAAATAAGTGTGTTTTATATCGTGTACGGTTCAGACATGTAAAATCTGACTATATAATATAGGCGCACCAGGCAGCCACTGGGAGAATTACTACCAATTATTGGCGCACCATACGCTTCCTGGAGTTAACAAAAATGCTAAAGAGAATATATAGGGAATTTATTGTGTGCTTCGTGAAAATACCCAGGTTTTAAAATATGTCCCCATTCTAATCTGTATAAGAAGCCTTGGTATAGACATATAAACCTTTCTGACACTGGATCTTCAACACTGACGAAAACTACTTCCAAAATAATGTTGTTGTAAGCTAATGTCTGTGTAGATTTACCTATCAGGAATAATGAAAACAACCCTAGTTGATTAGATTAGCGATATTTGAGTTACCGCTCGCAAAGATCTGGTAACTACTAAGATACCCAGTATTTGAAGCTCTGAGAGTTCCCTATCACATCAAGCGGAAGTAGGCTAAATAGTCAGACGTAATTAGGTCATGTTTGAAGAACATGACAAAACAGAAAGTTAGGAACTTTCCCTGAGGCTTGATTCAGGTTTCCCAGTCTATTTATAGGCCACGTCTGAACACTAGAACATTGGTCCGTCAATGATGGCGGTTATCAAAGTTGATATTACGATATCCTTGAAGTGGTGGAATACACAGATAAATGTGTTTTTCAATAACACAAACTTAATGAGAATATTTTCTGAAGAGCTAACCAGACAGGTAAATTCTATTATAAACCTCTCCTAAATAGAACAGTTAATAAATCAATTACAGGAAAATATAAATGACAAACAATGCACTCCGAAAATGTTGGCAAGGGGTACACAAAATCCCACCTCATCTGGGGATCGAACCATAGACCACTGAGCAAGGAAGCCAGTGCACTAACCACTATGCTACCGCCATGGATCAATTTTGGTTGTCCAGTGAAGGTTATGGACCCATTTGATTGTCCGATGAAAGTTATGGAACCCTTTGATTTTCCAATGAAGGTTATAGGCACCTTTGATTGTCGGATGAAGGATATAGACCCCTTCTTCGAAACACATGTACATAGAAGAATATTTTTTTTTTACATCTTTAAATTTTAGGTTTGTACAAGGGCCCACAAGAATCTATTATGGACCCTCAAGAGTCCGTGAACCACAGGTTAAGAAGTCCAGCTTCAAATGTTCCATTATTACATTTGACCACAAAGTTTAGTACGTGTACGTTACTGATGTCCAGTGGGTAGGACAGTGATTATATTAATGTAATCTCAATGGTGTCTGTCGCTGGCCACGGATAGAGCACATTCTGAGGAAATCTGTTGATAGAAAAACCAGGCATTTTTGATTCTTTAATCCCTAGGTCGAGAGAGGTATAGCGAGATAGAGAAACATGTGGAGTAGACAGGAAACAGAAATGAAAGAGTAGAGGAAGACATGTTCAAACCTGAAACTGATGGCAAAGGACATGAGGACATGGGAGGCATGTGTTGAAGACCTATGCTTCTTGAGGAGTGATAGGGCAATTTTTTTATCAGTGCGCACTCTTTGGTTTTACTAGAAAACAAAACCAAACAAACAAGAAAATTCACATAGTTTTAAGTAACTGATGCAGACATTTAACGAATATTATTTCGTGGCCTGGCATTATTAATGAAAAGTTACGCAGAATTGTAGGCCGTTAGCAACCAGATAATCACTAAGGACGCTGGTGTCGCTTCTGGCAGACCAACATGGCGTATCCGAAGCACCGGAAATTGACCCTAATTGCCAAGTCTATAAATATAATGTTCATGGTTGGTCCTGACAACGTTCGGTCTTTCTGTCCTTGTCATGAGCAGATGACAAGCTGCAGACCTAGCGTCCTGGACTCTAATCAATCCACAACGAACAGTTAATGAGATAACACTGCGGTCAAGAGAGCGCAAAGGTCAGGTCACGTCTTTCGGGACTGACCATCAGCTAGTGTCTGCTGCGTTCAGCAGCCGTGACATTGTTTCAGTGGACAGGCACTGAGCTGTGCTAGCGAAGTAAGCAGGTTGATGACATTTGCTTAAACCCGCGCGGGGCGCATGTCTTCACCGAGCTGTCGAATGTGCAGACTTTGAAGGTGGACATTGAATACTTAAATCGCTAAATTAAATTGGCTTATATCTAACCAAAGCCGAATTAGTTTGTGTATCTGTGTGCAATGTTCGGTCATCTTTAAAATGTGCACATTGGTATCCTTTGTCGTAAACATATACTTTAAGACTGTCTGGGTTCCTTCTTGGCGTGAATTTACATAAAGTTGACCATGAGCAAAGACTGCCTCTGGAAGATCAAATGATCGTTCCTGTTCTTTGTTGATTGTGCTATGTCAAAAGCTAAAATCACAGAGAGAATGACGACGTTTCATGAAGGGAAGGCTAGCATCACTTGACTCTAACTTGATGCGTGTAAGGCAATATCGTCCATCTTAATTACTGCCTGTGATGACTTTTGTTTCTTTTTTTTACAAATTAATTCTTCTGTCTAAATTTTAACACAATGTGACCGCTAAAAACAAACATGAAAATCCATTGGTGTCACGGATTGCCTCCCCTGCTTTGCAGTAGTGGTCCAACAGTGGCCAAAACTCAATAGTATATAAATGGGTCGTGAAAGGTGTCTACCTTCGCACAAGATTACTCTTGGCAGAGATGTAGATAGAAGGTTAATGACGCTTCTACCTTATGGGAGATTTTCCAAGTTAATTCAGAAGTCAAGAACAATGCTGCTTAGCGCTGAACATTTGTAAACTTATATCTGTCCGTCGCATTTTGTGAAGGATTTAAGCAATGGTTTTTAGCCCGTTCAAGCCCCCAGTTGGTGTAATCTAACGAAATTCCTCTTATAAGTAATGGCTCTATAGATGTAAATATATCTATGTAGATATAGATGTATGTTTTAAAGAATCTTGCTCAAACGTTCGCTTTCATACATATAAAAACTGAATCGACTATGATTGTTTAGTTTTAAAACAACATGTAACGAATTTAATAATGAATTAGTCTTTAACAGTTAAAATAAGGAGGAAATGATGAATTTTGCTGTAAATACAATTTTTCGTCACGGAGACGTAGGTGAGGATTTATCAAAGTCCGTTGCTTTCGCCTTTTTTACAAGAAACTTAACTAGGTGGGTCCTGTCGCCGTGGTTTTCGTCACTTCTTGGTGATGAGTGTACTTCTCTCACACGAGTGGCGTAGTAACTTCAGTACTTCGAACCGTCTGATAGCTTGTAACGACAAGTAGTCTTGTACCACTAAATTTTTTAGACAAAATAGAAAACAAATGCCTTTGCTAAGTACATTTGTGGGCTGCCAATTAACAGGCGCATTCTCGCTAGGCACCCACCAATGTTAATCTCTCAGAAGAATTAAATTCCCGAGCACACAGTGTAGCTCAGGGAAGATGAATAAAATTCACCATATTCCCCTGGGTATTAACTGGAAAAATGTGTCAGGACAGAGCGAATAATGTGTTGCCTGAGTTACAATTAACAAAGTGCATATATCTCACAAAATATTATACACTTTAGGCACATGTGATGTAATCATCACTCATCACTGCTCCATTCGGAGTCTGGGGTCACCTCTGCTGTCGGTTTTCCGCACGACTATCTAGAAGAAATCACTAGCACATGCAGTAGTGGTTTATGAATATACTAGTTTCATATGTTGTGGTTGCCAGCCTAATATATAACCATTTAGCAAGAAAACATGTCAAATTTACATTTGTAAAATAATGGTTACACTTACCCCAATCTCCTCGCGCAGGGTAGCATGGACACGAGCAATTTAGGTTATATGCTCTCGAACCACTTGGTCTGGAAATTTTGAATCCCTTTTATGACGGGTGAATCTGCAAAACACTTGGTCTGGGAAAGTTTCTCTTATGACGGGTGATCCCATTCCTTAGGGTTCCAATCTTCGTATTTTAATTTCTGGTCCCTTAAGTTTTTCAGTCTCTTTATTTATAAAGGCAGGCTTACTTTTTAAGTTTTTAAGTTTCCCAAATACTTCGATCTGTCACTTTGTGGCGTTAGAAGTTTATATTCTTCAGTTGATTGTTTATGCTCGTTTTCACACTGTGTCTAGGTTTATATATCATAGTCCCACAAGGTTCAGGACAGCCACAATAGTTCATTAACGATAATTTCTATAACTCGAAGATTCCACACAACGATCAATATAACAGCTGAATACTTTAGTAACATTCCATTATTTATTCACATAGACGGTACATCATTACACGGCATTCATAATAAGGTAGATTCAGCAACTCCTATAATCCGTAGGTCCATATAAACATTACCTCATTCCTCTTTCTACCTTTAGTTGTATTTAATAAACATTAATATGTTTCAAGACACTTCTATTTTAACATTTCCCATATTTCTACCATTGGGTAGAAATACACACACAAGCCGCCCATTCAGGGTCAACACACGCTCCGTCCATTTTTCCTCCAAACTGCTCACGTCATGTGCGCAATACACATATCGACAAATCACTATCGTGCAGTGCTCATCAGCACCAAAATCCTATTTATCCTCTGGCAGGTGGCGTGCAAAGCACTCGCAGGAAATAAAGAAGTAGAACACCAGACAACAGAAAAACAACAGACATGAGTGGCTTACCCAGGATTTGAACACTGGACCTTCCGTGCGACAACCCCGCCTAGCCATGCAAGCGAATCACACTATCCGCTCTGCCATCTACGCATCATCAAAAATGATGTTTCAATGGCAGGTCAATAGTGCGAACCACAATACACGACACCAGAAGTCCTCCATGGGCAGTTCAGCCTATTAATGACGCAATCACTTCTGTTGTATTTCTATCAAGCAGTATAGGCCGAATCCAACAAGACCCTTAGGACCTTAATACTGTGTCCAGTAAATGATAGTAGACTAGAACAGTGAGAACAGGATAGTGGGTAGGTTTGGTATTGTACAAACATTTATTACAAATAAGGGAGGGAAACCTGAGGCCTGTAAACAGTAAATTAATATGAAATTAATATGAAACAAATATAAAGGTATGTTATCAGGCACTCGCAGGAAATAAAGAAGTAGAACACCAGACAACAGAAAAACAACAGACATGAGTGGCTTACCCAGGATTTGAACACTGGACCTTCCGTGCGACAACCCCGCCTAGCCATGCGTTGTTTTTCTGTTGTCTGGTGTTCTACTTCTTTATTTCCTGCGAGTGCCTGATAACATACCTTTATATTTGTTTCATATTAATTTCATATTAATTTACTGTTTACAGGCCTCAGGTTTCCCTCCCTTATTTGTAATAAATGGCGTGCAAAGCCAGCGCCACACACTTATAATATAGGAATTCTAAGTCCGATGTCTCACTGGCTTCTGGGAGTCGCTAGTTTGAAGTTGCGAAACTGTCTGTGTTCTGTGTCTCTGATTTCGCTAGATTATTTTTCCAGTTTCCAGTTCAGATCACTGATGGTCTTTCTGCTGAGTTTTACAATAAAATTCAATGAATATCTCGGCACTCAGTTCAAACTAATGGAATCTCTTTAGACTATGTGTGTCGGGGTGTTTAATTCAAAAATCCCCCACGTGTTTAAAATATTAAATTTAATATTCCAAGGCGTGACCTCTTTCAAATCATGGGGTAATATTTCCGGTGGCATCTTGTGAAACCTCACAAAGCCAATCTGTGCACTGATTACCCGCCCAGATGCTTTCCTGCCAATATTGACTCGCCAGTCATATTTATCTGTAATAAAGATACGGACATGAGCCAGCGGATGCGATAATCTAATTATCCCTTGTGCAGCTGACTCCCCCAGACTGATTTCTTAGACGGACAATATTGGGTTCCTTAGAACCGATCGTGCACGGCCAGCCTGTGTCAATAGAGGATCGTCGCCATCAAAGGTTGGCGAGGCGACACTCACAGAGATAAACGTCTTACTGCTGACCGGTGATAATGACTGGTATTGTTACAATAATACCCCAGTTCACCTGGCGGAACGTAAACAATTCTGCGTGTAAAGCAGATACGTCCGTAGGGGAGTAGAGTGTTATAGACTTCATCCTACTAATCCAACAAAGAGAGTAAAAAGAATGAAAAGGCATGATTTATGCCAAATAAAAGCGATTGGTGAGAAAAATGAAAAAAGAAATGATACTGCCGTAGTGGCTAAAGGTGTGAGAAAGCCACCAAAAGAACACGTACAGACGTTCTGTGATAATTGGAAAGCTCTTGTATTATGAAACTAAATTATACAATTTTACCATCATTTCTTGACAGGTTACTTGCGAAGAGATCTGTGAAATCAGAATAAAATACATTGTTGGTCTCTATATGGGCTGATTTTTATGGGTGCTCAACATAACTTTCAGTCAAACACAGTCCATCCATCGCGCTGTTTCCGTATTTTCCCGAAAAACTAGGGGAAATTATGGACGTTCAGATGCAGGGATATAAAAGATGCAGATAATATGTGTGTATGTGTGTGTATGTGCGTGTGTTTGTGAAACACATTTGACGCTGGAGTTGCACCAGTGCGCCTTCATAGATGGGTGCTTGCCTGGAATAAAACGATTGAAATGATTTGACAAGATCACGTGAGCGGAATTGACGGATAGAACCAGAGAAATATCAGTGGAACAATAGGTGAGAAGATGACGCTGACGATGGATAGAACATGCTGACGATGGATAGAAGACACATTTAGAAAACCAGATGAAAGCATTGCAAGGTAGCGCTTCTTTTAGAATACCCAGGGTAAGAGACATAGGTGAAAACTAAACAATACACGCAGAAGGCAATTAGCCAACGCATATGAATGGGTTAGAGAAAGACCTTGAAGGGATGGCACAGACCATAATGCATGGTCTGTATTACCACGAGAACTTGAAAGGTAATGAATTACTGTACCGTTAACAGATGTAGGGAATAAAGGCAGCGCTGAAAGGCACGAAATATCGATTAGCCAGGTTGCTGAACAAGTCAAATGTCAAAGGTCGTACTGGGCGGTTCATCATCTATGTACATCAGCTGCTAGAGCGGGTCTGATACAAATTAAAATGGCTGTTTTACCTACGTCCTCCAAAACTGTGCGGGAGCTGAATGATGTAATCTTTAGTTATTCATGTGTGTTTGTATGCGATTTGAGAGGGGGGAGGGGGTGTTTGTCCAAGCGCGTATGCGAGCTCCTGCATACACTTGTCATTAGCCTTTTCATATTCTCTCTCACTCTCTCACTCTCTCTCTCTCTCTCTCTCTATCCGTAGTTTTTGTCCATATAGGATAGACTATCCTTTCTATATCCCTCTGTAGTTCTAGCGTTCTCCCGGGGGGGTCTTTGATCAGGCATAGAAAGAATAGGCCTACTTCTCCGTTAGGCCTGTCGTTTGAGGAGATTAACACGAGTTTGTGTATGTGAAGGCCAGCCACATTATTTAAAATAAATTGCTACAGACACCACTGCTGCAAGAGTAGAAAAATGTTCTTGGTGAAAGCTTCCTGCATGTAAGCCAGCTACAGTCGTGACTCTATACTTCATTGGGAGCAAACAAGAGACAATGACATTATTTTCTGTATGTCTTAATTAGCATCATCCAGAACCAAAGAGTGTGTGTGTGTGTGTGAACCTGTGAGGAATACGTGGAAAAGACAATGACAATCATCTTTTAAATGAATAGGCGTATGTGAGGGGGGAACCATCAGGGCCATTCGGCCTGGACCTCACGTCATAGAGTGCATCACCTCGGCCTTTTTTTAATATGCCTTTCTTCACATTAAAATATGTGTTACCCTCTTCTCTAACATACACGAGGCCTCACAATGTGAAATGGCCCCGAGCTTCTCTGAGCTCTCGGAGGGCCTATGAGTGAGTGAGTGAGCGAGCTAGATTAAGTGAGCTGATGTGTGAGTGAGCATTTGTGTGTGTATCAGCGAACGGATGCTATGTGTGAACTAGTGTGTTTATATCCTGGTCTGTGAGTGAGCTGGTGTGTGAGTGAGCTGGTGTGTGAGTGAGCTGATGTGTGAATGAGCTGATGTGTGAGTGAGCTGATGTGTGAGTGAGCTGATGCGTGAGTGAGCTAGTGTGTGAGTGAGCTAGTGCGTGAGTGAGCTGCTGCGTGCGTGACATAGAGTATACGTGAGCTGGTGTGTGAGTGAGCTGGTGTGTGAGTGAGCTGATGTGTGAGTGAGCTGATGTGTGAAAGAGCTTGTGTGTGTGTATCAGCGAGCGGATGCTATGTGTGAACTAGTGTGTTTATATCCTGGTCTGTGAGTGAGCTGGTGTGTGAGTGAGCTGGTGTGTGAGTGAGCTGGTGTGTGAGTGAGCTGGTGTGTGAGTGAGCTGGTGTGTGAGTGAGCTGATGTGTGAGTGAGCTGATGTGTGAGTGAGCTGGTGTGTGAGTGAGCTGATGTGTGAGTGAGCTGATGTGTGAGTGAGCTGATGTGTGAGTGAGCTGGTATGTGAGTGAGCTGGTGTGTGGGTGAGCTGGTGTGTGGGTGAGCTGATGTGTGAGAGAGCTGATGTGTGAGTGAGCTGATGTGTGATTGAGCTGATGCATGAGTGAGCTGATGCGTGAGTGAGCTGGTGTGTGAGTGAGCTGATGTGTGAGTGAGCTGGTGTGTGAGTGAGCTGGTGTGTGAGTGAGCTGGTGTGTGAGTGAGCTGATGTGTGAGTGAGCTGGTGTGTGAGTGAGCTGATGTGTGAGTGAGCTGATGTGTGAGTGAGCTGGTGTGTGAGTGAGCTGGTGTGTGGGTGAGCTGGTGTGTGAGTGAGCTGGTGTGTGAGTGAGCTGATGTGTGAATGAGCTGATGCGTGAGTGAGCTGATGTGTGAGTGAGCTGATGTGTGAGTGAGCTAGTGTGCGAGTGAGCTGATGTGTGAATGAGCTGATGCGTGAGTGAGCTGATGTGTGAGTGAGCTGATGTGTGAGTGAGCTAGTGTGCGAGTGAGCTGATGTGTGAGTGAGCTGATGCGTGAGTGAGCTAGTGTGTGAGTGAGCTAGAGTGTGAGTGAGCTAGTGCGTGAGTGAGCTGCTGCGTGCGTGACATAGAGTATACGTGAGCTGGTGTGTGAGTGAGCTGGTGTGTGAGTGAGCTGGTGTGTGAGTGAGCTGGTGTGTGAGTGAGCTGGTGTGTGAGTGAGCTTGTGTGTGCGTGAGCTAGTGTATGAGTGAGCTACTGTATGAGTGGGCTGTTGTGTGATTCAGCTTATTGTGTAAGTCAGCTGGTGAGTGAATGTAGAGAGGGAGGAGCCTGATGCAGAGTCAGCATCAAGTGGATCAGGTCAGAGCAAGATATTGAAATCATCTCTCTGGGTCTCTCTCAATCTCTCTCTCTCTCAATCTCTCTCTCTCTTTCTCTCTCTCTCTCTTTCTTTCTTTCGCTGCAACTACGTTTCTATGTCTCTGGGTCTGGGAATTGTCTCCTCGTCCATCCAGTGTCCAGGTTCAATTCCCCGCCTCCCATTATCCAACAATCTTGACGCATGCGCTCTTCAAACTTTAATCAGACCCCAGACAGGAAGAAAGTTTAATAAAACACCAACAAAACACGTTATGATAATGCGGCTTACACGTGAGTGAAAGAAGACATGAATCAAGCAAGAATGAATGCTGATAACAGAAGGCAGGGTGAGTCAATGAACTCACAGATTAGAATAACAACTCACAGGCTACTAAAATTGCGATTAACTTCCTCCCACATATTTGTTTGCGCAGATTTTTCCAGCTCTGCGGACCAATCTGTTCCAGTTTGTTTTTGTACCGCCAAGAAATTTGTAGAGTCCACATGAGTATTACCTGGCATATAGCGAAGAATCGCTAGGTTCTGCAAAATCTCGTATGTGTGAACTATTGGCAGGGATTAAGTTACAGAGCTTTAAAATAATCGTTTTTACACGTTTTTCCTGGTTAGGAATTTAATCTGTGTATGAGTGTTCAGTGCATCGTGTCTTTGATTAAACAAACAACAAATAATCGCGGATGTAGAAACAGCGCTCGCGTATTTGTGGGCGTTCGCATACTTGCAGATCTCATTGTTTGAATCAATACCGTTGCACGTGACCTGAGCGCGAGCCTTCTGAAAGAGGAGGGAGGCCACGGCATGTCGAATTAAGTGCGTAAGGGGTGAGATCAAGAAGCGCGCAATGACATTTACAGAATGCGTGTAGGGAAGATTCGTGTGCGTAAGACTGAAAACGGCTGCGTGAAGATAACAGAAAGATGAGCACGTATCCACATCAGACCAAGTGCCGACTCCGTATTTCATTTTGACTGTAATTTATTGTTCTTATAACACCCTAGGGCGTCCTTGAATACGTCGGAGTATAATAAAAACAGAAAAAAGATAGTCCCATAGTATATACTACCGAAAAGGAGTGTTAGAGATTGCACCAAAACTAGGTCACAGCTATTAGGAGGTGGGGGTGATCGGTTCTCTTCCTCGTTGCCACTGCCTTCATTAACTCAAAATCAGTGTCAGGCAGCCAAATACAGCTGGATAGACTGGAGCGTGACACTACATATAAGGTTCCAAGCGCAGAAAATTTGCCTGGAGAAGCACGCGCATTAACCACTCTACCACCGATGCTCCACAACAAAGTCATAAGTAAATAAATGATTGCGTTTTATGAAATAATGGAATCAAAATATAATTTTGAATAGACATAAAAATTATCTGCACGCATGCGCGCACACTTACACACACACATACATACATACACACACACACACACACATCTATTCACTTGTTAAATGCAATAAAACAATAAAACAGTAACTGAGAAAATTCAAGACAACACAGAAATATAACGCAACTAGAGTATCTAATTAACTGGTGTACAAAAATGGTTCACACATTTAGACAATGTGTTGCTATAGTCCGTTCGGAAATTCGTGCCCACAGAAAGCGTCAATTTTCTCCAAAACTGTTTGTTGTATGGACATGAATTTTTGCATGCAGTCTTAGATTTTCCATGCAGTTATTAAAATATTTTTTACCCTTACAAAACTCATGTCATGTTCGAATTTTCTTATTTACGTTATATAAAAAACTCTTACTGTTGTCTGGGTTAATTTTTAGTAGCTTTACAGGAAAGTTACAAGATCCGTTCAAAAATATTTTTTTTTGGTTTGAATTAGTTACTCGCGACTGTGTACAATAGGTGCGCACTTGTGCGGACATGTAGTCACAACACTAATTCAAACCAAAAAAAAATATTTTTGAACGGATCTTGTAACTTTCCTGTAAAGCTACTAAAAATTAACCCAGACAACAGTAAGAGTTTTTTATATAACGTAAAGAAGAACTGTGGTAATGTGGGATGTTATAAATATTTATAGGGGACTTAGTGTACTGACTGAGATCAGCTGTGAAGGTATCTGTATCTAATAGGTGTAGTGTTTTACAGATAACCTTACTTGCTACCACATTTATAACTCAGTCAGAATTATTCTGGAATATTGTGATGACTACGTTGAATGTCTAGGGTTATGAAAATGATGAAGTGTAAGTCACAACAACAACAGACAGATAAACAATTTAATTTATTCCACAACACTTTACAACACTGTGACACTCACACACATGTAACACTCTATAAGACTATCTTAAATGAGTCAAGTGTAAAGTTTCAAATATATGTGTAATAACTCCTTTCATTAATAGATATCCTGATTCAACTACACAGTGAACCAGGAATCACAATCAAATGTAATTACAATTTGTATGTACACAATTTATAATTATGATCTTTGTATTGACATATTTTATTATTATTATCCTATGTGTGTAAGTTGTGCAGTAGTACTATGAGGTAATACTGGTTTTGTTTTTCAAGCTAGGTTGTTGTTTGTCATCATGACTTTAAGTGATTGATTATCGTGGAAATAGTATTGGGAAAAGTTCACAGTTCCTGTCATTTGAAACAATGTATTGTCCCTCTGTGTTTAATATAATGTCAATTTTTGAGGGGGGGGGGGGGAACGGACACATAATGTTGAGCTGCTCTGGCCACAGAAGCTTATCTTTCGTGATGGCGACAGGAAAAGACTCCTCTGCTCGATTGCTTCACTGTGTTCTGGAGACACCTCACTGGTCGCTATCTGGACCAAGGAGTATGCTGTCAGCCTCTGGATTCAGCAAAACTCAGACCAGGTGCTGCTTCAATAACTTAGGACCACGGTCCCACAATTCATGGAAATAATACACAAATACGTTGACTGGCGATGAATATGGCACAAATTCCGATCTGCCTCTGTCCCAGGCTTTTATTTAGAAAAAATATAAGCTGGTTCTCAACGCACTGTTTCTGAGTAAGTTTATTTTAAAATGTGGCACTGAACTGACGCTCCTAATTGACTATATTGGCGGGTCTAACCAATCGGGCCATGTTTACACAGCTTTTCAAAAAAAGTACCCTTCTCACGTTTCCCCTAACAACCAAAATTAGTATTTATAGTCCGACTAATCGTGTTTCAGAGTTCTTCACGAAGGACAGCTTACAGAACCGTTTGGGATAAGAACAGGAGTGCGACAGGGATGCCTCTTGTCTCCATTTCTTTTCTTGCTGGCAATAGATTGGGTTATGAGATCATCGACAACACACAACAGAAATGGAATCCAGTGGACTCTGACTAAGCAGTTGGATGATCTGGATTTTGCTGATGACTTGGCTCTTCTGTCCCATAACCGTAATCAGATGCAGGACAAATTGAAAACACTCGATGAGAGGTCAAAGCAATTGGGTCTGAAAATACACAGGGAAAAGACAAAAATAATGAGAATAAATGCAGGTAATGATAACAGGGTTGAACTTGAAGAAACACCAATTCAAGATGTAGAATCATACACATATCTTGGCAGTAATATAGACAAAGTTGGAGGGACAGACAGCGATATCAAAATAAGAATACAAAAGGCAAGAGGAGCTTTCATTGCATTGGGAAATATATGGAGATCAAGAGAAATCGGATCCAACACGAAAATAAGAATCTTCAACTCAAATGTGAAGTCAGTCCTATTGTATGGCTCGGAGACATGGAGAACAACAAAGACAACAACCAAAAAGCTACAGACTTTCATAAATGGGTGCTTGCGTAGAATAGAGGGATTAAAATGGTATGACAAGGTTACCAACGTGGAACTGATGACAAGAACTAGACAAGTGCCAGTGGAACAAGAGATGAGAAGAAGACGATGGCGATGGATAGGACACACACTGAGGAAACCTGTTGATAGCATTACAAGGCAGTCCTTGTTCTGGAACCCCCAGGGCAAGAGAGGCAGAGGAAGACCAAGAAGTACATGGAGAAGAGAGTTGGAAACAGAGGTGAAAATGATGAGGAGAACATGGAAAGAACTTGAGATGATGGCACGGGACAGGAGGACTTGGCATGTGTTTGTTGAAGGCCTATGCTCCTTTGGGAGTGGAGGGTTATGAATGAATGAATGAATGAATCGTGTTTCGCCTTACATTTACTTCTATCCAATCAAATAGGATTTAACATGGTGGCCTATTTCCCGTAAAATGGTGGTTTCAAAACATGCCACTGTGCGATTATTATTTGGTGTTGTCTGACACCCTCACTATTTTCTTTTGGCTATAATTTGTTAATTCCTAGACTATTTGCGTAACACTTAACCTATTCTTTGTCAGCAAGTCCTAAGGAACCCAAATATATAAGCTTTAAGGGAGCTAAGTGGCGGCGTTCGAAATATGTATTTTCTTCTAGGATAGTCGTGCTGTTACCACCTCCTCACTTCCAAACTTTAGGGTGTCTGCTGTACTGTCAGGCTTTCAAACGTAAACCAGTATAATGTCATGTTTCCCAATAAGCATTTTACAGGTTTTTAAACCTAACTCTCGTATGGGTAGTGTTTTTTATCACTGTCTATTTGAAAAAAAAAAGCTAGTGCTTCATGCCTTTCGCGTTGGGGGTGGCATTAATTGTATATCGCGAGACGCGTGTTAGTGTTGCCGGCGTTCCTGCTTTCAGCCCTCCCTCTTTCTATCCTAATTCCATCTGTCTTTTCATTACGCAGTGTATTAATCTAGGTCATTAATCAGCTTGCGTATCTCAAGGTTTTCTTAGAAATGCAGTACACGTTTTATTGTTTTGTGGAAACGCGTGTATGCTGCTGTAGGCTTTACTAGTAAACGCGCAAGCGTGAGAATATGCAGACGAAGCAGAAAAAGGGGGATCTCGAGTACAGTCATTGTGACAGCACTGTTCTTTACCATTCTTCTTTCCCTTTTATTGAATTTATGTGTTAGGCTTTACATTTACCATTTAATTTATATATGTGGATTTAGAATGTTTCACGACAAGAGGTTCCCGATCCTCCCAGATATTATCTACATGTCATTGACTGTCTCCATCTATCTGTCTTGCTATAGAGATTCCCGATCCTCCCAGATATTATCTACATGTCATTGACTGTCTCCATCTATCTGTCTTGCTATAGAGGTTCCCGATCCTCCCAGATATTATCTACATGTCAATGACTGTCTCCATCTATCTGTCTTGCTATAGAGGTTCCCGATCCTCCCAGATATTATCTACATGTCATTGACTGTCTCCATCTATCTGTCTTGCTATAGAGGTTCCCGATCCTCCCAGATATTATCTACATGTCATTGACTGTCTCCATCTATCTGTCTTGCTATAGAGGTTCCCGATCCTCCCAGATATTATCTACATGTCATTGACTGTCTCCATCTATCTGTCTTGCTATAGAGGTTCCCGATCCTCCCAGATATTATCTACATGTCATTGACTGTCTCCATCTATCTGTCTTGCTATAGAGGTTCCCGATCCTCCCAGATATTATCTACATGTCATTGACTGTCTCCATCTATCTGTCTTGCTATAGAGGTTCCCGATCCTCCCAGATATTATCTACATGTCATTGACTGTCTCCATCTATCTGTCTTGCTATAGAGGTTCCCGATCCTCCCAGATATTATCTACATGTCATTGACTGTCTCCATCTATCTGTCTTGCTATAGAGGTTCCCGATCCTCCCAGATATTATCTACATGTCATTGACTGTCTCCATCTATCTGTCTTGCTATAGAGGTTCCCGATCCTCCCAGATATTATCTCCATGTCACTGACACAATTATCGTCATTGTCCTGCACCTTACTAAACATGAGACCACCGCTTCAGCTGGACACCCCCCCTTCCCGGAGCTCCACGGGGCATTTATTGACATGAACAGGAAAAAGTAGACCCATAGCAGTTACAGCCGTAGAGAAATGAAGTGTTAGAGATTAATTATACTAGGTCCAGCTTTTTAGCCGGTGGGGTGACTAGTTCCCTTTCTCGCCGTATTGTGCCTTCCCTAACTGAACAGTAGAATCACGTACCCATTTACCGCTGAGTAGACTGGAGCGTGACACGTTTCGATCCCAGAAACAGGCAACTTCTCTACCAAAGGACAGCGCTTTAACCGTTCTGCCAAGTGACATAGTCTACCCCAATCATAATCTACTAGAGGTTGGACAGGATATTTTGTCTATTCATTAAAAAAATGTGTGGGTAGGGGTGTGTGTGTGTGTGTGTGTGTGTGTGTGTGTGTGTGTGTGTGTGTGTGTGTGTGTGTGTGTGTGTGTGTGTGTGTGTGTGTGTGTGTGTGTGTGTATGTTTTTTTAAAAAATGTCTTCACTGTTTTTTTTATTTGGTAGAGTAAACAGGACACGAATAGCGATTTGCACCTCTCGTAGCGGCAAAAGAAAGGAATTTTTATTGCATGTTATTAAGACTTTTCTCTTCATTTCTGCAAGAGACAAAGACGGAAAGAGACAATTCATGCATTAAAATTATTATTTATACATAATCATCATCATCATCATCATCGTCATCACCATCTGCTCCATACGGACCATAGGTCTTCAACAAATTCAGGCAAAACTTTCTTGTCCTACACGATTCTTTAATGATCTGTCCATGTGTTCTTTATTGCGCATACCTGTCCCTTACTCCCTTTATCCTTGTGTTTTTGGGTGTCCCTGACCTCTGTTACCCTGGAGATTCCTGTACAAGTACTGGCTCATAATGCTACCAACCAGTTTCCCTAGTGTGTGTCCCATCCAACGTCAGAGTCTTCTTCTCATCTCTTATTCCACTGGCACTTCTCTGGTTCTTTTTATCAGCTCCACATTGGTAATCGTGTAGTAACATTTGAATCCTTCTACTCTATGCAAGATGGGAGCCGCGCTGGTGTAATGGCTACAACGTTGTACTGGCGACCAGGTTTTCAAGGTTCAAGCCCGGGCGTCAGCGTTTGAAGGAATGTTTACGACCGGGAATTTGACTGAATAACCTGAACGGCTCCTGCACATAAACCCCCTGTGGATGAAGCTCCTGACCGGGTTGGAAGGAAAGTCCACTGACCCCCCAGCCTCGCAATGACATGTCATTGGGCCAAAAGGGCTGGAAAGCTCAAGTGCCGCTGGTTAAAAAAAAAGAAAAAAACTCTATGCAAGAACTCATTTAGGAAATTCTTTAATTTCTTTGTTTTTAATTATTACAGAGTGAGGACAATGGTCTGAGAGAGCACTGTTTTTTTTTTTGGTTTTTATTTTTGGTGGGTCTCCTCAGAGCCCTCTCTAGAACTAATTGTTTAAAACTTTAGAACTGGATTATGTTCCCTTTTCTCGAAGTATTTAATGATTTCCTCCCTTGGCACGTCCCAGCTAGTATTTTAAAATATTAACTTACAACTTCACAACTGCTATTGCCTTGTTGCCTACAATATTATATTAATATAAAGGTAATATGTAGTGCCGTAGGGCAGTCAAGTGTTAGAGAGTTCATCATACTAGGTCCAGTTTTTTTATTAGCTGGGGGTGACCAGTTTCTTTCCTCGCTGCCTTTGCCTTCCCTAACTCAAGAGCGCAGACAGTTTTTAGTTGCCCATTTGCAGCTGAGTAGACTGTCAGTTAGGAGACTCTAGTATGTGGTTTTGCATGCGGCTGGCAACCTCGCGATATAAAACAATCTGCTACAAAAGCGACTGCTGCAAGAAAATGCTTACGTACAGGCATCAGCAAAGTGGACAAGCTGCAGTGTTGGACCATGCTCCATTACGAGCAGAAAGTATAATGATGAATTATGAGGGTACACAGGCAATGACTAGGACAATGAACCTTGCCTACGTAACGACCTCAAAGCCTTTGTCGGGAACAAATGGACGAAAACTGAAGAGAAAGAGAGTGAGAATTATGTAAAATACATGACAAGTAAATAAAAATGATACAACTTGTAGATGAACGTTGCTGACGACGCTTGCGACGAGGAAAGGGGAATGATGACGAAAGAAAGGGGGGGGGGGGGCAGAGAGAAAATGTGTATCCTCATGCATTCTGGGCGTGTACGTAGAGGTATCCTGTGTCGGGCTGAACGCGCATTCCATCTCGTGGATATCAAACAACTTACTAATCTCGTTTGTCAGGAAGAAACAACACTTAATTCAGGACCGCACAACAGAGAACTAATCTTGTCTGGGAAATTTAAGACCAGATTGTTGTCACTGAATTTGTCAGCTACTGGAGGTAATAACTGCGCGCGCGCGCACGCGCACGCACACACACACACGCGCACACACACACACACAAATCAGTACTCGTGACTAAGTTGGCTGGTGGTACTAACACGTGACCTTAGACGGTAGAACAGACATATAAGTATGTACATTTATTATGGTTTATGGGGGTTTGTTTCGACAAAACAATTTCAATGTTTTTTAAATACAACGAAATACAATAAGAAATACAATAAGCGACACCACTGAAATCTCCCAATAATGCAGCTCACACTAAGCAGTAAGGTAAAGAGAAAGGTAAAGGATCCTGTTACACGCCCGTTGAGGCTTATTGGGAATATTGTGTTAGGCCCATATTTTCTTGACCATCGTCACACTACGGGTGATGTGGTCAGCATCATGCCGGCCGCCTTAACCTTCCCCGAGTTGCTCTGGTACCCAATTCATGAGGCTGGGTCGACCCCGGAGCGGTGTGCGGTCCGGATACCGCCTCAACTGGGGACCAAACCATAGATCACGAGTTAGGAAACCAGTGCATTAACCACTGCGCCACCACGGCTCTCTACTAAGCAGTGATACATACTTAATAGAAAGACAATCAAAATACATTCTTTCATTCAGCAGTTCTCTTGAAGAAAATCCGCATTAAGTTTCCAAATCTAAATTTGTGCACGTGTTCAAAAAGAGTGCGAGCTATATCGCGCGAATTTGATTCATTCACCGCAGCTGGATCAGCGATGTGGTAACTAACACAAATCTGGAGTTAACCAGCGTGAGGACATGAGCAGACATTCTAGCCTATTTCTGTCGCTGACATCAGTTGTAGGAAAATTAATGGCTTGTAAATGATACACTCATAAATGCAAATGCTCAACTGAAATGTTCAGTTAATCCTATTATATGGATGTCAAACGTGGAGAACAATAAAAATGACACACAAGAAGTTGTGGACGGCCATATGGGTGCATGTGTAGAATAGAATGATTAAACTGATATGACAAGATCACCCATGTCGAATTGATGACAAGAACTAGACAGGTGCTAGTGGAACTGATGACAAGAACTAGATAGGTGCTAGGTGAACTGATGCTAAGAACTAGATAGGTGCTAGGTGAACTGATGACAAGAACTAGATAGGTGCTAGGTGAACTGATGCCAGGAACTAGATAGGTGCTAGGTGAACTGATGACAAGAACTAGATAGGTGCTAGGTGAACTGATGCCAGGAACTAGATAGGTGCTAGTGAAAGTAATGACAAGAACTAGATAGGTGCTAGGTGAACTGATGCTAAGAACTAGATAAGTGCTAGGTGAACTGATGCCAAGAACTAGATAGGTGCTAGGTGAACTGATGACAAGAACTAGATAGGTGCTAGGTGAACTGATGCTAAGAACTAGATAAGTGCTAGGTGAACTGATGCCAAGAACTAGATAGGTGCTAGGTGAACTGATGACAAGAACTAGATAGGTGCTAGGTGAACTGATGCCAGGAACTAGATAGGTGCTAGTGAAAGTAATAATAAGAACTAGATAGGTGCTAGGTGAACTGATGCTAAGAACTAGATACGTGCTAGGTGAACTGATGCCAAGAACTAGATAGGTGCTAGGTGAACTGATGCTAAGAACTAGATAAGTGCTAGGTGGACTGATGCCAAGAACTAGATAGGTGCTAGGTGAACTGATGACAAGAACTAGATAGGTGCTAGGTGAACTGATGCCAGGAACTAGATAGGTGCTAGGTGAACTGATGACAAGAACTAGATAGGGGCTAGGTGAACTGATGCCAGGAACTAGATAGGTGCTAGTGAAAGTAATGATAAGAACTAGATAGGTGCTAGGTGAACTGATGCTAAGAACTAGATAAGTGCTAGGTGAACTGATGCCAAGAACTAGATAGGTGCTAGGTGAACTGATGACAAGAACTAGATAGGTGCTAGGTGAACTGATGTCAGGAACTAGATAGGTGCTAGGTGAACTGATGACAAGAACTAGATAGGTGCTAGGTGAACTGATGCCAGGAACTAGATAGGTGCTAGTGAAAGTAATAATAAGAACTAGATAGGTGCTAGGTGAACTGATGCTAAGAACTAGATACGTGCTAGGTGAACTGATGCTAAGAACTAGATAGGTGCTAGGTGAACTGATGCTAAGAACTGGATAAGTGCTAGGTGAACTGATGCCAAGAACTAGATAGGTGCTAGGTGAACTGATGCCAAGAACTAGATAGGTGCTAGGTGAACTGATGACAAGAACTAGATAGGTGCTAGGTGAACTGATGCCAGGAACTAGATAGGTGCTAGGTGAACTGATGACACGAACTAGATAGGGGCTAGGTGAACTGACGCCAGGAACTAGATAGGTGCTAGTGAAAGTAATGATAAGAACTAGATAGGTGCTAGGTGAACTGATGCTAAGAACTAGATAAGTGCTAGGTGAACTGATGCTAAGAACTAGATAAGTGCTAGGTGAACTGATGCCAAGAACTAGATAGGTGCTAGGTGAACTGATTACAAGAACTAGATAGGTGCTAGGTGAATTGATGCCAAGAACTAGATAGGTGCTAGATGAACTGATGACAAGAACTAGATAGGTGCTAGGTGAACTGATGACAAGAACTAGATAGGTGCTAGGTGAACTGATGCCAAGAACTAGATAGGTGCTAGGTGAACTGATGACAAGAACTAGATAGGTGCTCGTGGAACTGATGCCAAGAACTAGACAGGTGCCAGTGGATTTAATGACAAGAATTAGACCGTCGCTAGGTGAACTGATGGCAAGAACTAGATAGGTGCTAGTGGAAGTGATGGCAGTAACTAGATAAGTCCTAGGAACTAGACAGGTGCCAGTGGATTTAATGACAAGAATTAGACCGTCGCTAGGTGAACTGATGGCAAGAACTAGATAGGTGCTAGTGGAAGTGATGGCAGTAACTAGATAAGTCCTAGGTGAACTGATGACAAGAACTAGATAGGTGCTAGGTGAACTGATGACAGAACTAGATAGGTGCTAGGTGAACTAATGACAAAAACTAGGCAGGGGCTAGTGGAACAAGAGTTGAGAAGGTGTTGGCAATGGATAGGACACAAATTGATAACACCTATTGATAGGACACATATTGATAGTACCTATTGATAGGACACATATTGATAGGACACATATTGATAATACCTATTGATAGGACGCATATTGATAGGACACATATTGATAATACCTATTGATAGGATCACAAAGCAGTTTTTGTTTTGGAATCCCCAGGGAAAGTGAGATAAGAGGGAGACAAGAACTGGAGACACAAATGTAAGGGATTAAGAAAACGTGGACAAATGTTTAACATGTGGCACAGTACAGGAAGGCTTGCTATAGGTTTGTTGAAGGCCTATGTTCCTTGGGGAACTAAATATCAATTATTATTATTGTTCAAGGTAATATCTAAAAATAGAAGAAAGAAAAAAAAACTGCAGATATTAAGAAACGTAAAGTGACTCCACGCAAGTAGATTATTATGGAAGAAAGAGCAAATGTCACTTTCCATCATCATCATCATATTCTCTGTTTTCTCTTCTTATGAAGCAAGGGGCCACAACTGGAGCTGGCCTTTTTGCATGAAGCCTGCATCAAACATTCACATGTTCCTGCAGCCGTATTTTCTGTAGTAATTTGTTTTACAAGAAGAGGTAGCCAGCCCCTTGACAAATTTCATATTAGTCGCCTTGTACGACATGCCTGATGGAGCAGTTGTTCTATAGGTTTGAGCTTTACTAGCAAGAAGATAATTGTGTAGGTAATGTTTTTAGTTGTCTAGGACACGCCATGGGAGATAATGAAGTAAGGTAAAGGATCCCGTTACACGCTCATTGAGGCATATTGGGAATATGGTGTTAGGCCCATATTTTCTTGACCATCGGCACGCTAGGGGTGATATGGTCAACCTTCCCAGAAGTTGCTCTGGTACCCAATTGGGGTTGGGTCGACCCAGGAGCCGTTTGTGGCCTAAAAAAATCCCACCTCATCTGGGGATCGAACCATAGACCACTGAGCAAGGAAGCCAGTGCACTAACCACTATGCTACCGCGACTCCTTACATAATGAAGTGGGATCTGTTAAAAGATAATTGCACAGCCACGTTGTTCTCCCTTGTCCTCTCGTGTTATTTACAGCAATTACGGTTGATGATACATTGTCAGCAGAAATGTAATTCAGTAGGCACAATAGCTAGAGGATCTAGATTTTAATGATGGTCTGACTCCTGTGTGCCATAACTGTAACCAGATGCACGACACAATGAAAATACGCGATGACAGGTCCCCTCAAATAGGTTTGAAAACATACAGGGAAAAGACAAAGATTGTGAGATATAAAGAGTAATCTGGGCAGATAACAGGAGAACAGGTGCAGTTATTCTTCATGCAAGTCGTAAAATACAACTTTAGTGAGGTTGTGCCCTGGATTGGGAATCTCATCATGTACAAAAATTGCTGCAAGAAACATAACTTCAAGGGCACATTAACATTTTTTTTAATCGCAGGTTTCCTGCTGTTAAAGGTAGGGGCCACAACTACAGCTAAGGTCCCGTGTAAACCGGAGTCATTCATTTAATTGATACTACATATGTGGACACAGTGCAAATAAAACAATTACAGATTAAGAGTGCACACATAAGATAGAATTAAATCTAACTGTATAATTTTCTTTGTATGTCCTGAAATGTTGTGCGACGCACATTCACCCTCAGCGCCTTCTGGAAATACGTCTATAAACTGCAATCCATAGCGTGTGATGTCACGTAATTCAACACAACTGCGTGCTGATTGGCTAAAAATTAAGAAAAAATGGAAGATAGTTGACACATAGCTGGTCTAGCTCCCATCTTATCATCGTCATTTTAGCCTATTTTACAACAAAACTGGAGAAACGCACGAATAAACTAATAAGACTTTATTGCAGATATACGTTATTACGCCTGCACGTAGAATGGCGGCAGGCACAAGAACTCAGTGTAAATAATCTTCTTTCTTCGAACATCCTCAAGTGTCAGCTTGCAGGTGATTAAAGACAGCAGTGGTCAGCTAAATGTTGTACATTATTTTGGGCATGAAGGATGCATTTACCAAAGCGCTTTGAGATTTTAAAATAATATTATTCCAATATTTGGACTCATAAATAGTACGTAAAGTAAATACATTCATCCGCTGTAGCGGTTTTACCTGTTCGCTTCTATTAGACATAACACAAACAAAAATACATCAAAATAGTTAAAATCAGTATGTATAAAGGATTGTGATTGGTCCGGATTCCTTCTCGGTAGATGTAGGACAATTTTCTTTCTTCCTTTTCTTAAAATCAGTCATTTATGTTTGTAGTTTTATCAGAAAAATGAAATTTTTTTTTTTTAAATTGTTGTTTCCAAATTGATGTGAGAGTTGACTGGTTTTACTTGTTTGATGGAAGGTACAAGTTTGAATGAAGAGGAGAGGGAAAACTGAACAAATGAGAAATGGTGCCTTCCTCTGGATTTGAGGCAGAAATCGCATACCGTTCTTTTTTCCCGTCATGACGGGTTTCTTTCTAGTAATAACAAAAACACAAGCAAGCAATCTACAATCATTCAAATCAAGATGGAAGCTGATGACAGTGAGCGCATACCTACGTCAGACATGATTACGTCTCATGTTATGAATTGCGTGTACAACCCCACGCACGTTGTGCATCTCCGAGATACGTGGATTCTCCCCGGAGAAGAACTTTTGGCATGTCAGGGAACTCCTGGACGTACTGTGTCGAACTCTATCCCGGGCTTTCCTAATGTCCATTCTTGTTTGTTTAAATCCTACCACGTGGTACACAATCTTGGCTATCTGCCCGAGGTTAGCTAGCCGAAGAGTTATTGTAAGCCGGGTACACGCTTCTTGTGTCCTGGCACGTATCAGCCACCAGACAGCCATTACCGATATTGTGTCTCTCACCGCCTCGCAGATGGTTCTTACATCCATGTTCGATGATTCAGCGCGTCTCAGAACCGGATATGTGAGTTAGTAAGTTAAGGCTAACGGTACTTTTGGCTAGTTCCTCGTTTGATGTGCACTTTTTTTTCATTCACTGGTCAGTAAGCTGTATTCATCCGAGGAAATAGTTCGTGCTTCTATTCACAGATGAGCCAGGAGCTTGAAAAAAAAATATTCGTTTATAATTTCGAGGATTATGTCACAATTTCTGAAACTTGGATATACCTTTCTTTTTTCTACAAGAATTATCAATTCTCACAGCACTGAGTGTGTTTATTATAGTTTCTGTGGGATATTTAAAGAATAACACGTTCGAGCATTTTTAGAGAAAAAAAAGTTGTTTGTTGTATTCAAAACTTATTCCATTTCTTGTGAGCTTTGACATAGGTGTATGTGTTGAGACTGTGAGTGCTGTTGTATGTATCTGTGGGTATGTATTATTAGTGTCTGTCTGCCTGTCGGTTGTTGTGTGTATGTGTCTCTGAACACGTTTATGTGTGTGTCTAGTATCTGTGTGTATCTGTGTTTGTGTCTGCTCACTCTTTGAATCTCTGTATGTTTTTGTGAGTGCGTGTGTGTGTCTGAATATATATATATATATATATATATATATATATATATATATATATATATATATATATATATATATATATATATATATATATATATATATATATATATATATGTGTGTGTGTATGTATCAGTGCTTGTGTGTATCTTTGTCTATTGGCGTCTTTCTGTATGAGCGTCTATGTGTAACTATGAAAGCTGTAATTAGGAACAGCCGTTGACATTACTTGAAACCCCAGTGAGACACAACGGGAAACTAGGGGATAGGAAGCCAATGTTACGAGGATCTTGGTGGCAGGGCTGAATAAAGGCAGCCCAAAACAGAAAACCGATGACCAGCAACATTTTCAAAGCAATGTTCCGTAGGGAGCACAGATGCTAGACTCATGATTCATTTTATACGTGTGTGTATGTCTGTCTGTTCTTCTTGTGTGTCTTGCATGTATATATGAATGTTTTATGTCTGTATGTTTATCTATGTGGTATGTATGTGTCTGCGTATATGGGTGTATATTTATTTATGAGTCGATGTGTATGTGTGTCTACTTGCGTGTCTATAAGTGTGTCTGCGTGCGTGTTTGTATGAGTGTCAATGTGTGCGTCTGTATGTGTGACTACGTGCGTCCCAATGTAGATCTATGTGTCTATGTTTATAAATTTATACTATATCTACATGTGTCTCTGAATGTATATTTGTATGACCTATATTAGCGGTTACGCAGGAATGACCTCCATTTTCTTGCGCGTGCGAGGTCAAGATAACCAATAGATTGTCGAGAACGGAATCTACATTGACTGCTCCATCTTTTGAAAGTGCTCACTGCTGGAAGCACCGTTTTCTCTCACAATAGATAAGTGTAGCTAGGGCGTTTGGAAATGATATACTTTATAGAGCCAGGAAGGTCTTTGTTTATTCTTGCTTTCATCACGTCGTTATGGAAACGGTTTGTTTATAAATTTTCTTGAATCTGTAAAAGTTGACGTTGTTGACACAATTTATCAGACTCAAGCGAAGGCGAGTTAAAGTGTGTATCGCGATGATATTTTGCACGTGTGCAGTTTTCTGAATGAAGGAATATGGTGCATCGCAACGTAGCTGGAATGATAATTTGAACGGTTCGCGTATTTTCATAACTTCACGTGTGTTTTTCTGACAGATGAAACTGGCCTATTTATACTTCTTTATTCTTTGTTTTAAAACTTGTTCGACCAACTCTTGTGAAGATTCGTGGGGAACTGAAGTTATCGTTCTTGTGTCAAGTATGTCGCGTTGGGTGATGTGGGCCTGTTTTGTTGAAAGATTTCTGTAATATTGTCGAAATATCTCCTTCTTGGTCTTCTTCGTGTCCTAAAACCAGATAATCTACTGCAGCAGGTCCGTAGTAGTAACTTATAGGGCTCCAGTCTCGTGAGACAGACAAACCACGTTATTTTCTGTCTCGTCATATTTTATTTTTTAATGCAGGATGTTGTCCCTACAATGTTTCTGATATCATCATTTCCCATTATGTGACTTTTCGCTCCCTGCTATGGACAGGGCCATGTTAGACACTGATAGCAAAGAGTTGGTACGAATATACTAATTATTAATTGTCGTTTAGTTTACATACTGATATTCTGTTTATAATCTGTGCTAAAAATGAATATATATATAGGGTGTCCGAACGAGAACAGGTAGATTTTGTTTTTAAATAACTAGTCTAAAAGTGAAACAATTGTCAGTTTTATGTTACGTATGTTTTATTTAGACCTGGCAGTTATGTGTGGAACACTATATCATTTAAATGGCCGCCTCTGCTAGCCATACAGATGCGCGCCCTTTGGAGGACATTTTGCATGACATTTTCGCATGTTTCAACTTGTATAGCGGCGATATCCTCTCGAATATTGACTATGAGTTGCTCAATAGTCTGTGGCTTGTTGGTTATAGACCTTCCATTTAAAAAAAACCCATAAAAAAAAGTCTAATGGAGTTAAATCTGGCGATCTTGGAGGCCAGTCGATGTCGCCAAATTTCGAAATTAATTTGTCCGGAAACATCCTATTCAAAATTTCTCTTGTGTCGCGTGCTATGTGCGACGTGGCGCCATCTTGTTGACACCACATGTCACGTAGGTCCAAATCCTCCAATTGCGGACCGAAAAAGTTGTTAATCATGTCCCGATAGCGTTCGCCATTGACCGTAACAGCATTGCCATGAGTGTTCTCAAAAAAGTATGGACCAATCACACCTCCAGCCCACATAGCGCACCAGACTGTCACTCGCCGAGGATGTAGAGGCTTCTCGTGTATCTCTCGTGGATTTTCGCTTCCCCAAATACGGCTATTTTGATTGTTTACGAAGCCACTGAGGTGGAAGTGAGCCTCATCACATGATGATTTTCTTCCCAAATTCAGGGTCATTTTCAATGGCTTCTAACATCCAATTACTGTAATTACGACGCCGTTCGTGGTCTGCAGGTTGAAGAGCTTGCGTCAGCTGGATCTTATATGGGTGTAGGTGTAGATCTTTACGCAAAATTGTGTGTAAAGATGACCGAGATAGGCCAAGATCTTGTGAACGGTGTCTGATGGAGGTGCCCGGCATTTCAGCTACACTTTCACGCACAGCAGCAATGTTTTTCAATGAACGAGCGCTCCGAGGTGCTGGAGGCCTTGAGCGATTCACCATCGAACCAGTTTCTTCAAATACCGCCACTAAACGCTGAGTTGTGCATACTGCAGGCACATGATTACGACTCAAAATTTCACGTAATTTACGCCGAGTCACCGCAATTGAACACTGATTTTGATAATAAGTTTTAACTATTGAAACGCGTTGTTCATACGTGTACCTCCCCATAATGAATTTGCCACGTCTCTATTTGACGTCAGCCAAATATGAAGTGACAGAAACAAAATCCACAGAAATGGCGGGCAATTCAAATCTACCTGCTCTCGTTCGGACACCCTGTATGTATATATATATATATATACTAGGACGACGTGCACTACTTATTTTCTGTCATCATCATTATCATTCTTGTGAAACATGGATTCACCAGATCAGATTAACTCTTTGCGGAAGCCTACATCAACGCAAATTCTCTTGCAGCGGCGGTTTCAGTATCCATTTGTTGTACATGGTGAAGAGTTCAACACCCTGCTCAAATTCATATTAGTTGCTACTTTACGACATGCCTGCAGGAGCAGTCAAATGATTCTTCTCAGAGATATCCTTGAACATTACGGAGTAACTATACAATATGGTATAATATTAGTGTTATTATAAAACCCAACATTATTGTTATACACTGAATATCAACCAAAAATAAATATATTTCTTTAAATAAAAACCATGACCTAAAATTCTGTTTAAGAAATCTTATCATACAAATGTCAGTCGCCTAGATATCACTTAAATTCTTTCTAGCAAGCTCTGCTTGTTGGACTCGCCTGGACAGAAGTTGCCTATCTTGCAGTTTTAAAACAGGCGCAAGGGCGGTAATATCGTAATCTCACTAGAAAAATAAACACACTTTTAAGTTAGTTAAATACAACAGAGACTTTTTTTTGTTCCACATGAAACTCTGATTCTCTAGTCTAGTCTTTCAGTAGCTGACGATGACTTTTGTGAAGTAAATGTTTTGATTCGGTCATGGACTTTCGAGGTGAAAACGGCAAGAGGCTAAGTTCTGTGCTGGAGTTGTTGATTTTATATGCAGATGGATTGACGAAATAAAAGACGCTTTAGCCTGGTGGGGAACAACCTTGAGTATCGTTTTCTGAACCTCAGGTGTCTATGTTTTCGTCTGCAGATATAGTCGTCTACCATCCGTTTTCCCGATTCTGCACTGACTCATATCTGTTCTTGTAGTTAAACTAGAGTTATGCGCCTGTTCTGTACTCGCATCTTGGCTGCAGAAGGTAAACGTGTTTTTATGTCTGATGGAATTGACCTGAGGTTGAGATGAATTATTTTTGCACGTGTGATAGGGAGAAATGAATTACGTTTTCGTGTGGGATGTGAACAGATGAATTAGTTCAACATGGATGATATAAAGAAATGAAATCGTTGTGCATGTCTGGAATGGATAAGTAAATTAAATGCGTATACTTTTTAAACATTTTGTCTTTATATTTGAGCTCCTCTCAGAGCTCCTGCCTTCAACAAATAGTGCCAGGCCTTATTCACTGTGCTGTGCATTCAAGGTCTTTCCGTGTCTTCTTTATCCACTTTATCATCATCATTATCATCATCATTAGAATCATCATCATTATCATCATCATTAGAATCATCATCATTACTTCCCTTTTAGCTCTTTATTGAGCGTGAAGCCACGTGGGTTTGTTGACGCTCCGTTTATAGAAAACTTGCACCCAACTTTTCATGATATCATTATCCTCAATCATCAACCATCATCATTATCATAATGGTTTAGACATTCACTTCTCTCCACAACTCTCCGTTGTCAGTTATTCCACAGGATTGTTGTGTGTGTGACCACCTTCCATGCCCTGCTGTCAGTACGTTTAGTATTTTCTATCTCTGACTTCCTCTGTCCTTTCTTGCCTCTTTATTTCACATTGTTATCATTCGTTCCAACTTTTGTCTTCTCATACAATGTTCTGTAAACTTTCATTGCTTCACTTTATCTGTTGATATTGTGTGTCTCTTTTTGTTCCCAGTTTCTTGAGAACCTCATCATGAGGTTGTTAACTATTGCATTTTCACAAGACTTCTAAGAAACCACATATCATAATCAAAACTTGTAGTGTCAACAAAACTTGTCGTGTCAACAAAACGTGTCAAGTCAACAGAACTTGTCGTGTCAACAAAACTTGTCGGGTCAACAAACTTGTCGTGCCACCTTGTTGATTCATAATTTTCCTTGCGCTTAAGACTGAGCTTGAGACCACCACTGTATCTAGTGCTCTTGCAGGAAGCCTGTACCAAGGAGTTCATGCTCTTGTAACGGTGGTTTCTATGGCAATCTGTTTTACATGTTGAGGTTGCCACCTCTATGGAAGACCTCTTATTAGTCGCCTTGTAAGACATACCTAAGGGGACAGTAACCATTTTATTTTTGTTCTCTTCAGATAATTAGTTGTAGGCTTTCTTCCCTTTGTTTGAGAACGTCCTCGGTTTGTTTTCTGGTCGTTCCTGTTATCCTGTAGGTCAGTAAACGAGGAGTTGTGGGATTCTACTTTAGAACCAGAGCTCTCTAAAGATCTACCTTCATGAAACCTTGTCTGTTTTCTGGTTTCAGGATATTTAGAATCTGGAATAAGTGCAGCCTTATTGTAACTTTTACCTCTGTCGCATTATCTGTTCCTGTAATTCTATCGATAGACCGGTGGAAATGTTAAAGCTAAATGTTATTTTACCGAACGTTAACTTCACTTCAAAAAAAAAGTTGGCTTCATATCTTATGTAGTTTAAAGTGAATTTTAGTAAACTAGTTTGTGACTGGGAATGTGGCGAAAGTTCCTTTAAACATGGAGTCACTACAATTTTAAGTGCTGGAGGGAAAGCGCTAGTCTGCAATTTACTAAGGTGAAAAATTCTTTCTTTCCATTCGGCCATCTAGGAATCTACCACATGCTCTTCTGGGATCTACCGGTAGATGAAGTTCGACCGATTGTCGACCCCTGCTGTAGGTCTTCATAGGAACCACATTTCTGTTGCATATTTCCATTAACTGATCATGTACAGGATGACCTTTTTGGCAACATTGAAGGAAAACATGGCAACATTGAAAGAAAACATGGCAACATTGAAAGAAAACATGGCAACATTGAAAGAAAACATGGCAACATTGAAAGGAAACATGGCAACATTGAAAGAAAACATGGCAACATTGAAAGAAAACATGGCAACATTGAAAGAAAACATGGCAACATTGAAAGAAAACATGGCAACATTGAAAGAAAACATGGCAACATTGAAAGGAAACATGGCAACATTGAAAGAAAACATGGCAACATTGAAAGAAAACATGGCAACACTACAGGAGAACATGAAGTGCTTTGGTGGAGGCTTGCTGCAGGAAGGATGGCCAACTGCAGTGGATACTTCGTGCTCTGTTAAAAAAGAAAAGAAGAGACAAGTAGAATAGGTAACACTAGTAGAATTAAAATACTTCAAGAGACAGAACCATTAAGTCAAAACTTAAATGGCAAGTCGGAGTAAGGATAAGGCTCACAAAGAAGGGCGGCGGAAGAACGGGAAGAATAGAAGGAAGAAGGAGTAGAAAAGTGAGAAAAGAAAGAAGACCAAAAAAAAAAAAAAAACCAGAAGAAGAAAAAAGAGGAAGACGAAACAGATAATAAGAAAAGGAAGGGAAAAAAGAAGGAGGTGAATAGGAAGTAGGTATCGAAGAAGAAGAAGAAGAAGTCGAAAAAGAAAACAAGAAGACAAAGAAGAAGAAAATTTAAAAGAAGACAAACACGAAAAAGAACCAAGGGGAAGAAGAAAACAAAGAAGAAAAAGAGGACAGGAATGAGAAAAAAAGGAAACGAAGAAGAAAAAGAGTAATAATAATAATAATAAGAAGAAGAAGAAGAAATAGAAATAGAAGACGAAAATAAAGAAGACAAGAAAGAAGAAAATAAGGAGAAGAAAATAAAAAGAAAAAATAAATGCGAGTAGAAGAACAGACAAAACGAAAGAAGAAGCAGAGAAATTGCCTCGTAAGAAACAAAAAAGACACTAAGAAGTATAAACAGCATAAGACAGAAAAAACAAAGACAACAGAGAAGCAGTCTTTTATCAATGCAGACGCGAGCTGGCAGAAACTGCTGGAAAGTCTAATCTTTGAAGTCACGTGTGTGTTTTGTATCCATTGTCTTCTTGTTTGAACCGTTAATCTAGCGGTGTTTACAGCACGTGTTGAAGCCGTCTGCTTGGCTAAACATCCCTGTTCATTGCGCCAAAATGACTAGCGGTTTGAACCCACCTTGTCTATTAACTGACATGGGTTCAGTTCTACTACAACAGGGGCCGCCAACTCAGATGTTGTCAGGACTTACTTTAGAAAGACTGAGGTCTATAACGATCTACTTTGATGATATCATGTATGTTTCCTGTTTTCAGAATATCTAGACTTTTGATAAAGCCTAGCTTATAGTTAACTTTGGCTTATAGTTAACTTTGGCTTATAGTTAGCTTTCGTCTGTGTCGGAAGATCTGCTTCATGCAATCCCATCAACAGATGGGCTCGGAGTGGCTAAGAGGTATGGCGTCCGCCTCGAATTCTAGAGGTACCGGGTGTGGTAAAGTGGGATGTTATAAATTTTTATAGGGGACTTAGTGTACTGACTGAGATCAGCTGTGAAGGTATCTGTATCTAATAGGTGTAGTGTTTTACAGATAACCTTACTTGCTACCACATTATGCTTCAGTCAGAATTATTCTGGAATATTGTGACGACTACGTTAAATGTCTAGGGTATGTATATGATGAAGTGTAAGTCACAACAACAACAGACAGATAAACAATTTAATTTATTCCACCACACTTGACAACACTGTGACACTCACACACATGTAACATTCTATAAGACTATCTTAAATGAGTCACTGGTAAATTTTCAAATATCAATATGTATTAAGTACTTTCATTAATATATATGTCCTGATTCAACTACAAAGTGAACCACGAATCACAATAAATTTTAATTACAATTTATATGTACAGGATTTATCAATATGAATCTTGTAGTGACATATTTTATTAATATTATCTTATGTGTGTCAGTTGTGTAGTAGTAATATGAGGTAATACTGGTTTTGTTTTTTCAAGCTATGTTGTTATTTGTCATCATGACTTCAAGTGTTTGTTTATCTTGTAAATGGTATGGGGAAAAGTTCACAGTTCCTATCAATTTAAACACTGTATTTTCCCTCTGGTTTATTATAAAGTCAGATTTTGAGGGGGAGGGGGGGGGGGCATAATGTTGAGCTCCTCTGGCCACATAGGCTTATCTTTCGTGATGGCGGCAGGAAAAGACTCCTCTGCTCGATAGCCTCCCTGTGTTCTGGAGACACCTCACTGGTCACTATCTGGACCCAGGAGTATGCTGTCAGCCTCTAGGTTCAGCAAAGCTCCGACCAGGTGCTGCTCAATAGCTTTAGGACCACGGTCCCTGAAACAAGAAGGTTGTACCTCCTACTTCATAACTAGTTTATAATCCATTTACAGACTGAACACAATACATAACAAACACTGAGTTCAGAGCGGTAGGCCAACTGTCAGCTTCATCTGAAATAATTTACACCAGTATATTCCTCCCTAATGGTTACTACGCCTCTGCAATTCCAGCATTATTTCTTTCTAGTCGATAAGATAGGTGTCAGTGTACTGTTTGGCAATTCCATGTAGTTTTACTTTCCTCCGACACCTTCTGTTCAGGTTGGAGCACTATATAGGCTTTACCTCATGTTCGCTACTGAACCACACATATATACAGACATAAATTATCAATTTACATTCAATTTTCATTAAAAAGATATTGAATATATCAAGCTTACCACAATTCATGGAATAATACACAGTTACGTTGACTGGCAATGAATATAACACAATTTCGATCTGCCGATGTCCCAGGCTTTTATTTAGAAAAATATGCACTGGTGCTCAACGCACTGGTTCTTTAGTAAGTTTATTTGAAAATGTGGTGGTGACCTGACGCCTCTGATTGACTATATTCGCGGGTCTAACCAATCGTGCCATGTTTACCCAATCGTTTGAAAAAAAGTACTCCTACTCCTACTCCCGTTCCCTTAACTCTTCCCTTTTTCCTCCTCCCCTGACAACAAAAGATAGTATTTATAGCCCGACTAATCGTGTTTAGCCTTACATTTATTGCGCTCCAATCAAATCGGATTTAACATGGAGACCCATTTCCCGTACAATGGTGGGGTGAAAATCTGCCACTGAGCGATTCTGATTTTGGGTGTTGTCTGACATCCCTCACTATTTCTTTTGGCTATAATTTGGTAATTCCTAGACCAGTGGTGGCCAAGCTAAGGTTGGCCGAGGGCCAGATTATGGTAAAGGGTAACACCCGAGGGCCAGACCTATAAAATCCTTAAAAAATAACGTTCTGATATTTAGTTTTATATATATATATATATATATATATATATATATATATATATATATATATATATATATATATATTATATATATATATATATATATATATATATATATATATATATAATAATATATTAATATAATGAACCACGTACAGAAAGCAACGGCAAACTACTGTACTGCACATCTGCCAAGACATGTATACCAGTCTTCGAACTGAAATTACTGTTTAAAAAAATATAATGAATCTGATGTTTTAATTTGTTTTGTAATTTGTAATTTGACATGTAATTATTTATTTCAAACATACATTTGTGTGTTATTTCATTGTGAAGAGTGTGGCTTCAATCAACAATAAGAGGCCGACCAAAACAGGTTGGCGGGCCGGTCAAAACAGGTTGGCGGGCCGGATCTGGCCCGCAGGCCGTAGTTTGGCCACCGCTGTCCTAGACTATTTGCGTAACGTTTAACATATTCTTTGTCAGCAAGTCCTAAGGAACCCAAATATACAATTTTAAAGGAGCTAAGTGGCTGCGTTCAAAATATGCATTTTCTTCTACCTCCTGTTTACTTCGAATACGATGTGGTGTCTGGGTACTGTAATGTTTTCAAACGTAAACCAGTATAATGTCATGTTTCCTAATAAGCGTTTTGTGAGTTTTTAAAAACTAACTCTCGTGTGTGTAGTGTTTTTTATCACTGTCGATTTGAAAAAAGCTAGTGCTTGTGGCCTTACACGCGTGATGGTAGTAATTGTGTATCGCGAGACGCGTGTTTAGTGTTGCATGCGTTCCGGCTTTCAGCCTCTCCCTTTCTTTCTATCTTTAGTCCATCTGTCTTTCGTTTTTTGGTAACGTAGTGTATAAAACGACATGAATGGAATTTTAAATCTAGGTCATCTTGCGTATCTCAAGGTTTTTCTTAGAAATGGAGTACACATTTTATTGTGTTGGGGAAACGCGTGTATGCTGCAGAAGGCTTTTACTATCAACGTGAAACGTTACAATTTGCAGACGCAGGAGAAAACAAGGGGGATTTCGAGTACAGTCATTGTGACAGCACTGTTCTTTACCATTCTTCTTTCCTTTTATTGAATTTATGTGTTAGGCTTTACATTTACCTGATAATTTATATATGTGGATTAGAATTTCTCACGACAAATCCTCCCCACTTAAAACAGACGTTATATGTCAGTCTATAATTCTATATACACATAGAGAAATTTATTATTATTCCTGGGGTTTAGGGTGATTCTCATCACACGGATGGCGGCTTAAAAAATCCGCTCCCAGATTTGTTTTTCCACTTATATACTCTATGCTAAACTCAAATGGCTGCATCAATAATGACCAACGGAGTAATCTAGAATTCTCATGTCTAGCCTGTGCTAGAAACGATAAAGGTTTGTGATCCGTTTGCAACTTAAATGCCTTCCCATACAGATAAATATTGAATTTCTTTATCGCCCATATTACTGCAAGACATTCTTTTTCGCTAGTTGAGTAATTGGTTTCAGCTTTATTCAACTTTCTGCTAGCATATGCCACTGGGCTTAATTCCCCATCCAATGCATCTGATTTCTGTAGCAGAGTCGCACCTAACCCAATATTACTGGCATCCGTCCTTACTATGAATTCTTGACTTAAGTCAGGTAATTTCAAAATAGGTTTACTTGTGAGCTTTTCCTTCAATTCTTGGTAAGCCATTTCACATTGTGGTGTCCATGTAATTCGATCTGGATGTCCTTTACGTGTCAAATCAGTTAACGGTGCACATATGGAATTAAATTTTTTGATATACTTTTGGTAGAAACCACATAATGAGACAAAGGATCTCACGTCTTTCTTGGTTTGTGGTCTCGGGGCTTTCTTTAGTTTCTCTAAATTCTTTGGGTCAGGGGTCATGTTTCCCTGATAAACTGTGTGTCCCAAGAATTCTAATTCTTTACATCCAACGCAACATTTGGTTGGTCGGGCTGTTAAATTCGCTTCCCTAAGTCGATTAAACAGCATGTTCAGAGAGTCAATGTGTTCCTCAAATGTTTCTGTGGCTATAAGGATATCATCCATGAAATTTGTGATACATGGATTATTCAGAGGGTCCAATAATTTTTTCATCATTCTAGAGAAGACACTAGGCGCATTCTTCAATCCAAATGGCAATCTATTAAACTCATAGTGTCCTTCTGAGGTACTAAAAGCTAGGTATGGTCTAACCTCAGGCTTTACTGGAATCTGATAGTATCCTTTACTCAGGTCCACTTTTGAGAAATATTTAGCTTTATTTAGTCTGGCAAACAACTGATTTGTATCCGGCAATGGATCCACCTGTCCTTCTGTAATAGCATTCAGTCTCCTGTAATCTATACAGAGTCTATGTTCTCCAGAGGGCTTCCTTAAGAGTACAACACCGGAACTATACGAAGATTCACTGTGTGAAATAATTCCTTCCTTCAACAAATAGTCTATCTCTTCCTTCAAAGCTTTCTCCTTAGCAAAAGGAATCGAATATGGTTTCATACAGACAGGTGTGGGGTCTATCAGTTTCATATCATATTCCAATAAGTTTGTATGCCCAGGTCGGTCTGTTAACACCTCTGTATGAGTATCTAGAACCTGTTGCACTCTCTCTCTTTCTGAGTTTTCGTTAAATGTGTACTGATTTTCACCTGTGCCGCTGTCTCACAGGGGTGTAATGGATATTCAAATGATGAAAGTGGTTCCTTTTTCATCTCCATGGCAATGGACAAGGTCAACAAGTGTGTCTCTTCCTGATGTTCTCTTTCCAAATATTTCTTCAGGAGATTCACATGATAGATTTTTTCTTTCCCCTTCTTATCTATCTTATAATTGGTTCTAGACACCTTCTCTAGAACTGTATATGGACCTTGCCATCCAATTTGTAACTTATTCTGACTACCGGGTAGAAGAAGCATTACCTTCTCTCCCACAGCCAAATCTCTGTCTTTAGCTTTCCTGTTATAATAGGCAGCATGTTTCTTCCTGGCTTGTTTCAAATTTTCATTGGCAAGTTTCCAGCCAGTTTTTAAACGAGTGGTCAGCTCATTCACATATTGGTATGAGGATGTAATATTTTCCTCTGCTTTTTCATCAGTCCACGTTCTTAACAGCGTTACATATGGACTTTAATTTTGGAAACTTATTTTTCTCCTGCACCGATATGGTCTCTTCCACTCGAAGCTCTATAGTGATGATTTTTCTTCCCAGAATTATCATGCACAAAACGACCGCTACCAATTTTCCTCTTGGGGCTTTCTCCCCACTTAAAATTCTTGATGAGAGATTTCCTCTCTACATCTTCTTCCTCCAGTTTGTTTAAGTCCGATTGAGGGATTTTCGGCTTATCCTGGGGTAAGACATCTTTTTGCACTCTCCGCATAGTGGCCATTGTAAAACAGTTAAGTGAAGCTTGTCCGTGAAAAGGGGCTTCCCATTCCCTTTGGTCCACTTTATCAAATTTATTTTTCCTTCTATTGTCAGGCCTGATTTTGCCCCATGGCGTGTCCAGGTCCTGATCAATGTTCCCACTTGTGGGTGTTCCCTCATGTGCTATGCTACACCTTTCTACAAAATTCTCAATGTCCCATCTTGCCTTGGGCCAATAATAATTGTGAGCCACCTTTTGGATGATGGTACCTATTTTTTTCATGGTCCCCATCTGGTTTCACATGTAGGCTCCTTATTAATTCTGCCCTATATCTTTTAGGAAGAACCAGCTGTCCCTGACCTTTGGATCTAGCTCCAGTCTTCCTATACATCAACTTGTTTTTCATGTAAAAATCTCCCTTGCCTGGAGTTGTATGACAAGTTGACAATTTCCTGAAACAAGGCTTGAGGGTCTTATCCCCAGCCTGTGCCTTCCTCATCTCTTCTGGAGTGGTATCTAACAGAATATCCTCCTCCTGTCTTGAGGTCGACCTGACCTGAAGGGTGGCCATAACAATAGGGTTCCTTCTGCAACGGTCAGTGTCATGATTGTTCATCTTACAATTTTTACACCACCTTTTCCCTTGGTTGAAAGATTTTCTTTCATCATATTTCCTTTCATCGAATTGTGGGGTTTTATTTTTATTGTCATACCGTGGCCTATCAAATTGGTGCTTACCTTTGTTTTGATCTCTAGGATCAAATTTATTAAAGTTCTGTGGTGCCCTAAAATTTTCTACCTGTTTCTTTTTATTACCTGATACCTCTGCCTGAGCCGCTTGATACCTTTCAGCAACATTTAGCAACTCACCCAGCCTCTCTGCACCTTGTTCCATGAGAAACTTTCTCAGGTCTGGAGCCATGGACTCTCTTAATTGTTCTATAAGGACCATTTCCTTAAGATCTTGGGTTTTCCCCAGAGAAGTCCATTTCTCCAAGTATGTCTCTAACCGTGCAGAGAACTGGTGATAGGTTTCACCTGACAGTAGTTTAGCATTCCTAAATTTTTTCCTATAAAATTCTGCGTTCTTTTCATATCTTAACAAAAGAGCCTGCTTTAGCATGTCATAATTTTCCTGATCACCTCTGCTCATTTTGGCAAAAACTTCATAAGCTGCCCCACGAAGCCCTTGAGATAACTTTAAGCTCCACCTTTCTCTCTCTAACCCATATGTGGTAGCTAATAGTTCATATCTATTTAGATAGCTCTCAATATCATCGTCTTTCTCAACAAAATGATCTAAATGAAAGTTCATAGCTGAGGTTGAGGCTCCCTGGCTAGCAGTGGCATCAGAGGTAAAGGGACTGGCACCATTTTCAGGAGCATGGCCTTGAAACTCAAACTCCCTTAGTCGTAACTCATGTTCCCTTTGTAATCTTTTATCTTCTGCTTCCCTTTCTGCAGCTAATCGCTTGTCTTCCCTTTCTGCAGCCAATCTTTTGTCTTCTCTTTCTGCCTCCAATTTCTTAGCCTCTTTGTCAGCCTCAATCTGCAACATCTTAGCCTCAGCCTCAATCTGCAACCTCTTAGCCTCAGCCTCTAATTTTCTTTCGGCCTCTTTTTCTAATCTTCTTTCTTCCCGTTCAATATATTTGTCACATTCAGCAGTGACATAAGCAATCATAATTTGCCCGTCCATTCCTAACTCTTTCGCAGTCTGTACAGCAGCAGATCGAAATTTTGCCAAGTCGGCCATTGTCTAACATGCAAATGTAACAATTCAATCTATCAATAATTATCTAAGGACACTACAGGCACTGAGAGCTCAACGTTATTTATTTTCACCCAAGGATACTTTTTAATTCTTATTATTCCCTGAAGTGAATTACCCCCAATATTTTTAATAGGGAAAGATTCAAAATCCCGAGAGCGAGACCCCAATATATGTGGTAAAGTGGGATGTTATAAATTTTTATAGGGGACTTAGTGTACTGACTGAGATCAGCTGTGAAGGTATCTGTATCTAATAGGTGTAGTGTTTTACAGATAACCTTACTTGCTACCACATTATGCCTCAGTCAGAATTATTCTGGAATATTGTGATGACTACGTTAAATGTCTAGGGTATGTATATGATGAAGTGTAAGTCACAACAACAACAGACAGATAAACAATTTAATTTATTCCACCACACTTGACAACACTGTGACACTCACACACATGTAACATTCTATAAGACTATCTTAAATGAGTCACTGGTAAATTTTCAAATATCAATATGTATTAAGTACTTTCATTAATATATATGTCCTGATTCAACTACAAAGTGAACCAGGAATCACAATCAATTTTAATTACAATTTATATGTACAGGATTTATCAATATGAATCTTGTAGTGACATATTTTATTAATATTATCTTATGTGTGTCAGTTGTGTAGTAGTAATATGAGGTAATACTGGTTTTGTTTTTTCAAGCTATGTTGTTATTTGTCATCATGACTTCAAGTGTTTGTTTATCTTGTAAATGGTATGGGGAAAAGTTCACAGTTCCTATCAATTTAAACACTGTATTTTCCCTCTGGTTTATTATAAAGTCAGATTTTGAGGGGGGGGGGCATAATGTTGAGCTCCACTGGCCACATAGGCTTATCTTTCGTGATGGCGGCAGGAAAAGACTCCTCTGCTCGATAGCCTCCCTGTGTTCTGGAGACACCTCACTGGTCACTATCTGGACCCAGGAGTATGCTGTCAGCCTCTAGGTTCAGCAAAGCTCCGACCAGGTGCTGCTCAATAGCTTTAGGACCACGGTCCCTGAAACAAGAAGGTTGTACCTCCTACTTCATAACTAGTTTATAATCCATTTACAGACTGAACACAATACATAACAAACACTGAGTTCAGAGCGGTAGGCCAACTGTCAGCTTCATCTGAAATAATTTACACCAGTATATTCCTCCCTAATGGTTACTACGCCTCTGCAATTCCAGCATTATTTCTTTCTAGTCGATAAGATAGGTGTCAGTGTACTGTTTGGCAATTCCATGTAGTTTTACTTTCCTCCGACACCTTCTGTTCAGGTTGGAGCACTATATAGGCTTTACCTCATGTTCGCTACTGAACCACACATATATACAGACATAAATTATCAATTTACATTCAATTTTCATTAAAAAGATATTGAATATATCAAGCTTACCACAATTCATGGAATAATACACAGTTACGTTGACTGGCAATGAATATAACACAATTTCGATCTGCCGATGTCCCAGGCTTTTATTTAGAAAAATATGCACTGGTGCTCAACGCACTGGTTCTTTAGTAAGTTTATTTGAAAATGTGGTGGTGACCTGACGCCTCTGATTGACTATATTCGCGGGTCTAACCAATCGTGCCATGTTTACCCAATCGTTTGAAAAAAAGTACTCCTACTCCCGTTTCCCCTGACAACAAAAGATAGTATTTATAGCCCGACTAATCGTGTTTAGCCTTACATTTATTGCGCTCCAATCAAATCGGATTTAACATGGAGACCCATTTCCCGTACAATGGTGGGGTGAAAATCTGCCACTGAGCGATTCTGATTTTGGGTGTTGTCTGACATCCCTCACTATTTCTTTTGGCTATAATTTGGTAATTCCTAGACCAGTGGTGGCCAAGCTAAGGTTGGCCGAGGGCCAGATTATGGTAAAGGGTAACACCCGAGGGCCAGACCTATAAAATCCTTAAAAAATAACGTTCTGATATTTAGTTTTATATATATATATATATATATATATATATATATATATATATATATATATATATATATATATATATATATATATATATATATATATATATATATATATATATATATATATATATATAATGAACCACGTACAGAAAGCAACGGCAAACTACTGTACTGCACATCTGCCAAGACATGTATACCAGTCTTCGAACTGAAATTACTGTTTAAAAAAATATAATGAATCTGATGTTTTAATTTGTTTTGTAATTTGTAATTTGACATGTAATTATTTATTTCAAACATACATTTGTGTGTTATTTCATTGTGAAGAGTGTGGCTTCAATCAACAATAAGAGGCCGACCAAAACAGGTTGGCGGGCCGGTCAAAACAGGTTGGCGGGCCGGATCTGGCCCGCGGGCCGTAGTTTGGCCACCGCTGTCCTAGACTATTTGCGTAACGTTTAACATATTCTTTGTCAGCAAGTCCTAAGGAACCCAAATATACAATTTTAAAGGAGCTAAGTGGCTGCGTTCAAAATATGCATTTTCTTCTACCTCCTGTTTACTTCGAATACGATGTGGTGTCTGGGTACTGTAATGTTTTCAAACGTAAACCAGTATAATGTCATGTTTCCTAATAAGCGTTTTGTGAGTTTTTAAAAACTAACTCTCGTGTGTGTAGTGTTTTTTATCACTGTCGATTTGAAAAAAGCTAGTGCTTGTGGCCTTACACGCGTGATGGTAGTAACTGTGTATCGCGAGACGCGTGTTTAGTGTTGCATGCGTTCCGGCTTTCAACCTCTCCCTTTCTTTCTATCTTTAGTCCATCTGTCTTTCGTTTTTTGGTAACGTAGTGTATAAAATGACATGAATGGAATTCTAAATCTATGTCATCTTGCGTATCTCAAGGTTTTTCTTAGAAATGGAGTACACATTTTATTGTGTTGGGGAAACGCGTGTATGCTGCAGAAGGCTTTTACTATCAACGTGAAACGTTACAATTTGCAGACGCAGGAGAAAACAAGGGGGATTTCGAGTACAGTCATTGTGACAGCACTGTTCTTTACCATTCTTCTTTCCTTTTATTGAATTTATGTGTTAGGCTTTACATTTACCTGATAATTTATATATGTGGATTAGAATTTCTCACGACACCGAGTTCGATTCCCAGTAGAGGGAATATAATTTATGGAAATTTTTTTCAGAACAAGTGGTCCTAATTATGTCATACTCCCTCCTCGTCTCCTGGGTAGTGAGATCGGATTCCTAGCCTTCTCGGATAAGGGCGAAAAAATAGAAGGTCCCGTGTGGCAAGTTGAGTAGGATAAAAATCCCACGGCAGTTGGAAATCGCAAAGAGTAGGCCTATCAGGCCGCTGCCTTGGCAAAATTTAAAAATTAGAAGCCTACCTACCACAAAATTATTTATAGAATGTGTGATTCCTATATACACACATTAGGATTCTCGCCGGTGCTACGGAGTTCACGCACTGTGCTGAGATCCTTCTTGTGTGATCTAAGGGAGGAGATCGAAGCACTGATGGAGTTGTCCGTGTGCAGTCAAGACAGTCCTTAAAACCAAACAAAAACCATCAATAGAGCGATGTAAAATTAAAATCAAATACTTGACCGAGTTATTAACCATTTCAAAAAAAAGATGGCTTTTTATCTCATACAGTGGTGTATTTTGACATTTTATGTGGTGGGTTATTCAGGTGAAGGTTTCTTGTAAAAGGGGGGGGGGGGGGGAAGAAGGGGGGGGGGCTCAATACCGGACATCACCCTCCTCCCCACCCAACAAGCAATTTTGTTATAATACACGATAAAGCGTCCGATTTGACAGAGGTGCCGGGTTCGATTGACGGTATCGACACGCTTCAGTCTACACAGCTGTAAATGGGTACCTTTCTTTGCACTTGAGTTAGGGAAGGAAAAGGCAGCGAGGAAAGGAACTGGTCACCCCACCTCTCGATGCTGGACCTAGCATAGTGAAGTCTCACTTCACTCCCCTACGGCAGTATCTGCTATATTACTATCCTTATCTCTTACACTCCAATAATAATAAGTATCACCAACCTCTTACACTCTACTAATAATAAGTATCACCAACCTCTTACACTCTAATAATAATAAGTATCACCAACCTCTTACACTCTAATAATAATAAGTATCACCAACCTCTTACACTCTAATAATAATAAGTATCACCAACCTCTTACACTCTAATAATAATAAGTATCACCAAGCTCTTACACTCTAATAATAATAAGTATCACCAACCTCTTACACTCTAATAATAATAAGTATCACCAACCTCTGCCTACAATCAACAAGTCAGGGTCCGGTGACTACTGGCTCTATGGACAATGGGATACATCCCATCTAACGGCTACCCAAATTACATAAGTTAAAAAATCGACACCATCTCCAAACAATATGTATTCGACTACAAAATGTTACACTGGGTAGCGGCATGAAACATACATGATAATGTTGATATTTAGTTGGATATAATATATGTTGATAAAGTACACCAGAACACTCCTAGGCGGGAAGACAGGCGTCTATCATCATCAGTTGACAAGATCCCTATGGTGTTGCCTGCCCCACTGTAGTGTATGGAATGTCAACTTGACCTACGCAGTGTTGTGTAGACATGGATGGAGTGTATAATGTGCGAATGATGATAAGGGTTCGTGTTGTTGACAAATGTTCTCTTCTCACACTCATGTATGACCGGAAGTCATCGACACCAACGACTGTGTACCTTTTCTAAAGTTTAATTGGACGTACACACTCGACAGCACAGATAGTGACAAATCACAGGTTGCCATAATACATCATAGTACAGTGGACAAATGGTCTTGCAATGTTACATGGGCACTCATGTAGAATAATGGTATAATGGACTGTCAATAGCCAAGCACTCAGTATCGCCCATACATATATCATCTGACGTCACTGACTGAGCACGTCAGCTTGTAAACAATATTTCAGATGACTTCTAAACCTAATCTCGTTTAGCAACGATTCTTCAACATAATGTTCAGCACATATTTTCCATATAATAATATTGAACCACTAACAATGGGTTCTCATGTGTAGCAGTGATCTCTGGACTGATCAAGCGATAATACGGGCATCCCTTTTCTCTTCTTGAAAGTCCTACATGTTTTGGTTCCAAGATGGCTCCACTCGTGAACTGTCACTCACGTTTGAATACAGATAATGAATCTGTTCTAAAGTTAGTCATTCATACAACATTTCGTTGCTCTGTAGATTTGGTCATGAACAATAGACTGCATTCTACAGAATATAGTGCTGCTAGGAATCGAAGTCGTTTTTCATCGAGTCAAATATATTCTCTTAAACATTCAAATCGTAATTATCGACAATGGTGGCTTCGATCGAGAGTTCATAAGAGTATCTTTGATTACCTTGGTAGAGGGAATATGAAACTGCCATTCCTTGGCAAGATGAATAAACACTGGGGTAAAGCATACACGATAGGTCTAGACGACTATCACTTTCCCCAAAACCACTGAGATCACTTTTCAAGGCATCAAGCCGACATAGCAAAACACACACATTCCCTATCAGGACGAAGCCAAATCACCCCACTCAAGCGACACATCCGCCGAATAGCCTTTGACCTCTCTAGAGACAACAGAACATATAGTTCGACTTAGATATGTAAAGATATACAGATATAAGACAGACTTGTCCTACTCAGACAAACAATACACATAAATTCAGGCCATAGATATTCTGAAGCAAGAACAATCTATTATTACCCAAACAACGAATAAATCGCAGTAAAAATGTATTTATCCGCGGAGTTCAAGGGAAGTAACTCAATAATGACTTTCCCTTAAGCACTAAAAAATTACCTATGTATAATATTGTAAGATATCAAAGACTGCACGTAACAGTCTTACCACACCTCCCGGGAAAAAAAAAAAATGGAACATTTTTTTTTTTTTTGAAATACATCTAGGAGCAACGTACAATAGGCTCACAACGCATGAATAATGCGCAGATGAAAATATCAGGAATACCTATAACGCCTAATATGAGGCTAAGTCGACTTATGGAGCGACTGGTGAGAATGTGTCTCATAAACTGAGAGAAATTATTTCTCTACAAGTATATTTTTCCAGGAAGGTGTCATCAAAGTATAATACAATTCTGGCAATTACACAATGCCTAAAAAAATTCATATCATCACTACGTATTAGATATCTTAAATTTATGATTTATGAAGTAAAAATCATCAAAGCACAGCGGTGAATAAACATACATGAACCGCTATGTAGTGATACAATCATTATATTATTAAATTACAAATGTGTATCTATCATGATATAGAAAAGGAACTACTATAGAACTAGACATATCAAGAAGTCTAAGCCCTAATAGTTATGTGGAATCATGTGGGCATCTTGACAGAATGTCTGCCATCACATTATCTGATCCCCGAATAGCTCGCACAGAGAAATGAAAAGGTTGAAGAGCAATTGCATATCGAGTAGACCTCGAGCTCTTCAAATTCTTACTCTGTATAGCAGTAAGAGCTTTTTGGTCTGTTTCTACTATGAAATGTGCGCCTAGAAGGAATCTCTGTAGTTTGAGGATCGACCAAACCATAGCTAATAGCTCACGGTCTAAAACCGAATAATTCCTTTCTGCCGCATTAAGTTTTCTGGAAATATACATTACAGGATGCAGAGTTCCAGAGTACTCTTGCATTAGTGCCGCTCCAATCCCAGTGGATGAAGCGTCACTACGAAGAACGAATGTCTTATCTTTAGTGGGTAGCACTAAAATAGGTGGTGTTGAAAACAGTGTTTTAATCTTATCCAGAGAGCATTGGCATTCCTGAGACCAGTGGACCACATTAGGCGAACCTTTCTTTAGAAGTGTTGAGAGAGGTGCCATGATAGAGGATAGATTCTGAATGAATCTGCCATAAAATTGAATAAGACCTAACAGACTTCTCACCTGTTTTTTAGTCTTAGGGATTGAGATGTTAAGTATCTTACTAGTATTATGGTCCTCTGTCTTTAGGAAACCATGACCAACTCGGTGGCCTAGGAAAGAAATTTCGCTAAAACCAATATAGGCTTTAGAGGGTTTCGCTGTCAGGTTGTGCTCACGCAAAGTAGACAGCAATTCATCTAACCCTGAATAGTGATCTTCCCAAGTATCGCTGAAAAGACAGATGTCGTCTAGATATGCAATGACATCTGACCGATAAGATAGGATTCGGCGCATCATGCGTACGAACGTAGCTGGTGCGTTCATAAGACCGAAAGGCATAAAATTCCATTGGAACAAACCTCTAGGTGTTGAAAAAGCCGTGAGAGGTTTGGCGCGTTCAGATAAAGGAACTTGCCAATATCCCTTAGACAAATCAAGTTTAGTGAAAAAATGAGATTTGGAGAGTCGAGTAAGTAGCTCTTCCAGTAAAGGCATAGGTTCGGCATCGAACTTCGTTACTTGATTCAATTTTCGATAGTCAACGCAAAGACGTATGTTATTGTCTTTTTTACGCACAATAACCATCGGCGAAGAATACGCAGAGGTGGATGGTTCGATTATTTTCAAATCTATCATCACATCCAACTCTTTCTCGACCTGTGCTTGGAAATGTATAGGTATAGGATAAGGTCTAACCCTAATAGGAGTATGGTCAGTTAGCACAATGTCATGTTGAATGACATTAGTTTGTCCAGGGATGTCAGTGAGTACATCCTGAAATGTTTGCAACATAGTTGAAACTTGTCGCTGTTCTCCTAGAGACAAATCAGGAGAGACAGTAACGTTCTTCCATGATTCACTGGAATGAAGTGGGATCATTGGAAGAGGAAGATTTACATCTGAAAAACTTGTTTCCTCATCCTGTATCACGGACAGTGATGAGTAATGACCATGTGGTACTGGAGAATTGTCCGTTGCTTGGAAAATGGGTTGCAAATAATCCGGACGTTCATGGAATTCAGTAAGCATATTGATGTGGAAGGTTTTATGCTTCCCATCAATATCGACAATATAGTCGACATCGGAAATTTTCGATATTATATCGTACGGACCTTTCCAAGAAATAAGTAATCTGTTTTCCCTACAAGGTAGTAATACAAATGCTTTGTCACCAGGACAAAGTTGTCGTAAGCATCTCTTCTTATTGGCAAATTGCCTTGCCTTCTGTTTCGCAAATTCAGAAGAAGAAGTTGCTAATTTGCATGCTTCGATAATCTTTTGTCTCAACGCGATGACATATTCGTAGGATGACTTTGTGTCATCGTCAATATTGTCAGATGTTATGAGATCGTGAAGCAACGACATAGGGCCACGCGGACGCGCGCCAAAGACGAGTTCAAAGGGAGAAAATCCCGTATGTTCATTGGGTACCTCTCTGTAAGCGAAGAGGGCCGCAGGTAAAACTCTGTCCCAGTCTTGAGGATGATCCTCAGTTATCTTCCCCAGTAAGTTTTTAAGTGTTCTATTAAGGCGTTCGACCATACCATTAGACATTGGATGGTAGATACTACTTAAAGATCTATCTATCTGCAGGGTAGACATTACTTGAGACATGGTATCTGATATTAGTTGGGTGCCATGGTCTGACAATATCTCTCCGGGGAACCCCAGACGAGAAAATATAAGCCAAAGAGCATCTGCAATATCAGCAGTAGTAATGCTCTTCAGAGGAATAGCCTCTGGCCAACGTGTGCACATATCAACACACGTCAAGATAAACTGATGTCCTCTGGCAGACTTGATCTTAAATGGACCAATAATGTCTATGGCCATTTTTTGAAACGGCCGAATAGGAATGTCCGCCGCCTGAATGGGTGCAGCATGCCGTGGACCTTTGGATTTAACTTCCTGACATACTTTACAAGATCGACAATAAATCCGTATGTCCTTGTTTACCAATGGCCAAAAGAAAGCCGCAAGGACTCTTGACTTAGTACGGGAAAAACCCATGTGTCCAGCACACTGAGAGTCGTGAGCGTGCTGTAAAATTTTAACTCTCAAATTCTTGGGAACCAGGATTTGAGAATGACTTGACGTAATGGAGTCTTGAACCATACGTACAAGTACGCCATTCTTCTTTGTAATCCACGATTTACGACTTGTGTCCTTATTCGGATCACCTTTAGTTGCAAGAATGAAGAATTTCTTCAGAGTGGGATCATCTTCTTGCTGTTTTATAAACGAGTCACGAGAAATTACCAAGGGATTATCTTGGTTATGCACTTCATTATCTTCAGTAGATGAAGTTTGAGGCACATTAAGAGCCTGAGCTCTAGTGACTACAGCGTTAGCAATCTGCATGTTTTGCCTTTCCCACGTGGAAATTTGTTGCGGAGTGCATTCCTTGACTCCATGAATGCGACCGATGATGAGGTCAGCGATCGGATTCGGAAGAAGACATGCGTGTACATCTCCTGTAAAGAAAGGAGTAGCAATCCTAATGATAGCGGTAGAGTATTTCTCTAATGTGCCGCCAAATGTTACACATTTGACTACTTGTCCAGTGGCACGGGAAGGATCTACGAGTGACTGCCTAACACCAATTGTGGTGCATCCAGAATCAAATAGCACAGAGACTGGATTGTTATTCACTAAACCCTTATGTAAGACAAGAGACCCTCTTCCATCATGCGCGACTGATGCTGGAAGAGCAGGAAGAGGATGGCCACAGCTTAAAGTAGTCACTGTGGTTGGCTCAAATAACGTTTTGCATTGGGGGCACTGAGATGCTCTCCCAAAATCAAAAGCGGCACATGCCATATTACTAGCATCATTATTATCTTTACTCTGTTTATAGGCTTCATGGGACTCTTGTTGTGCAGAGTTTGCCTGAAAATGTGGTTTATGTCTTTTGTATTGAGATCTACCTCGGTTATTATCACCTCTGTAGTTATTGTTACCTCTATTGTAACCCCTATTTGGGTTTGAGTCATAGTACCCTTGGTTACCATTATCATATTCATTATAATGAGTATCTCTGTAATTATGATCTTGTTGACTCCAAGACGGATAACCCTGATAGTTTCTATAATTACTTCCTCTACGGAAATTCCTATAATTATGACCACCCCTGTGTCGAGAGCTATCAGGTCGTCTCCAGTTCTTTGAAGAAGAACCCTGAAATGATTGGTTACCTTGGTTTTGATAACTATTATGGTTACCTTTTTTATCAAATCTGTTTTGAGGTCCCTGAAATCTGTGTGAATAATTGGGATTGTATGGTGTTGCTGAAGCAACTGGCATACTCTCCTTAATCTTAGTGTTGCCAAAAGTCACGTCGGGGTGTGCAGTGACATATTGGGAACAATATTCTTCCATTTCTTTTAGAGATTTAGGTTTACGCTCATGTATAAATTCAAGGAAAGGTTTGTTCACACATGACATAATCTTATCTCTGAGCAACAAATCCATAAGTCCTTCATACGTTTTTTCTGTTTTGGAAAGCTCAATCCAACGATCAACTGTGAGACGTGCCTTTGCAGTGAATTCTGAGAATTCTACCCCCGTCTCAGGTACCATCGTCTTAAATAAAAGGCGATAGCCTTCCTCACTTAGCTGATATTTTTTTTATCAAAGCCGCCCTAATGACATCATAATTATCCTTATCTGCTTCTCCTACAAGGCATAATCTAGTCAAAGATTCACCTTTCAAGTTTTCTGATAATTGATTAGCGTATTGTGATTTATCCACATTATGTGTACGACAAGAACGTTCAAATCTATCCAGCCAGAATGTAATATCGTCACTGGACTGATTGAACGGTGGAACCTTAACCTTGTAAGTAGAAGGTTTACCATTACCACTAGATGCCTGATTAACATTACTCATACTTGTCAATCTCAATTTCTCCAACTCAAATTCATGTTCTCTTATTGCTTTTTTCTCTTCAGCATCTAATCTTTTTTGTTCAGCCTCCCTGTCTAATCTTTTTTGTTCAGCCGCAGCTTCTCTTTCCAATTTTTTTTGTTCAGCTTCACTGTCTAATCTTTTTTGTTCAGCCGCAGCTTCTCTTTCCAATTTTTTTTTGTTCAGCTTCCCTGTCTAATTTTTTTTGTTCAGCTTCACTGTCTAATCTTTTTTGTTCAGCTTCACTGTCTAATCTTTTTTGTTCAGCCGCAGCTTCTCTTTCCAATTTTTTTTGTTCAGCTTCAAATCTCCTTTCCTCTACCTGCATCTGCAATTTCTTTTGTTCAGCAGCAGCCTCAGCTTCTTTTTCTAATCTTTTCTCTTCCGCCATAGCTTTTCTTTCTTCTGCAGCTAATCTTTTCTCTTCTGCAGCTAATCTTTTCTCTTCTGCAGCTAATGCTTTGTCATATTGAGCAACTGCCCATTGTTCTAATTGTTGACCAGTCTTATCAAGAGCTTTCCCTTGAGTAATGAAATAATCTAGAGTAGACATGATGCCTAACAATAATACTAATCACCTGAATCAATAATAATACCCCAAGTTCTCAATGACCTGATTAATCAGTATACTATCCCAATATCTGTGGGTCACAAGCCTTTAATAAGGTCTTGTATAATAGTAATAATAATCAGGTACTGGTCTATACCATAATCCAAGTGCAGTGCACAGGCAATTGTGTCTTATGAAATATACCCATATAAAACATATGTCAACCAACAGAATACATAAAGTACAAATAGGACTGACAATACAAGAACGTTTGCAGAAATCAAAATAAATCAAATAGGGAAATCAATGAAGATAATCACTGAATCTGCAAAGAATAACAACACAAATGACGTCACAATATATGAATATAAATTATGAATAGAACTGAAAGATAGAAAAGGTTAGACCAACAAATTACAAACAAATCAAAACAAAACTAAAGAACAAAGAAATATTACAAAAATAACAATAATTACAGACTTCACAGCTAACACAAAAGCAACAGTTGTCGCAGCAAATTTTCAATCAAGAAAATTGCACCTATAGAAAACGCCCACAACGGACCCTCTATGACGTGGGATACTCTGTTGTGAGGACGCCGCCCAACCTTAAACACAACCCGCTGACATAGAAACTAACATACTATACAAACAAATAACATGTAAACATAAATATATATAAATTATGTGTATGATAGTATGTGTTGCAAAATAGGCTCAGTCTTACAGTAATGGCAAAGTTATTTTTCATGAAAACAAACAAACTGCCACTTTATTCAATTAAACATTCTGGCCTTAAATATTAAAGTTCATATATGGCAAACAAGAAGATCCATCGATGAAACCAGGACTTCTTAGTTCACAAATACTGTCTTTCTGTTAACACTGACAAGAATTGATCCAACTGTTCTGTGAAACTCTATAATGTCTAATGTAAAAAATGTCAACAACGCTGACCTACATACTGCATTCACTTGACAGGTCACGTGACGAAGCGTTGACAAAGAGCAAACCAATACTGCAAGTGTGTCGTATCAGCCACAGGAAACGGTCTGGTATCGGTAATCTGTTTGCTTCTGAATTTCTGCGAGGTCAAACCCAGAAAGCTGGTCCACCAGTTGATAAAGTTGATATTTAGTTGGATATAATATATGTTGATAAAGTACACCAGAACACTCCTAGGCGGGAAGACAGGCGTCTATCATCATCAGTTGACAAGATCCCTATGGTGTTGCCTGCCCCACTGTAGTGTATGGAATGTCAACTTGACCTACGCAGTGTTGTGTAGACATGGATGGAGTGTATAATGTGCGAATGATGATAAGGGTTCGTGTTGTTGACAAATGTTCTCTTCTCACACTCATGTATGACCGGAAGTCATCGACACCAACGACTGTGTACCTTTTCTAAAGTTTAATTGGACGTACACACTCGACAGCACAGATAGTGACAAATCACAGGTTGCCATAATACATCATAGTACAGTGGACAAATGGTCTTGCAATGTTACATGGGCACTCATGTAGAATAATGGTATAATGGACTGTCAATAGCCAAGCACTCAGTATCGCCCATACATATATCATCTGACGTCACTGACTGAGCACGTCAGCTTGTAAACAATATTTCAGATGACTTCTAAACCTAATCTCGTTTAGCAACGATTCTTCAACATAATGTTCAGCACATATTTTTCCATATAATAATATTGAACCACTAACAATGGGTTCTCATGTGTAGCAGTGATCTCTGGACTGATCAAGCGATAATACGGGCATCCCTTTTCTCTTCTTGAAAGTCCTACATGTTTTGGTTCCAAGATGGCTCCACTCGTGAACTGTCACTCACGTTTGAATACAGATAATGAATCTGTTCTAAAGTTAGTCATTCATACAACATTTCGTTGCTCTGTAGATTTGGTCATGAACAATAGACTGCATTCTACAGAATATAGTGCTGCTAGGAATCGAAGTCGTTTTTCATCGAGTCAAATATATTCTCTTAAACATTCAAATCGTAATTATCGACAATGGTGGCTTCGATCGAGAGTTCATAAGAGTATCTTTGATTACCTTGGTAGAGGGAATATGAAACTGCCATTCCTTGGCAAGATGAATAAACACTGGGGTAAAGCATACACGATAGGTCTAGACGACTATCACTTTCCCCAAAACCACTGAGATCACTTTTCAAGGCATCAAGCCGACATAGCAAAACACACACATTCCCTATCAGGACGAAGCCAAATCACCCCACTCAAGCGACACATCCGCCGAATAGCCTTTGACCTCTCTAGAGACAACAGAACATATAGTTCGACCTAGATATGTAAAGATATACAGATATAAGACAGACTTGTCCTACTCAGACAAACAATACACATAAATTCAGGCCATAGATATTCTGAAGCAAGAACAATCTATTATTACCCAAACAACGAATAAATCGCAGTAAAAATGTATTTATCCGCGGAGTTCAAGGGAAGTAACTCAATAATGACTTTCCCTTAAGCACTAAAAAATTACCTATGTATAATATTGTAAGATATCAAAGACTGCACGTAACAATACATCTCTACCAACCTACTACATTCTACATCATCGTGCCTCAACATCAACACATTTCCCTGGAGGCACTACAGATTATTTAGTATCACTTCAACATCTAATCTGCCGTAAATCACAAACAGAAAGTACCAAAAATCTTTGCTAAATTATCTATCAAAATCGGAGCAACATCAGCTCATATAACAACCACGGCGCCAAGGTCTACTCAAGAAAACTCCAGACACCACACAAGTCCTTACATCTCAAATGCCAGAAAACAATTTCCCATTCACATTTCGAAGACTTGTCTCAAATTCTATCACGCTCTCAAATCACGCTTGACTACTCGAAAGTGTTCAGATGTCATAATACCCCGCTCACTCACAATAAACATCGAAACACGAGCTCACTACCACTCAGGTAATCTTCATGAAACAACTGTGAAAACATTTTATAAATCCACTCTATGCTCACCTATGCTCACCTATCTCTCGAACACTCAACACAACGTAGCTCCCTATGGAGCAGAAGTACTTAACAACCATATATTCACTTTGGCCTACACATGCGTCCCTTGACACTGAGCTTATTGTTTCAGAGGCGTATAAACATTGATTAAAAATAAGTATTGTATCTAAGGTTTAAGGGTGCAACGTGAAAAACGTGTGATCCACTTTGTGGAGTAGTGGGACTAAAGCTAGAAAACACACTCTTCCTCCCCACACATTTTCTGTTATAAATACTCCACGGCTTCTGAGAAACCACATTTCTTTTGCCTCCAATGATATGTGCATTTTTTTGTTCTGTGTCCAGGACTCTCTTCCATACTATAATAGTGTTTCGATTGTAGCGAAATTGTAAACACGCTGCTTTGTTATTAATAGAAAGAAGGGGAAGTGTGCCAGCCAATCAAAAGACGCGAGATCGCTGCTGCCGAACGATAGTGTTATGACGTTTACTAGGAGAATGAAGTGTGTAAATTCTAAGATGGAATTTGTGTATCGTATAAGCTAATGCAGTGACAGAAAGTGATGGAAGTTATGTCATTTTTCGAAGTATAACTCCAACTCTATGCATGCCTAAGGAATAATGAATGGAAGGATTACTTTTGGAGAAATGTGCAAGTGACGGCGTCAATATAACGAACGCTGCTTTGTTGATCATCTTTAAAAAGTGGTTTAAAATCGAAATCAGAACCAATTATGGAAAACTACATATAGAAAGAAAGCAGAAATTCTGGGGAATGGAAGGAGATAAATCAAAAAGTCATGGATGACCAGGATAAGATGCACGAAGAAGATATAGCTGTGAAATTTCAGTGACGACAGTCATAAGACTTTCAAGATGAGTAATAAATGTAACCAAATTCTTGCAACCAGTGTGAACAGTCAAGGACAGTCATTAGTGTGATGATGATAAACAGTTTTTTTTAATTAGCAAAGCCAAGAGACTAGTGTGAAAGGAACATTTGATGAACTTTTTTCAACTTAATTGGAAGATTCAAGAAAGGACTTTCTTAGTTAGATAATTAGAATGCAAATTAACCATCATTCAAATTTTGTAATATATTTTATTCATTGAATTCCATCATCCACCATTCACAAGAAGAAAAGATAGATGTAAATAACAAATTCAGCAATTGTACTCAGCTGACTTATTAATTTTATATTGTTGAAGTTTGAGTTTTATTGAATTGTTTGATTATCATAAGTAGTTACATAGCTAAGGCGGCAACTTAGGGTCTGACTTTACTCTGGATACTTTCTGAAGCAGATACCTTGACAGCCGTGACTATCTTGTGATACCAGTGTTCTTTTGTCAAAGTAGTACCCATTTAAAAATGTAAACGTGGTCCAAATTCATTCCTCTATATCTGCTTCTCTTTTCTCAAAATATGTAGTATATTAATCCTTTAATCGGGGTTTGTGTACCAATTTGTTTTATATACTGAGTTTGCTTGTCCGTGTAAAACCCTGCTTAGTCATAATTTAAAACATGCATGGTATAATAATACATAAATCACGTGCTACACACTTAGGCTTGTTGTCTTGCACAGGTCCACGCTACGGAGGGCCTGCCTTCTTTAAGAAAAAAAAAATCATCTGGTTTTGGCACGGTCATGTTGGAAGAAACTTCAAAAGTGATAAACCATTGTTTGTTCCCGCCAAGAACGTGCAGACGTGAACATTTCGTGCAGTAGTTGAATGCAGAACTATATTGTGAATGTTAGATTTCTACTTGTGCTGGAAATTAACCCTTCTGTGTTGCGCACAGCCTGTTTGTTTTCTGCGTTTCCCTGCGTGTTTTCAAATGTTTATTTCTCGGAGTTTGTTCGTCTGTGTACTTTTGTTGTTTGTTTCGTCGGCTGCGTATCCCTGTGTACTCTCTGTTGTTTGTTCCATTGAGTTGTTTGCTGATGTGTTTCCACTATTTTGTAGCCTTGTAGTTTTCTGTACATCACTGTGTGTTTTTTCCTTTGTTTGTTTCAGTTAGAACATGGTTTCTTCGCTCAATTTCCTGTTAAACAGCATTTTCTTATCCCAACTTGTTCCAATGGGATTCTGAGGACACAAAGATTTATTATTCCCACTAGATCCCTTGGGTCTGTGAGGATACAAAGATTTATTATTCCCACTAGAAGTTAAATTTGTAAATTTACAAATAACAAAATTTAAGAATCACTTAAGTTTTAACAGTTTGAAAATAATTTGAATAGTTATGGATCAAGAAAAAGTTATCATCACGGTCGTGATAGGAGGTAAATTGTTATAAGAAGTTCAAGTGGCAGCAAATATTGAACTTAGCTGCCAATAACGGTTCTGCTCTTTCTGATGGGTTGGTTCTTTTTACACTGCTCACACTCGTCGCTGGTCAAGGTTGTCGGGTGTAGCTTGTTTCCCAGAAATTTCAGGGAGAGTCTACAAAGATGGTCCCTCGTCTTAAAGCTTATGCCACTGTGACAGGGGCAAGGTGTGGTTGAGGCGAACTTATGTCGACGTGGCTACCTCACACCCAAGACCCACGCACTAAGAACATTAATTAAGGATCGTTTGACAGGGGTTGCAATTATTGGTTGCTTCCAACACTCTCAGCAGCAGACTTAGCAATTCAAGCAACACAAAGCCGTATACAGAACAACATTTAATACTACCGAACACCCAGACAGTGTTCATAGACTTTCTGAAAAACAATATATAAAAACAATGTCTCAGTGAAAATCAATAGCATAAATAATAACACTTACCATTCAGAAAACATACGCTCACCACAATTAGCCATGATCAATCAACTACAGATACCCATTCATACCACGTGCTCTCATGATTACGCCATCTTGCGAAAACAGCACACAGCCACGCTAACAACCCAGCTAAACTGCGTGGTTGTAAATTCTATAGTAACCTTACATTATAATACTAAATATTATAGAAATAATGGCTTAACAAAGCTATTTAAAGCACTACAGATAACCAATAGAGATTTTACACCGTATAAAGGACTATCAAACTAAGAAAGCTAACACCAATTAGCTATAGCCGATCTTACTAATATTTACACCAAATTATCAGTCTAACATTACTGAAGAAGCACAGAACTTTATTCTAGTAAGCTGTAACATATTAATAAATTGCAGCACTCGCCATTACTAAAATAAACTATTTCGGCATCAGCACTGTAGTTAATAAATACAACAATCTAAATTGCGCCACAATCAAATATTATTCAAACCGACTACGTGTCGGATTTACACAAGATCGGTTCACTAATGGTCACAACGCAAGCGTATCTAAAAGTAGGTCGTCCAAGGTATCTATCTTCGCGCAAGATTACTCTTGGCAAAGATATAGATAGAAGATGAATGTCGTTTCTACCTTAGGGGAGCCTTCACAAGAAATTCCCAGAAGTCAAGAACAAACGCTGCTTAAGGGCTGAGCAAATTTGTTAACTTATTATCTGGTCCGTCGCCTTTTGTGAAGGGGTTATGCAATGATTCTGGCCCGTCAAGCCCCCAGTTGGAGTAATCCAACGAATGCCCTCTTATAAGTAATGGCTCTATATTTATATATATGTATTTATCAAGAAGAACTGGCTCATACGTTTGCTTTCGTACATATAAACTGAATCAACTATTATTGTTTAGTTTAAAATAACATACAACAAATTTAATAGTCAATTAGTCTGTAACATGGGAAAATAAATATGGAAAATTGGGTGAAAGTTATATTAAATTTTTCCTCATTGAGGTTTTGGTAGGGCGTTAATAATAATGTCCGTATTTTTGCTGTAGCCTGTTATATAAAACTTAGCTCCAGATGCGTCCTGCAGCTGTGGTTTCCGTCACTTCTTTTTGGTGATGAGTACACTTCTCCACGTAATTCGTCCACTGTAGGCGGTTGGTGGTGATACTCTTCTCTCACACTAGTGGCGTAGGAACTTCAGTACTTAAGTCTGATGTCTTGTAACCACGAACTGTGACAAATTAGAAAGAAACAAATGCCTCAATACATTTGTTCTCCACAAACAAACAGGCTTATTTTCATGCGCTTCACCCACGAATGTTAACCTCTCAGAAGAATTAAATTCCCGAGCACACAATGTAACTCAGGGAATAGGATGAAAATTCACCAATATCCTTCTGGGTGTTAACTAGGAAATTGCGTCTGGAGTGAGTGAATAATGATTTGCCTGAATTACAATTAAACTGGTATATAAATCTCACAAAATGATTCTATACACTTTAGGCACATGTGATGTAATCATCACTCATTACTCATCCTTACACTCGTCTGAGTTCTGGGGTCATCTCTTCTGTCGGGTTTCCCGCACGACTAGTCAGAAACAATCACCAGCTCTTGCAGTAGTGGTTCATGCATATACTATTTTCATATGTTGAGGTTGCCAGCCTCATATATAACCACTTAGCAAGAAACCTGTAAAATTTACATTAGTAAATAAATTGTTTACACTTACCCCAACATTTTGGGAATACACACTTCTCCTGGCGCAGATTAGAATGGACCCACAGCCCTGTATTTAGATGCTGTTCGAATCACTTAAGTCTGAGAAATTCCTCTTATGACGGGTGAAACACTTGGTCTGGAAATCTATAATTCCTCTTGACAGGTGAGTCACTTGGTCTGGAAATCTATAATTCCTCTTATGACGGGTAAACACTTTATCTGGAAATCTATAATTCCTGTTATGACTCCTTGTGATAAAATTCCCAAGTTTCCAGTCTTGTATTAAAATTGCGGGTTTACTTGTACTTCCAAAGTTGCCCAATACTCGATCTGGTACTTATAGTTGTGGAATGATAAGTCCTATCCTCTTTCCTCTGGCTTGTAGGAGGTGTTTAGTTGCCGCTGCGATGCAGTCTGTCTGTTCTGTGTGTTGTGACTCCGAGTTTGTTAGATTATATCTCACAATCCTTAGTTTCAAATCCCAGCTGTGTTTCCGCCGAAAGTTCCAATCAAATCATAGTAGATTCTGGCGAACCAATCCAATCTATCTAGCACTGTTTGGGTGGGGAAGTTTATCATTACTCATCCCACGCGTATTTGAAAATATTAAATTTAATATACACGCGTGGCCTCTTACACAGTGATGTCATATCGTTACCTAAGACTTCCGGCGCACCTCTGTTTATCACCTTTATCTGCGTGCCTCCGCTAGACAGATGTCTGGTCAGACCGTATGGTCTTCTTTCATCGTATCACAATACCGGCTTGTGTCAACATGATCAACAGCTGCCCAGTGGGGTCAAATGTTTGACCGCCCCGTTTTTACAGGCGGTCAGACAGATTAGGCGATAAAATGTTATCGCTGCCCGGGTCACCAAACCTGGTGAATCGTAACAACAGTCTGGGAGTGGAGTGTGAAACAATAAGATACGCATTACTCCCATAGTAAATATTGCCATAGGGGAGTGGCGTGTTAGAGAATTCACCATGCTATGTCCAGCATAGAGCAAAATAGTGAAAATAACGAATGAAAAGGAATGATTTATGCCAATTAAAAGCGATGAGTGAGAAAAAGCCGCCACGCCATGTCTGAATAAATTTAGATCTAAAACCAACCGCACGCGAAATATAAATAACATTGAATTAAGTATATAGGAAGGATCCCGTTACACGCCCATTGAGGCGTATTGGGAATATGTTGTTAGGCCCATATTTTCTTGACCATCGGCACACTAGGGGTGATGTGGTCAACATCACGCCGGCCGCCTTAACCTTCCCAGAAGTTGCTCTGGCACCCAATTGGGGCTGGGTCGACCCAGGAGCCGTTTGCGGCCTAAAAAAATCCTACATCATCTGGGGATCGAACCATAGACCACTGAGTTATGAAGCCAGTGCACTAACCACTATGCTACCACGGCTCTCCAAGAATTAAGTATATAATTATTTAAAGTACTACGGCACAAAGATGGTAAACCTATGATCATATATCCTTTCTAACACTATAAAGACTTTAGAATGTTGGAGAATAATATTATATCTACTCACAAGTCCTAGACATGTTCTTGAACTAGACTTCAGATCTCATCAGCTTGTTCTCTCCCCGCGACTGGCGATAGAAATGACTAAGAAATTCAATTGACGCGGCCAGCCTGCGCGCTCCTCTCTTCTGATTGGCCGCTATCCGTAAGCGATATGACTAATCTTCTATTTTTAGATCCTGGCTGAGTAACATTAAAATGGCTGCCAAACTGCTATGTTGTAGCAAAAAAGGTAGAGAACGACAGACAAAATGACGATGACAAGATGGCGCTGTCACACCACTTTTCCCTTCTTGTTCCAGAGATAGTACTTTCTGCTGGTACCATCAATAACTATGGTAAAGAATAGAAACGAAACGCTCTTCTCAGTATTGCGTTTAAGGTTAAGGGTCCCTATCTTCCCATTCCACCATCCCATTTAACTCAGAGTTTACCCTCGATGAGAATTAAATTTAATCCCTCGGGATAAAACTTTCTTTACATTTAAATTGAATAGCTTTTATAGTTACTTTACACTTAAATAAAAAGATTAATAGTACAGATATAATATGTTTACATTTCCATTCCCACTGATTGAAACGTGTTCACAATATAAATTGAGTATGTTTTCATTTATGTTTACACTGATTTGAAAAGTTTGAAACTTCCATTAATTTTAAAATGAATATTTTCACATAGACATTTACACTGGTATAAAACTGTAAGGATGGGAGGACAACATTAGACAATCTTTGAAGGACCGAGGACTAGAATGGAACCAGGCCAGGAAGAAGGCAGCTGATAGAATAGTCTGGCGCTCTCTCGTCCAAACCTCTACACCTCATGGTAGAAGGGGAACGACTAAGTAAGTAAGTAAGTATAAAACTGTAAGTATTATACTAAGAATGTACATCATTTCTTTCATCTTTTCCTCCCTTCTCCATATAGAACTCAGGACTACTTTATGCTTTTAGTTCTCTTTACGAAACTATCAATAAAGCAATCACCATCCCGTGCAGTGGTGGTTCATGAATCATCATTCTATACGCTGAGGTTGCCAGCCTCAATTGACTGGGACATCCACTAGCGATTTTCACATATTAAAATTCACATGGTAATTAATATACATATATTCACATGTTAATAATGAAATATAGAATGTAAAATCATAACTTACGACAATCCTGGCTCACAGACGTTTTGCTCAGATGAATAAAAGAGACTTGATTCCGGCCTCTTAGACGCGTCTGTGGTGTCGTTAATTTAATAAGTTCCCTCTCTGACTTTGTGTGTTTCCTTCAGTTTCCTCAGACAGCGGCTTTCCTTATTAAAATGATAGAGATTTCCTGAGCTGTTTTTGCAAGTCCTGATAAATACTCAAATAAAAGGTGTCCGGTCTGATAAAATGGAATTCTGAATTCTAGGCTTCACTCTGGCAAGGTCTGGTGTCTTGGCAAGCGATCTTCACAGTAGTTTTGACTGACTGAAGCGTCAGGTTATATTCACTGCCTTCCCGCGCATTCGTTGTTATGAAGCTCAGATGATCAGCCAATCTGATTTAAATATTTTGCATGACTAATCTAGTGCAAAATTTCAAACACCACTTTTCTGAAAATGGGCTGTAAACATCCGATTGCCGGCAGGCGAGCTCACAGACATATCAGTAACCTCACACGATAATGTGTGTAAAATGTAACAAATTATTACTTTCGCTACAGTAATGTCTTATATGTTGCTTGAGCACACACACAATCCGTCTCTTTACAACCTTAACGGAGACGCACCCGTGCCTTATCAGTGATTAAGCAGATTGCGCTGGGCGATGTACGTGTTAATCTGTGTACTGATATCGGCCACGCCTGCGATTAACCAACATGATTTTCGATAATGTTCTCTCATCCGCTCCTGCAAATGTTTAGTATTATCATCCACCAGGAGTGTCAGATAAACAGATAAGACACAATATACTAAAAGTAGCGAAAGAATGTAGTTACAAACTATCTGCTCCAGTGGACACAGAAAGAAAAGGGTGCGACTCGGAAAAATTGCAATAAAATCAATACAACATGTACCGATTTCCGCCGTAGTGAAACAGAGATTAGGAAGACGAAAGGGTCGCCCCAATCCATTCTGTGACATGGGATTTCCTCAGCTTTTGTTCTTCCGTGAGAAATAGCATAAAACAATCACCAGCGCTTGCTGTGGTGGTTCATGAATGTACCCTTTTCATATGCTGAGGTTGCCAGCCTAGTATGAATCTTTATCCCCACTAGCAAGTATGAACATGTCAAATTCACAGCATAAAAAATATGTTACACTCACCTCAATAATTGAGAAATCTTAGACTTCTTGCTCAGTAGAATAGTCTTGGCAACTTAACACAGATGCCTCAAACACACGTCTGGGGTATTATTTCTATTTCCCCTCTGTGACTTGTGAGTGGTCCTGTAGAATTTCGGGTTCCGTATTAATGTTGGCGAGTTTTCTAATGATGTACAGAGATGCTCTTAATACTTTTTCTCCGGGTCTATAAATTCAGAATCCAACTCTATTCGTTTCTGTGGCAAGGTCCGAGCTGTCTACGTTAAAGTTTTCAGAAATACAGTGACGTATGTTAAACTTCTTCTACGTTATATCGTACGTTCCAGGCCCACGCTTCCACCTGGCGTTTTTGACAAACTCCCAATCAGGACGGTTGTTTATTGGCGCTTCAAATGATAGCCAATACATTCGAAGTTCATGTTATGAAAACTTTTCCTCATGTAGTATTCTGTATGACTCATGCGTTTGAAAATTTCAAACAGTCATCCTCCGTATATGGAGTAGCTACATCCGACAAATGTTGTGAAAGTCTACTCACATCACACTTCTTGCTCGCTCTTCTAAATGTCTTCCAAGATTGCGTTTATCTATAATCACCTAACCCTGCTGCAAGTCGGAAATAATTATGCAATCTTAAGCAAACACTGCATGCTCGCATTTACCTGGAGTCAATGTGGTATTATTACGTTTTACGGACTCAGTTAATCTCTCAGCGATGGCCGGTACGCTTGCCTGGACCTGTCATGCATAATTCAGTACGCACAATTAATGTAGTTCAATACTGCCGGTGAGGAGAAGAGAGCGCCCAAATTATGTCACAGTAACCACTATGTAAAACAAATTTCTACACAAACCACTGCTGCAAATGTACATGAATGCTTTAGTGCAGGCTTCTTGCACGCGGATCAGAAGCAGCAGTGCTGTGACCGGATGGCCTACGCTAACGTTAGTAACCCACGTTAACGTAATAAATAAAGACAGAATAAATTACTATATGTATCATAGAAATCGAAGCACAAAACTTTTTCTAACTGTATTCCCTTAACTATAAGCTTTGGTGGGAGTTGCAACGCTGACAGCAACGCTAACTAGAGGACTACGTCACCTCTTTTGCATGCGCTTATTTAAATTCTATGATAAGTAGGTAACGATAGTTGTAGCTAATGAAATAAATCTTTACAATTTGTATAACCAATGAAAAATGCTCTAAGTCGGCAAGCCCCGCACCACTTATGAGTTTAGTAAAAGAATATATTTTCTTAGTCAGTTGTATTTGGAGAGCCATAGCACAAGGACGTGATTTTATCTGGTGATATAGCAACCCGGCGCTCACCCAGACTGTCACAAAAGTCCGGCTCAGTCTTCGAGAATCTCAAGACATTTATTATACTGTGGTTTACAGTATATTTTAGCGGTTTTAACCTCATCGCCAAGAACAAGATTTTTGTGTGAAATCGTATTTTTGACATTTATACATAAGTAGACAGTCGTGCTGACTGCCTATCGATGCTGACTGTATAATTATTAATTTCAGCTAGAAAAGTTGTTGCTAAGATCCAATGTAGCAACGAAATAGCAGAGATAAGCAAACTGATAGAATTAGCCATTGATGAAGTAGAGGCTCCTCTAAGTAGAGCGCCCAAATTCTTAATAGACACTCCTGAAGTATTAGTAGATGGAGAAAGTATAAAGAATCTAATTGAGTACTACGAGGAATAAATAAAGATAGATATCCAACAGGGTGGAGAACTATAGAAGATCTAACGCAGTTCAAAGAACTGTCAAACACAATTGAAAATAGTAATAAATATAGAAGCAAAATACCACCGGGGGAACTAAAAACACCAATCATAGACTACTCACTTATTGAAAAGATCAAACAAAACATAGAAGATAAGGAAGCCAAAATGATAAGTAGAAAGTTCATAGATCAACTAACAAGAAAAAGTCTGGCTGTCTACACTGATGGATCCAAGGGTGATAGTGGGCAACTAGGTGCAAGAGTTGTAATACCACAGTGGGGAATTAAAAAGAGCTACAGTGTAACTGAAGGGGCTTCGATTTTTACCGCAGAGATGGTAGCAATTCTAAAAAACTTTGAAATAATCAAAGTGGGTGCATGAATATAAAATAAAAGAATCACTAGTTCTGCTTTCTCTCTGTCAATTCAGCAGGGGCCCCTGACATACATTCTTACCTACACACGTGCTGTTTTTCGCCTTCTGGCGCAAACTTCAGGACACTTCTCTACAGTGAATCTGTATTCTTTTGATAAAGCAAATCCCAGCTCTGCAGATACAGGTTTCTTCCGATGTTCCGGGGAGCATTCGCTTTATAGCTATATTTTCAGATTACTAGTAAGGTCACTTGAATTAGTTTAGCTAAGAAATGTTAAACGGCTCACAAGGTCAGAATCTCGGGGTTTCCACTACTTAGGAAAATGACAGGTTTGTAACTACCTTCAAATGTAAAATTCTTGGTCACACCACAATTAGTTAAAAAACGTCGGAAATGTTATTGTTTTGTAATTTCTCTCGCCACAGGGGCTGAATGTACAATAACATTGTTGGGAAGAATTATAATCTGGCTCGACAGGCCCAGTTATTGCATTTAGTTTTAAAGTTAGTGAGATGAGTACTCTGTCTCTTTCTGGATGCAAACACCATGCCAGACAGGTTGTAACTTGGAAACTCACTTATTTAAATTATAAAATGTTTCTTCTAGGTTTTTCTCATATACTGAAACAAAACCACTGGTAGAGGTTGGGCTGACCCAAAACTGTATAAGGAAGAGAAAAGTACAAAATACTTAACCATAATATTATACTCACATCCTATCCTACCCTCGCGTAAAATATAATATTCACTTTGGTTATTAATATTTAAGTTAGAGACTATAAGCTTAGCGCTTGTCTCATCGTTTAAACTTCCGTGAAATAAATTCTAGTCATTGAAAAAAATCAATCATCATGAATTAGAAATATATATAAATATATTTCGTCAATACTCAATGATGAATCAGTGCATTTACTAGTTAGTTAAAAATATTCTCGGACTGGTTGCTAGCAATTTAATTAAATTTATTTATAGCTGTATGAGTTTTAGCTAGAAATAGTAATTTATTTTGCTATCCACTGTAACGCCGTAAACTTAAAGAATATAACTGACTTATCATTTAATCACTCTGCACATAAATCTAGTGAAGATATAATAGGCGATTTACCACTTAAATCACTCACAAATACTATCAATATATTTACCTCGCACAGTACTACTTAAAACTATCCTCCAACGCAACTGAGAAATTCTACTTAAATAAAAGTGATTTCTAGAACGTAGCTAGGTTGTCTAGCGAGACTGTGGATGTCTGAATGAATGAAGTCTAAAACTGCTCTGGTATAAATATATCTCTGATGAAAGGAAAATTCTTACATTATTGAAACTCCAGACTCTCTCTTCCACATGTTCGCACCTAGAGGAAAATTTACATAATTCTATCTCATTCTGCGAATTTCTCACGCTGAAGCCGAAACAGACTCGCAAAGCGGACAGTCTCTCTTTGATCTTGCGTAACATGATTTACCAGACCGTGCAAGAGATTTCTGCTCTCGAGAATTCACACTATTACTTGCCTGCAGACTCTGTTCATAAATGAAATACACGCACGCTCGTCTTTCATCTCACATCGTGAATAATTAACTTATAGGCGAGCAGATTAGAGAAAAGTGATAGACGATCGTCTTACTTCTTATCCCTGTCGAGAACGAATTAACACGATTCGGTCTCCTCAAAGAACCTAGCTTAACAGCAATAAAATGCGTTGCTAAATATTAGAAAGGAAAATGACCAAGTTACGAATGGGAGAGTTCATCTTAACAATCGAGCGTATGCGAAAAGAAGGGTAAAAGAGCTGAAGAAGGATAAAAGAGTGGAAGAAAAAGGAAAAGACAAGTGTAGAATAAAGAATAGATATCTGAAATTTATTAATCATAATATCTCTGCCACAGACGTCCCCCCTTTAAGATATGGAACCACTCCATGTCTACTTTATGGAAATAAATTTCCGATATCAGTAGCTTATGGGTGCCTGTTATCTACACTATCGTCTCCCCCTCCGTCTCTGTCCAATTCCTACTCATGAAGTCTGCCCCAACGTTTTCTTTCTCTGGAATGTCTTCCGTGCGCGCTTGAAAGAGGGTCGCCGCTTTTGACATCGTTGAAAGATTTCGTGTGTGTGCAGTGGAAATTCCCTGCCACAATCGTCATCTTTTCAATTTTGGCGATCGCCAGGAGATGTTCGGAGGTTGGCACTGGTCTTTCCACGTATTTCTTTAACAGATTTACGTGGTAGACCTCCTTTCCTTTAATAGAGATCTGGTAGTTAGCCTTTGAAATCTTTTTAAGGACGGTAAACGGCCCTTGCCATCCGATGCGTAGTTTGTTGCTTCCGATTGGCAGTAACAACAAAACTTTCTCCCCTGGTTGTAGTTCTCTCTCTTTCGCGACTTTCCTGTATCGGTTAGCGTGCTTTAAGCGTGCTCGCTTAAAGTTGGTCGTTGTTAGGTCCCATCCTAGTTTTAACCTTTCCTTTAAATCCGACACATATTTACTGGCTGAAACAACTGTCTCATCAGCCTTCTGGTCTGTCAGCGACTGAAGTAAGGCTTCAAGCGGCCCCTTAATAGGTCTGCCGAATAAAAGAGTTGCTGGGGGAAATCCTGTGGAAGTATGAGGAGCTTCTCTGTAGCCAAATAAAGCTGCAGGAATACAAAGATCCCAATCTTCAGGTTTCACTTGTCCCAGTTTACTTAACTTCATGTTGAGGTTTCCGTTGACACGCTCTACTAACCCACTTCCGGCCGGATTATAAGGCCTTATGTAGATGTACTGGTTCCTCAAGATCTTAACGATCTCCTCCATTAACAGGTTTCGGTATGGAGATCCGTTATCCGTCAACACTTGTTGAGGGAATCCCAACCGAGTAAAAATCTGCACGAGGGCTTCTGCGACATGCTTGGCATCCGCGCATGTAAGCGGTATAGCTTCTGCCCATAAAGTGCATGTGTCAACTAAAGTCAGGATAAACCTGTTCCTTCTTTTAGTCCTTTCTAAGGGTCCTAAAATGTCGATCACTACCCGTTCAAATGGTGTTCCCATTATTGGCATTTGCTCCAGAGAAACTGGGGGTGTCCGTTGCTTGGGTGGCACACGTTGGCACTGGGCACAGGATTTCACATACCTGATAATATCAGTATTCATTCCTGGCCACCAATAATGAGTAGTTATCCGTTGGTTTGTGGCGTTCTGTCTCATATGTCCGCTAAAGGTAAGAGAGTGCCCCATTTCTAAGATTTGGCTTCTGTACTGTTTCGGTACTAGGAGCTGATTGTAACCTTGGTCAGGCTTGCCCGTTCTGCGATAAAGTACGCCATCCTTAGAAAAAATGCCCCTGTGCTGTCTAGGGTCCTTAGCCATGGGCAGTTTCCTAAAGCAGGGTGCCAAAGTAGGGTCCTTTTGTTGCGCCTCTTTAAGTTCCTTATGTAACAAATTTGGCGCAGGCTCCTGTTCCTTCTTGGTTTGCCCTCTTGTAGTTGCTGCTGCCACAATTGGCTCTTCCGGTTTCCCAATAAACACATATCTACCGCCAAGTATGACTGGGTAGATTGGGTCATCCATAACAGCCGCTTTGATCACACCTCTGACAAAATCAGAGTGGATCTCAACCAATTCGATGGGTAGCGCTGTAGGTGCATCATTCTTAGAAACTCCACAAAGTTGGACGGTTTCTCCTGTCTCTTGACCGGGTTTGACCAGGTGCCTGGCAACAACGCAATCATAAGAAAGCCCCGTGTCAAATAAACAAAAAGTTGAAAAACCGTTCAATATAACAGTACCTCGCGTAGAGGGTCTCTCTCCCTCTACAGGTTGAGAATCACTGACATCAATTCTGCCTTGCGAGACTGTTAGCAAGCATCCGATGTGCTCGCTCTGATCATATATCCCGTGCTCAGGGATTTTCCCTTTGCCACCTTGTCCTTTCTGACCGCGCTGCCATGTAGGACGGTTGGGTTGATCAGACTGTTTGTTGTTAGGGTACTTGTTTTTGTATAACTTAGACTTTTCAGGAGAGGGGTTTTGGGGTCCAGTTTCTCTGTGGTTATTTTGGTGAGAAGCATGAGAAGATTGGTCTAGATTATTCTTTCGAAAACGCTCTTCTGTCGGTTTACGTTTTGTGGCCGCCAGTTCGGCCAGCGCATTATGATATCGCTCAGACTTTTCCAAAATGTCTTCAAGCTTTTTTGCACCCTGCTCAGCTAAAAATCTGCAGGTGTCAGCAGACAAAGTGTTCTTTATCTGTTCGCATATAACGAACTCCTCAAGCCCTTCATAGGTAGAGGCGAGCTGTGACAGCTCCAGACACTTTGACAAGTATCCCTTCAGACGAGAAGAGAACTGCTGAAAAGTTTCAGAATTCTCCTTTCTGCTGTTGCGAAACAGTTGCAAAAATTTTCGCGCATTCATTTCAAAACGCTCAAGTAAAGCTTTCTTCAACACGTCGTAGTTGTCTTGTTGGCTGCTTTCCAGTTTTGCATACACATCATAAGCAGAACCTTTTAGGGCCTGGAAAAGTTTCATACACCAACGCGACCTCTCTAAACCGTACAGAGTTGCTATTTTCTCACATTTTTCTAGCCATGTGTCAATCTTCTCATTAGGACAAGGGAAAGATTCTAGAGCAAAAGACATAGCGTTGAGTTGAAGAGATTGAGTGTTAGATTGATAGTTAACGAAGAATGAGGAGAAGACTCTCCATTGCTGGAGGTAGAGGCAGCACCACGACTTTGGATTTCTAGAGCTTTAAGCGCTAACTCATGCTGTCTCTCCTTCTCTCTTTCCTCATGCTGTCTCTCCTCCTCCCTTTCGTTCGCTCTGCGAAGTTCCATTTCCTCATCCATCTTCTTCTGCTCTTTAGCTTCGGCTGCTTTTTCCTTCTGCTCCACATCATATCTGTCAAGTTCGTCCCTGACACTTTCGCTTCTTCTCCCTGTAATCCCTCTTCTCTCGCTTCGTCTCTGAGCATCTGTCTAAGCTTCGCCCTCTCGGCCATTCTAAAGAACTGACTGAGTGTAAATCGAGAAGGAAGTAAGAAAAAGGATACACTGGTTCCTTATCACTTACGAGAAAATACAAACAAAAGGTGATTATTTTTTAACTGGGATACCTCCTCCTAAATAGTTATTTAACTATCGCTGCTATTAATTGGCAATTAAGCTATAAATGCAAGCGACTATGCCAAATAAATGGTAGTTAAGATTAATCACTAACAAAAATAAGTTGCTATAGTGGAAACGAAACAATTATTGCAAAAATTGTAGGAGAAAAAAATTCCCTTAATTTTTAAATCCACTACAAGTTCACCCCTGACGTCAGATCGGGTAAGGGAGGCAATTAACTTGACGAAAAAAAATTAGTCCGAACTCACTCCTTAACTTACTTCAAAACACCTTCTGCTTCAATACCCTGTGATTGTTACGCAATCACAAATTCTACCAGCGGTTTAGTATTACAAAATCAACATATAACATAACTTCCGACAAAATCAACCTGTAAATCAAAATGTATAATACTCAAAAATGCTGTGGAAAAAACAATTACTATTAGTGTGGTCAGCAAGCCCATAAACAGATCGTTAGTCTAGGGGATAGTTATTTTTAAAGATATTAAAACTCACAAGACATCACACTCTTACTCTATATCAGAATACAGAATATTAATCATACAGACGAGCTGATATTTGCCGTCTCGTCTTCCTATTCTAAGTTCAAAATCCCGTTAGACGAGAAATTCTGACGACTTGCTCAGGATTTGAGTTCAATTCCCGGAAAAACAAGCCCGCATTTGTCGTAGATTTTTTTATAGGGGAATTAAGACATAAATTGGTCCCTTCTGAATAGAAATAGAATAGGTGATAACTCAGTGGGAGATGATAATAGAAATAGATTTTCACGAGTGAGATGGTAGAAATTAATAGAGTCTGTCCCTGAAATCGAGAATCTTCTCTCTTTCAGCCTATCTTCTACAACAGATCTAGATGAGTCAGACAGTCTATTTGAATATATATATATATATATATATATATATATATATATATATATATATATATATATATATATATATATATATACCACTCACATACTTTCTCTCTGTCCATTCAGCAGGGGCCCCTGACATACATTCTTACCTACACACGTGCTGTTTTTCGCCTTCTGGCGCAAACTTCAGGACACTTCTCTACAGTGAATCTGTATTCTTTTGATAAAGCGAATCCCAGCTCTGCAGATACAGGTTTCTTCCAATGTTCCGGGGAGCATTCGCTTTATAGCTATATTTTCAGATTACTAGTAAGGTCACTTGAATTAGTTTAGGTAAGAAATGTTAAACGGCTCACAAGGTCAGAATCTCGGGGTTTCCACTACTTAGGAAAATGACAGGTTTGTAACTACCTTCAAATGTAAAATTCTTGGTCACACCACAATTAGTTAAAAAACGTCGGAAATGTTATTGTTTTAAAATTTCTCTCGCCACAGGGGCTGAATGTACAATGAGATTTTTGGGAAGAATTATAATCTGGCTCGATAGGCCCAGTTATTGCATTTAGTTTTAAAGTTAGTGAGATGAGTACTCTGTCTCTTTCTGGATGCAAACACCATGCCAGACAGTTGTAACTTGCAAACTCACTTATTTAAATTACAAAATGTTTCTTCTAGGTTTTTCTCATATACTGAAACAAAACCGCTGGTAGAGGTTGGGCTGACCCAAAACTGTATAAGGAAGAGAAAAGTACAAAATACTTAACCATAATATTATACACACATCCTATCCTACCCTCGCGTAAAATATAATATTCACTTCGGTTATTAACATTTAAGTTAGAGACTATAAGACAAAATGTTTCTTCTAGGTTTTTCTCATATACTGAAACAAAACCGCTGGTAGAGGTTGGGCTGACCCAAAACTGTATAAGGAAGAGAAAAGTACAAAATACTTAACCATAATATTATACACACATCCTATCCTACCCTCGCGTAAAATATAATATTCACTTCGGTTATTAACTTTAAGTTAGAGACTATAAGCTTAGCGCTTGTCTCATCGTTTAAACTTCCGTGAAATAAATTCTAGTCATTGAAAAAAATCAATCATCATGAATTAGAAGTATATATAAATATATTTCGTCAATACTCAATGATGAATCAGTGCGTTTACTAGTTAGTTAAAAATATTCTCGGACTGGTTGCTAGCAATTTAATTAAATTTATTTATAGCTGTAAGAGTTTTAGCTAGAAATAGTAATTTATTTTGCTATCCACTGTAACGCCGTAAACTTAAAGAATATAACTGACTTATCATTTAATCACTCTGCACATAAATCTAGTGAAGATATAATAGGCGATTTACCACTTAAATCACTCACAAATACTATCAATATATTTACCTCGCACAGTACTACTTAAAACTATCCTCCAACGCAACTGAGAAATTCTACTTAAATAAAAGTGATTTCTAGAACGTAGCTAGGTTGTCTAGCGAGACTGTGGATGTCTGAATGAATGAAGTCTAAAACTGCTCTGTTATAAATATATCTCTGATGAAAAGAAAATCCTTACATTATCAAAACTCCAGACTCTCTCTTCCACATGTTCGCACCTAGAGGAAAATTTACATAATTCTATCTCATTCTGCGAATTTCTCACGCTGAAGCCGAAACAGACTCGCAAAGCGGACAGTCTCTCTTTGATCTTGCGTAACATGATTTACCAGACCGTGCAAGAGATTTCTGCTCTCGAGAATTCACACTATTACTTGCCTGCAGACTCTGTTCATAAACGAAATACACGCACGCTCGTCTTTCATCTCACATCGTGAATAATTAACTTATAGGCGAGCAGATTAGAGAAAAGTGATAGACGATCGTCTTACTTCTTATCCCTGTCGAGAACGAATTAACACGATTCGGTCTCCTCAAAGAACCTAGCTTAACAGCAATAAAATGCGTTGCTAAATATTAGAAAGGAAAATGACAAAGTTACGAATGGGAGAGTTCATCTTAACAATCGAGCGTATGCGAAAAGAAGGGTAAAAGAGCAGAAGAAGGGTAAAAGAGCGGAAGAAAAATGAAAAGACAAGTGTAGAATAAAGAATAGATATCTGAAATTTATTAATCATAATATCTCTGCCACACTATCTTTACAGCTCAAGTTCACCATGTAAAACATTCTGTTGACAGTAGTAGCTTGTCTCACACTGGTTACTAGATTCATGAAACTTAACTCTGGTCCAAGTCAGTTGCACTTTACTAACACACTGATTGTCTGTGCAGCACAAACTCCCAAACAGTAAGGGGAATGACAGTAATAGGCTCCTTCTATCTCTGGGCTTCACATATAGCAGGATATAAGGACCTCAGACCTCAGAACATGATCACACTTGTGATGGTGCACTAGGATCCTGAAACAATGAATATGATGTGTCCAGTGGTTGCTTATGATGCTTGTTATCTCTACGGTGTGCTAAGATGAGAATGTTTTTTTCAGATGCAGTGTGCACAATGAATGATAAATGGCTCTGTATGATACAGAGAAGGGAGACAGATTGGTGTCTACAGCAAAACATTTTCAATCAAATAATAAACAATCAATATGAAACTTTGACCCCTGCTTTGACACTCTCATGCCAAGTCACTGCTGGTGCTTTAATGGTAGTTAGTAAAATGGTACTAGTAGACCCTACTGGATATGCTTATTGTTAGCAATGACTGCTGTGGGTAGTTTTAAAGGCTTGACAATCTTTAGCCATCCTATTCACACAATCAATATGTTTTGTATATTCATAAGCCTATTTTTTCTCAGGTTATTGTTAATGTCTAACCTGACATTGATTTTACGTGAGTATCCCTTTTCTTGTACAGAGACAGGTGTCCCTCGCCCTTCAGGCAGATACTCGCCGATTTCGGAGGTACCCATTAGAGCTGGGTCGGCTCAGGAGCCGCCAATCCCTGGTCGACGACACTCCTTCAAATGTCCTCGCCAGGTCTCGAGTTAATCCAGTCCAATTCCCGGTCGACGAAAAATCCTCAAATGCCGTCGCCCGGGTTTGATCCTGAATCACCCGGTCGCCAGAGCGGTGTTGTAATCACTACGCTAGTGCGGCTCCTACAAGCCTATTAATTCCTGAAATAAAATTTACATTATTCACATGAATACTTATGATAGTCCTACATACCCTCTAAGAATCTTTCTCCAACACAGAATTACACTTTTAGTGAAGATGCCTGCCCTGCATAAAGTCAAAAATGGCTTGGCAATGACAGTGCTCTACTCTGCTTCTTCTGGCTGGGCTTAACAAGGTTGCGTGTGATAAATAAATTGTTGTTGTTGTTGTTGTTTTGAAGAAGTGATGGGTGGAGAGCGGGCACTTAACAGCTGACCGTTTTTGCCTCTTCTCGTTCCATCTTGGTCTACCCGGTTCAACCTGAAAATTGGTTATAATTGGGGTTATAGTGTAATTTTATTTACTAATTTTGTATTCTTCTTCTTCTTCTTCGTTCGTCCTGAAAAGGACGGTGGTTGCGTTGTGTCTGTTTGCGCCTAAGCTGTGATATCTGCACCTTTCGGTCGACACATCCGACTTCTGCATGGCATTTTTTAAGGACCGGGTTTGCCTTCCCATTTCGATCCATGCTCGCTCAGCCAGCCTGCACTGCTGCAGACTGTTTCCAGGACCACCACGTGGAGGTGGAGCACGGTCTTGACCAGCTCTGGTTCGCTGGTCCTGACGCAGGCAGTCAAGCTATGAGTCGCTGACTGCATTCACTATTGCTGCATCTTCTAATTTTGTATTCAATTTAAATAACTATTGTCTTTTGCAGGTGCTGATTTTTATTTATATTAGTATTTGTACATTTCATTTTCTTTTTTGTATTGTTTATAGATAAATATTGTCCTTTAGCCTTGTTTTTAATTTGTATTAGTATTTGTTAGTTTTGAGTTGTTGTTGTTTTTTTTTTATTTAAACCCCGTTGCCTTTCCTTGTCCTATGAGTAGTTAGTAAGTTTAAAAAAAAATGATTTGCTGGTTCTTGTTGCTTAATTTCTATGAAGTACTAACCTTATATGTTTTCCTTTGTTTCTATATTGTGATTTCTATAGTAAGTTTTTAATTAAAGCCTTTGTTGTTCGTACTTTTTACAGTGGATCAGGTAGTGGTCTATGTCATTCTCTTCCTGACATTCTTGGCAGTGTGGTTCCTCTATCATAAAGTATGCTGCACCGAGACGGAGACGCCACAGTTTTTTGTTCGATGGTATCTTTAATTCTTCTCTGACCTGGCACGTCCTTGTTGGTTCTTTCAGCATTTCAGCAGTTTGAACGCGTGTCTGCCTTTTTTACTGTTCTTCCATGTTGTCATCCATTCCTCGTTTATAGTTAGCTTCACTTGGCTCTTGATCTCCGACCTTCCCAGTACTGCTCTTATATTGTTTTTACTTATTCTTCCATTCTTGGCGTTCTGCTCTGCCAACTCGTTACCAGCTATACCTATGTGTGCTGGAACCCACACTAGCCTCACACTACATCCTCTGTTCCCCAGTGATGTATTAATTGCTAGAATTTCTTCCTTTATGTCTGTCCGGCTACATTTACCTGGGAGTTCTAGTGCTTATAGTGATGATAGTGAGTCTGTAAATATCGTAACAGCTTCTGGTGGGTTATCTTCGATTATTTCTAAACTTTTTAGAATTTCTACCATCTCTGCGGTAAAAATCGAAGATCCTTCAGTTACACTGTAGCTCTTTTCAATTCCCCACTGTGGTATTACAACTCCTGCACCTAGTTGCCCACTATCACCCTTGGATCCATCAGTGTAGACGGCCAGACTTTGTTTTGTTAGTTGATCTATGAAATTTTTACTTATCATTTTGGCTTCCTTATCTTCTATGTTTTGTTTGATCTTTTCAGTAAGTGAGTAGTCTATGATTGATGTTTTTAGTTGATAAATGAATTTCGAAACTGCCACCCTTATATACCAGTGGAGCGTACGTCTCAGAGTCGTTTCCGATTGGCCATAAATAATTATAGAAAATACCGCCTATGGCTCTCTATGGGCTCATTGTGTGTAACCTTGCAATTTATTAAGGCCTGTATCTCTTAAATGGCCTAGGTTATCACCGTCTGGTAAATATCCTTCAAAATCCCCTGCGACAAGCTTCAAATCTATTCCTTGATATTAGCTTTCCATGTGGGCATGCAGTCTAAATAAATTGTAAAAGATTAATACTAGGCTTACAATCGAAAGTGGCCATCTCACAAACTTATCGATATTTCAGTAGGTACATCCTCCTTACCAATTTCCTTTTAGATTTCCATGTATGAACATTCCCACCAAGCGAAGCCAGTTATTATTATTGTAAAACAACACTGCCCCAATGCGTCCTTTAAGAAATTCCATCCATCCCCATGCACAAATTGCTTCGCCATTATGACGGTTTTGCCTGTCCTCTCCTTCCCCGGCGAGGTTACGACTGCGCATGCGTCTGCTAGTGCTGTGGCAATTAACCCTTGGGCGAGGCAGTGTGTTTACATACTAAAATCTAACTAAGCGTATTTTTCATTATGCTACAGGGTCCACGGGACAAAAAAGTTTAAGTAACTCTGCTCTAACACATCACAACCCTGCTCTAACACATCACAACCCTGCTCTAACACATCACAACCCGGCTCTAACACATCACAACCGGGCTCTAACACATCATAACCCTGCTTTGGCACTACATTACCTTTACATTTTATTTATTGTTTTTTCAAACCATACCATTGTACGGTAATTGTTTGTGTGTAAGTGTGTGTACGTGTGTTTTCTCTGTCACCACTTTCCTATAAATTTCTCTTTCTCCGTTCCGTTTGAAAGCAAGCAGTGACCTTTAGTGACCTAGTGTCATGGTGGTTGTCCGTTTCAGGAAATATGAAAGCTTAACGCGGGAAAGTGAAATAATGTTTTCTCTTTTTTTTTTTATCTGTTCTGCCGCTCACAATATTATAACTTCACAACAGAGACCGGCTGATAATCGTCGTCTGCTGAAATCGTTTTTTTGTTTGTCAGATTTCTTTCTGTTCATCGCTTTCTTTCTTTCTTCTTCTCGGAACGTGCCAAGCGTAGGAGAGTTCAACACAGCCTCGTTTGAAGACAGAAGTATTGTTTTAGCAGAAGGCCGCCTCGTTTTCAGCGCGTTGACTTTTCAAAAATTGTTCTATCTCGTTCTGCCTGCCTGAATCTTGTTTTGTATGTTTTTTATTTTAAAAGAGAAAATGAGTACAGGGGATAATTGTTGCCACTTTGTGAGCTCTATTTCAGTTCGCCTACATTATGCAACTTCAGGCTGTGGAGTATTTTCAGAAGGTGATTTGTGTGAAAGTGGTTTGTTAGCTGACGCCGAGACTTAAGATATGTAGGATTCAAGCCAGCATCTATAGCATTAGTTGTTTTAATATCCCGTGTTAATTCTACTGGACATGTTTATTCGAAACCTCATGCCTTTTCCATATTTTTTTTTCAAATGTTAGCTAGTGTGAACACGAATTAATGTTTGCGAATTCACGGACGGGTTTAATGATTGGCTGGGATTTGTTATTATATCCGAGAATTAGTTTAATGGTTGCCATGGGTGTTTCATAATATTCGAGGATTGATGTTTTTGTTTTGTTTTAAAGACTATCTTAATTGCACATGAATAACTCCATCTGTGCTTCGATCTCCTTCCCTTAGATCACACAAGGAGGATCTCAGCACAGTGCACCGGCGAGAACACCAATGTTTCTATATAGGAATCACACATTCTATAATTTTTGTGGTGGGTAAATTTCTAATTTTTAAATTTTGCCAGGGCAGCGCCTTAATTTTCCGATTTCCAACTGCCATGGGATTTTTAACTTTCGCAACTTGCACACGAGACCTCCTAATTTGTCGCGCATATCTGAGAAGGCTAGGCATCCAATCTCGTGACATCATTAGGACCACTGGTTCTGAAAAAAATTTCCATAAATTATATTCCATCTACTGGGAATCGAACCCGGTAAGTTTAGAATTGGACGTGGACGCCATGCCTCTTAGCCAGTCCGACCCCACGATGTAATGATTGGCTGTGCTATTTCAAGATATTGGAGGTCTGGTTGAATGATTCGCTTGCATATGTCATGGTCCTGTATAATTGGCTAACGTACGAGGTATTTCATGATATTCGAGGACTAATTTAATGATTGGCTAGAATATTTCATGATCTCTTTTGTGGGATAAAATAATTTGTGGCTGTACATGGCATGATGGCAGAGTTCATAATTTTATTCCTTGAGCAAGCTTTTGCTGGTTAAAACAGTTTTATAAGTTACATCATTTATTGCTGATTTGAGGGCAAAAGTTACTACTGTAGTAACTGATAACGTCATTAACAACACTAGGCTCCCTCTAGAGTGCTGGCATTCGAGTCGTTCATACAAAGCCCTTGTGACTTTTGCCATCGTTTCAAGATGTTTGAAACTGAATTGTAATTGAATGGGGTTATTTATAGTGTTATGAATTGGTGATGTCCCGTGTAGTGCTCGGGGGTGGGCAGGGGGGGGGGGGGGGATGTGCTGAGACAAGGAAAGAATATGACTACTGTACCCTCAGGCATGTCGTATGAGGCTACTAATATGAGGGTTGGAGACTTCGATACAGTAGTCTCAGCTATGTAAGGAGGGGTGACAAGGTCACTTTCCTCGCTGCCTTTACCTTACCTAACTCAACGAGAGAGTAAAGTGCCAGTTTACAATTGGGTTTCGAACCCCCATAATACGCGAGTAAAAGGCAAGCACTGCAACCACATAGTTCGTGCGCGTTCTTTCTGCGATCAGTCAGTTGATGTTATCATCATCATCTCAACCCGTAACCCGTCATGGGTCGTAGGGGTGCCATGGTGGAAGCATCAGCAGACAGGGTCCTCCACTGCTCTCTATCTCAGCAATGCGTACAAGTGTGGAAAAACCATGCCCTGCCTATTCTTTGATGTTATCAGCCAAGGATTTTCTTTGCCTTCCTCTTCTCCGTTTACCTTCGACTGTTCCCTGCAGGATCTTGTTCGAAAGGGAGTCATGACGAGTTACATGCCCAAACCAGGCAAGCTTTCGACGTTTCACTACTGACAAAAGTGGTTCTTGATGTTATACTTATCACTAGTTCGTATGTTCTGAAGGAGATTAGTCAGTTTATGTGATACTTATCATTAGTTCGTATGTTCTAAAGGAGATTAGTCATTCAATGTTATACTGATCATAAGTTCATAGGGTCTGAAGGAAATTAATCAGTCCATGTTATACTTATCATTAGTTCGTATATTCTGAAGGAGATTAGTCAGTCCATGTTATACTTATCATTAGCTCTCGTATTCTGAAGGAGATTAGTCAGTCCATGCTATGCTTATCATTAGCTCGCGTATTCTGAAGGAGATTAGTCACTTAATGTAATAAGGAGGTTAGTCAGTTAATGTTATAGTTATCATTAATTCATATGTTCTTACTGCAATCAGTCAGTCAATGTTATACTGATGATTAGTTCGTACGCTCTTACTGCGATTAGTCAGTCAATGTTATACTGATGATTAGTTCATATGTTCTTACTGCGATCAGTCAGTCAATGTTATACTGATGATTAGTTCGTATGTTCTTACTGCGATTAGTCAATCAATGTTATACTGATGATTAGTTCATATGTTTTTACTGCGATCAGTCAGTCAATGTTATACTGATGATTAGTTCATATGTTCTTACTGCGATTAGTCAATCAATGTTATACTGATGATTAGTTCATATGTTTTTACTGCGATCAGTCAGTCAATGTTATACTGATGATTAGTTCATATGTTCTTACTGCGATTAGTCCAGTCAATGTTATACTGATGATTAGTTCGTATGTTCTTACTGCGATCAGTCAGTCAATGTTATTCTTCTTCTTCTTCTTTGATCCTTAGCCGCCGACCGTCAAAGCAGTCAGTGGCCATTACGCCTGGTGGCGTCTTGTAGGGCAACAACAAATGGATTCCACTTTGCTCGGTCGGTGGCCATCCTTCGTACAGTGCCCCAACTCTGGTTCATTCTTTGCATCTCAGCCTCCACAGTCCTCCGCCAAGTTGTTTATGGTCGGCCTCTCTTTCGTTTTCTTTCAGGGGTCCATAGCATAGCAGTTCTTGTGATGACATCGGGGTCTCTTCTGAGGACATGGCCAACCCAGCTCCAGCGTCTGCCAGCTATGATGGTGTGCATGTCCTCTTGCTTGCTCCGAGTAAGCAGATCTTGGTTGGTGATGGTATTCGGCCAAAAGATTCGGAGAATTTTTCTTAGGCATGTTGTGTGAAAAGAGGACAATTTCGACATTTCCTTCTCTGTAACTCTCCAGCTCTCCGCGCCATAGAGAAGCACAGAAAGCACTTATCAATGTTATACTGATGATTAATTCATATGTTCTTACTGTGATCAGTCAGTCAATGTTATAATGATGATTAATTCATATGTTCTTACTGCGATTAGTCAGTGGCTATAACCATAGAAATATGAGTTGTGGAAAATGAATCACAAGTCTCACATTATCCAAGCGCTTTCAAAGTTTAGACTCTTCAACACACTGACTTTTTTTTAAACGTCATTGCTCAAGAATAATTGGCAGAAAGAAGGCGTGAACTAGAAGCCCAGGTGATGATATATGTGAAAAACATTTACATTTTGAAGGCCCGGAGCCAAAACTTCGGCTCAAATAATGGGGGTTTTAACTCATATAGCCAGCAGAGAGGGGAGAAAACTTTATACAAATTATGCACGTTAGCGTCAAAAACAGGCAATGATTATGTACCCTGATTAAAGTTGGACAGTGCGGAGGTCAAATAATAATAACAATGATCATCATCATCATAACTTGATGTGTTGTTATTTGGCGTGTGTTAAATCCTTAATATGTCTATCCCCAGTTCTCTTTTCCCTGTGTTTTTGAGTTTCCCTTTCTTTCACTCTGAGAAATCCAGAATAAGCAGTGACATGTGATCAAAAACATGATTTCCTGCAGTACCTGTTCTGTTGACCACTACCTCAAGCACCACTGACGTTTGTCTGCTTGTATCTATTAATACCACATTAGGGAACCTTGTCACAACACGTCAGTCCTTCTATTGTCTGCATCACTCATCCATGAAAGTCTGTGACTTATTTATTGTCTTTTTTCGTTGTATGAAAGCCAATAGTAGTTTATTTATTTGTTACAGTTTAATCCCCAAAGGAGCATAGGCCTTCAAGAAACGCATGCCAAACATTCTTGTCCCTGTCCATCGGTTCCAAGGTCGTTCCAAGCCACCATTTTGTCTCTGTTGTTACTTCTGTCTCCAGTTCTCTTCACCGTGTGTTTTTCTGTCTCACTCTTCCCCTTTTTACGCTTGGGATTCCGTTGCAAGGACTGCCTTGTATTACTACCAATGTTTGTCCACTGTAACGTCTGCCTCTGACCGTTTGTTCCACTGGTACTTGTCTATATGAGGATATGTAGCCGTGACGTAGGTTTTTTTTTGTCTCTGGTCTTTTTTCTGGCAAGACGTATTACCTTTACACCCCCCACCCCCCGACTCTACCGTACTTATCTACAATAGTGCTACGTTGACATTTGAGCTAAACATTCCTTCATTATGATTATTTTTGTTCTCCTTATTTTTGATAATGGACTTTGATTTCTTGTGCTTTCCATACATCTTCTAATACAATGAAAATTCGTGTGACTGAAACATTTTAATTATTCATTGTTCGTTCCTAGAACTCGGTGATGCCACCACGTGTGTGTGTTGGTGTGTGCGCGCGTCTGTACGTAGTAACACCATTATTAGTTTACCACTGATATAACCAAGACTACAACGTTTACTGCCACTACTAGGGGTGAATTATGATTTTTACATGTAAAAAAGCAAATATATATATACTAAATGTACGGCGAAAATGTTACTGTTCAGTACCTGATTGGTTATAATTAGGATATATACAGTGTCTAATATTTTAGATAGTGTAATCAGTTACTGCTGTCTGCCATTTTTTCCTTTTTCTAAAATGATTTACTTCTTGTATATTGCGTATGACATATTCGTTTTGTTAGAAAAGTAGTTTCTTGTGTTTGTATCAGGACTGTGGAGTCGTAGTCGTGGAGTTGGTCGTTGATTAGTGGAGTCGAAGTCAGAGTCGGTAAATAATGTCCGGACTCTGGTTCCGAGTTTTATACCAAATGACTAGTCAAATATTGTAATCGGAGTCGGACTTCTAAAATTTAAGGAGTCAAGAGTTGTTTTTTGGCCGACTCGGCAACCCTGGTTTATATTTAACTTCATAATTTTAAGTCATAATTTCAGCTGACAAATATTTTTTTGGTTCCTTTTGTGGCCGATTATTTCCTTCATTCATTTGTTTCATTTGTCTGTTATCTGCTTATAGTGCTTGTAGTCGCCATTGTAGCTAGTCCCGTTGCAGGCATTGTGCTCTAAGCTTTCATGTACGCTAGCAATGATGGTATCTGTAGCAATACATTTGACATACTGAGATTGCCAGCCCCTAGCACAAGTTATTTATCGCCTCTTACGACATGGCTGATGTACAATAGTCCTACTACTGTGTCGCCCCAGAGACCCCCCAGGAGCTACACGGGGGCGTTGTTGCTATATTAAAAGATTTATATTGTACTTATTAATAATTAAATGATGATATTTGCTAATATTAAGTTGACAAGGTAAGCAGACGTGTATACTCTTGCTGTGTGGTTTCCGGCACCCCCCAGGTAATAACGAACTAATGCGGTCTTCGGTCCCACCTGTACTATCTTAAGACACGATCAAAAGTGTTACTAATTTTATTGTATTCAATTTTATTTTTTCAAAGTCATTCTTTGGCGATTTTATGTGCTTCGTTCGATGTTTGCTACGTGTTAACGAAATACGTATCTTTTAACCATATGCACGTGTCCTTTCATTATATCAGGATGCATTACTGTGCTGAGGAGATGACATCGAAGCTTCCGTCAAAGTTTATGATTGTACATCTGTGTGAAACTGACAAAAGTTCAGTTCTTTGCCTTAATTGTATATTATGATTGCATTTTTATTACTTTTGTCATATTTACATTTAGGAGCTTTGAACAGCTTTCTAATATTATACCAACAAATATCCAACATCATCTAAGGATAATATAGTCTTCTTCACAAATCCAACATTTTCATAGATTCTCATAATGCGCACGTGACCCGTGCTGGCTGTGTCGCGTGTACACACGAGGCATGGGAAGGATGTTGAAGAGTTTAGCAATAGGAAAGATGTGCTTCTAGCGCCAGAAACGTTTACCGTACTTCGGTGGAGAATCGGTTTCCATTTTCATCCCAGAGGATATGTTTATGATTCAGTCAAAAAAGCGAACACGAACAAACATGACGTAGATGTCTGAATTAGACAGAACATGCTGTAAGGAGTTTGCGATATGAACGGTGGCAGTGATGGTGGAGATTTGAGAGTACCGTGAATTGTAGGATAAAGAGAGAAAAAAATGGTGCTGGATTACGTCATCACTGTCTGGGATTCCCCAGAACCCAAGTCCTACAACTCTCAGGTAAGAGCTTGCTGCTTCACACATGAATTATTGCTCTTTTGTTTTCCCTTCCTTTTTCTCATCTTTAATAATTCATTGATTCATTAATTTATTAATTCTTCCATTGTAATATTACTTTTTAAGTAATTAAACATTGTGAATGTAACATAACAGCATGCTCACAATCACAAAATTCAATCATGCATATTAAAAGAATAACGAAATACGTTTAAAAAGAACATCATCATCGTTATTAAGCTGGCGTATCAAAAATATGCAGGTTATAATATTCGGGTATATAATAAATATTGATAAAGTATTTGATAAATATGCGACATCAAGAGTTGAGGCAGACAGACAGACAGAGAGAGATGGGTGGATGGAAGGTAGGTAGATCGGTAGGTAGACGGACGGACCGAGAGAGAGAGAGATGGGTGGTTGGGTGGGAGGTAGATCGGTAGGGAGACGGACGGACTGACCGACAGATATATATATATATATATATATATATATAGTAGAGAGACAGACAGATAGAAATGATTTGGTAAATAGGATACTCAAAAGACGAAGAAAGGCTAAAGAAATGGCTTGCCAGCTTTTCTTTAATCTTCTTCTTGCTCTCTGTCTTATTGTTTCTTTATCTCCATATTGTTTCAGTATCTTAGTTGTGTTTCTTGATTATCTTATTGATCTTGTATCTTCTTGTTTCTTGATTATCTTATTGTTCTTTTACCTTCTTGTTTCTTGATTATCTTGTTTTTTTTGGTCATATTTGTGTTTCTTTATCTTTTACTTGGTCTTTTATCTTTTTCTTGCTCCTTTCTTTTTCTAGCCCCTTTACCTTCTTCTGTAATCTTCTGTAAATGTGTGTAACTGTTATACCTTTACAATGTTGGGATTTTACTTTGTTTTATTGCATTTGATAATTTTTTTTTTTAAATTATATTGAAAATGCATGTGTAGGGTAAATGAATTGAGTATGGGAGACGAGAGAAAGGATGGGCAGAATGTTAGACAGGCCTGCGTGGCCAATTCTAAACCATTTGAAGATAAAGTTCATACGTTCGTTCGTTTTATCTGATTCTGCTCTTGAGTTAGGGAGAGCAAAGAAAAACACGGAGTTCCTACTCACTCAATAGCAGACTTTCAAATATTTCAGGAGTTCCGATTCTATACTACCCCAATGTGATCATACTCGAATTATTGTCTGATTTACCGTATAGATGTTTTGGATTTGTTTTTGTTTGTTTGTTTGTTGGTTTTTTGTTTGTTTTTTTTTTTTCATTACGTTCTTGTTTGCTTAAAAATAATACTTTATTTTGATTATGATTGGGTAATGTCATTGTGTCGGCGTCTGTGGCCTAATGGGTGTCGTAGATTTTTGATAGGGGAATTAAGACTTGGGTTGGTCCCTTCTGAATAGATTAGAATGAGTGATAGCCACAGTGAGAGATGATGGTAGAAATCGATTTCCACGAGTGAGGTGGTAGAATGTGATAGAGGCTGTCTCTGAGATCGAGAAATCTTCTCTCTCTCTCACCTATCTTCTACGACAGATTTAGAGTAGTCAGACAGTCTAACCCCTATACATATATTAATATATATATTACCACTCACGTGCACACACACAATTGACGACAGTGAGACACACAGACGTGGGAAAACTATAACAATGATTATATAGATATTCTAGAACGAGCTGACCAACACGCTGATTAAGTTTAAGGGCAGTTTTAATTATCATCTAAAATCCCATCACAACACATAAAATTACATCAAAGCATATACAAATAGTCATAAAAATCAAGGAATTTCTACAAGAAATGATAGACCCACAGTTATGATCTTCCCTCGATGTTTAGCCCACAGTCCCGTTAGGAAAACGATGATAGCTCAAAGAGTCAAAGATACATATGATTTGGGTCTAATATTTTCCCCTTTTGAAGGTATGAACTGACTTTGATAGCAGTATCTATTCTAAGGAAAAATATAGTTTAGCAACAAAATCTTGCATAAGGAAAGTTACAAAGTGAGTGAATCAAACGAAGAACATCCTTCAGTCTACTTTCACTCGGTTCTTTCATCAGGGCCCTGACTCACACAACCTTTCCTACAATCGTGCTGTTGTTCGCCGTCTGGCGCAAGCCTTAGTGTACACTTCGTTTAATCTGTCTATCTGTGAATGAAGCGGATACCCAGCTCTGCAGATATTGGTTTCATTCAACGTGTCCGGGGAGCGTCCTCTTCAGGCGATCGTTCTTTCTTTACAGATTTAAGTTAATGTCACTTATTCACGAGGTAAGAGTTTGGGTTTCAGCGGGCACACAGTGTCAGAACACGAGGTTTCCCTTAATTAGGAAGATGACCGGGGGACAACTTCTCTCAACAGATAATCTTGGTTCACCACACACTTGGTCAAATAATGTCGAAAAAACTAATGTTTTTTTCTGTAATTATTTCTCGCCACAAGGCAGCATGTACCTTAGAGTTTGTGAAGAAATATGATCTGGCTCAAAGGCCCAGTATAGCATTTATTCTTTTTAAAAAACCCGTTAGTGGGATTGGTATTCTGTCTATCTCTGAAGGCACACGCCCTGTCAGACAGGTGTTACTGAAAAAACCCACGTGGTTAAAGATATAAAATGTTTATGTTTCTCACAGGTTTGTCTCTGTACTACACGCCGGCAAAGTTGGGTTACTCCAGTATTCACTGAATAAAGAAAAAAAACACATATGAAATATTTTACATATTATGTACTCAATATAACTTACATTTTGAACTGCAAGCGTAGAGCTTGACTTGACGTTTAAACTTTCCAGTGAAATAAGTTATATATAAAAATCAATCATCTTGAATTAGGAATACATACGTATTCCGTCAACACTCATGAGGCATGTAGCATTTATAAGTTAGTTTAGAAAAATTATTCTCGTCTGATTATTTAGCAGTTAAATTAAATTCATTATAGCTACATGATTTTAGGCCAGAAATTATAATTTATTCTGTTTTCCACTGTAACTCATCAGCTAGAGAATATAACGGACTTATAAATTAATCAATCTGCACAAAAGAAACTAGTAGGATAAAATAGGCGATTTAACACTTAATCACTCGCAAAATCTAGATATATTAAATATAATATTTACCTCAACACAGAACTACGGTATCACAACGAAACTAAGAGATTTCACTTATAAGTTTAAGTATCTAGAACGAAGTGACCACGTCTACTGCAAATGGAGAATGAGTGCAATCAAGTTTCAAACTCTGGTTAATATCTTAAACCAGACAAAGGCTCCTACTATTTCCAAAAAAACCCGATCTCTCCCCTCTCCTAACACCTACGTTAGCTTAGACGCATGCCGTAACTGCCCCCACTGCGTCTTTATACCTACGTTAACAAACTGACCGAGAGCGCGCGTGTCAGCTGAAAAATGCTAGACACTCTGTCTGCTCTGAGCGAGCATGTCTGGCGCGATTCCCACCTCACCGAGCAACTCAGCCAAGGAAACTCGCGTGACAGGTGCAAAAGTAGACAATTTGTCTGCTCTCATGTCTGATAGACTGAAATCCCACCTAAAATCATCTCGTGCCAGGGACTGACACGTTAGGTAATCTACTGCATTTCTAAATGAGAAAACGAAACCGGCAAAGTGAGAATGGGAAAGAAAATATTCTTCGCAAACGAACGAATGCGAAAAATATAGGAAAAGGATAAAGAGTGATAATAAAATAGAGGACACACGTGGAAGAAAGAAAGAATATATAGAAAATTTATTGATCATAAACTCTCTGTGACAATGGGTATGAACGCAGTTTCATAATCCAGATATACCAGGTTCGAAACCTGCTGCAGGCGGTTTGGTAGCAGATCGCTTTGTGTGGATTTTTAAAAATAGTATAAGCGCCGTACCGTTCAGAAAGCAATGGCAAACTACTGAATGAAAAAAATTGCCTAGAAAAATCACAAACAGCCAATAAAAGCTGGGGTTGATTGCCACGTCCTGTAAAGGATAAGCAACTAACTTTAATGTCATTGTATGCTGTTATGTAACCTTTATAACGTTGTATGCCTTTAATTTAATGTCTAACGTAACATGTGGGAATGAAAGGGTAAGATAAGTGAGAATGGAAGGGCAGAATGTTAGACGGGCCTGCGCGCCCAATTCTTAACCCTTTGAAAATAAAGTTTGTTCGTTCGTTCGTTCTTGCTCCTTTATCTTTTTCTTGCTCCTTTATCTTCTTGCTGTTCCTTTATCTATTTCTTGCTCCTTTTTCTTCTTTATGTTCCTTTATCTATTTCTTGCTCCTTTATCTTCTTTATGTTCCTTTATCTATTTCTTGCTCCTTTATCTTCTTTATGTTCCTTTATCTTTTTCTTGCTCCTTTATCTTCTTCCTGTTCCTTTATCTATTTTTGCTCCTTTATCTTCTTGCTTCTGTATCTTCTAACTGTTCCTGTGCCGTCTTATTATTTCTGTGCCTCATTTCCTTATCTTCTTCCTGCTGCTTTTCCTTTCTTTTTTGTTCCTGTTTATTCTCACCGTTCCTTTCATTCATTCATAACCCTCCACTCCCAAAGGAGCATAGGCCTTCAACAAACACATGCCAAGTCCTCTTGTCACGTGCCATCATCTAAGTTCTTTCCACGTTCTCCTTATCATTTTCACCTCTGTTTCCAGCTCTCTTCTCCATGTGCTTCTTGGTCTACCTCTGCTTCTCTTGCCCTGGGGGTTCCAGAACAAGGACTGCTTTGTAATGCTATCAACAGGCTTCCCCAGCGTGGGTCCTATCCATTGCCATCGTCCTCTTCTCATCTCTTGTTCCACTGGCACTCGTCTAGTTCTTGTCATCAGTTCCACGTTGGTAACCTTGTCATACCATTTTAATCCCTCTATTCTACGCAAGCACCCACCTATGAAAGTCTGTAGCTTTTTGGTAGTTGTCTTTGTTGTTCTCCATGTCTCAGAGCCATACAATAGGACTGACTTCACATTTGAGTTGAAGATTCTTATTTTCGTGTTGGATCCGATTTCTCTTGATCTCCATATGTTTCCCAATGCAATGAAAGCTCCTCTTGCTTTTTGTATTCTTATTTTGATATCACTGTCTGTCCCTCCAACTTTGTCTATATTGTTGCCAAGATATGTGTATGATTCTACATCTTGTATTGGTCCTCCTTCAAGTTCAACCCTGTTATCATTACCTGCATTTATTCTAATTATTTTTATCCTTTCCCTGTGTATTTTCAGACCCAATTGCTGTGACCTCTCATCGAGTGTTTTCAATTTGTCCTGCATCTGATTACGGTTATGGGACAGAAGAGCTAAGTCATCAGCAAAATCCAGATCATCCAACTGCTTAGTCAGAGTCCACTGGATTCCATTTCTGTTGTGTGTTGTCGATGTTCTCGTAACCCAGTCTATTGCTAGTAAGAAAAGAAATGGAGACAAGAGGCATCCCTGTCGCACTCTTGTTCTTTTCCCAAACGGTTCTGTAAGCTGTCCTTCATGAAGAACTCTGCATGTCATGTCTTCATATGTTTCTTTATTAAATTAATGATCTTCAGGGGAACTCCATAATGCCTCATCAATTTCCAAAGTGATTCTCTGTCTACACTGTCAAATGCCTTTTCGTAGTCCACAAATCCGATGTATAGTGGTGACTTCCATTCCAGACTTTGTTCAACTATTATTCTCAGAGTGGCTATCTGGTCTGTACAGGATCTGTTTTGTCGAAAACCTGCTTGTTCATCTCTCAGTTTCTTGTCTATGGACTCTTTTAATCTTTCAAGGATAATCCTGTTTAATACTTTTCCTGGCACTGAAAGTAACATTATTCCTCTATAATTTGTGCACTCTTGTAAATTTCCCTTCTTAGGCAACTTAACCAGATATCCTTCCTTCCATTCTGCTGGTATCTCTTCCTTTTCCCAGACTTTACGAAGTAATTTATATAACATCTCTGTAGCCGTGTGGATATCTGCTTTGATGGCCTCTGCTGGAATGCCATCAGGTCCAGACGCTTCTCCATCTCTTAGAAGCTTTTTTGGCTTTCTTTATTTCTTATTTCGTTGGTCTTTCACCGTTAATTTGTAGCTCTTCTTCTGCTGGCTGGATGTCCGGGGGGTTTTGTGGAGCTGGTCTATTGAGAAGGTCCTCAAAATATTCTGTCCACCTCTTCATTTGCTCTTGTATATTGCTGAGCAGTTTTCCATTCTTGTCTTTTATGAAGCAACTTTTTGCTTGTATTTTCCCGTTTCCTTCTTTGTGCTGTTATACAGTTCTCTCAAATTCCCTTTGGCTGCAGCATCTTCTCCCTCTCTTGCCAACTACTCAATATACGTCCTCTTGTCTCTTTTGATACTTCTTTTTACTTCTTTGTTTGCTTCTGTGTACAATTCTTGAGCCTTGGCTTTGGAACTTCTGGTTTTGCTTGTGTTTAAATCTGCTTTCTTGTTTTTCCTGTCTTTTATCTTATTGATGGTTTCTGTTGTTTTCTATGCTTTTTGTTGTCGTTCCCTTTTCCCCAGTATTTCTTCACGTCTCATTCCATACCGTTTTGATTTGCTGCCAATAATCTTCTGTATTCTCTGCATCTTCCAGCTGTTGGAGCACTTGGAATTTGTTGGATATTGTGACCGCAAATTTGTTTCTTGATTTCTTAGATGTCCTACATTAAAGTGTTGTCTATAATTTTGCATTGTTGCATATCTCTTGAGTTTCATTTTTACTTTGGCTATCAGAAGGTGGTGATCTGATGCTACATCTGCTCCTCTATATACCTTTACATCCTGCAATGATGATCTAAACTTCTTGTTTATGCATGTATGATCAATCTGATTTTCTGTTCTATGGTCTGGTGATATCCATGTTGCCTTGTGTATTCAAACATGCTTCCTGTTATAGCCAGTTGATTTGAAGCACAGAAGTTTGAGAATAGTTCCCCATTTTCATTCATTATTTCTAGCCCATGTTTTCCCATGACTTCTTCAAAGCCGGTGTTGACTATACCTATCTTTGCATTCATGTTACCCATCAAAATTGTGATGTCTCTTCTTTTTACTTTTTCCATAATTTCCTGTAGTCTAGTATAAAATGCTTCTTTCACAGACTCTTCTTTGTCATTAGTTGGTGCATAACATTGGATGACATTTACATTTATTTTCTTTTTAGCTGTTTTAAAAGAAGCTGTTATTATTCTGGATCCAACGGCTTCCCATTCATTGAGTGCTTTCTGTGCTTCTTTAGATAACATAAGAGCTACCCCTTCACTGTGGTGTGAACTTTCGTCTTCATGTCCTGAGGACAGCACCAATTCACCTGTGATGAGTTTCTTCCTGTCTACCCCTTTCCACTTTATTTCGCACATTCCCAGAACCTCGATTTTATATTCCCTCATCTCTGCTGCTACTTGTGCTACTTTCCCTTGTTCGTTTAATGTCCGAACATTCCAGGTGCCAAATCTGGAAGTTCTCCTAGAAGAAAGAAGGTTAGTCAGCAACACAGACTCCTTTCGGCTTTCTCTGTCTTGCATCATACGCCTCCCTGCGAGAGGACCTTCCCCTGTCTTGGATGGCTGTGTTTTATTTTCTTCAATTGACTTGTCCATATTTGTTGACGTTTTTTGTGGTTTAAATTTTTACAGGATGGCGTAACCGGCCCCATGCCCAACCCTCCGTAGTCGCTTTCTACGACATGCTTGGCAGGGAACAGTGTTACTATTCTTTGCTCCCCTTTCGGGCCCCGGTAACACACGGGTGACTGTTCCTTTATCTTGGTATTATTTCTTGATTTATCTCTTGTTTCTTTATCTGTTTTATGTCTTGTCATTCGCTGTTTTGTTTTGTAAATTTAGTTACCCTGTTTTTGTTAATGCGCGGTGTAACCTTTGTGCCTCTCTTCTCCGCATGTGTTTCTGTGTAATACAGTTATTTCTGAAGCTTTAGCTCGCGATCTCGTATGCACATGTACTTGTGTGCGCGTGTCCAAATAGATGTAAGAGACATGACAACATGCACGCGCGTGCGCGTGTTTTGACAGCCAGGAGGAACGTTGAAAATGTCTTTGCTTTTAAATGTCACACCGACTTAGCCGGAATGGGAAATTCCTAACCTCATGTTTTGTTTTTGGGTTTCTTGTCTGTAATGTGATATTTACAAGGACAAATGGAACGGGTATTTTTTTTTTTTTGGGGGGGGGGAGGGGGGGGGGGGAGGCATACAAAGAGACTGTAGTGAGTTACCGACATGCAAACATACAAGAGAGCAGGATGAACTGTGAAGGAATTATCTGTGTAATAAAAATGAGAACTAATGATAGATCGTTAAACTGATAGATAATATGTTTATTGTATCAGTAATTACATTTAGTACATTGAAATTATTTAGGTGGATTAAAAACAACTAAACCAACCGATAAGCAGACAAGTAGATAGATAGCTAGCTATATACCTTAATACTAGTGGAACAAGTGTTTGATAGAACACTCATTAGGAAAAAACCAGTTGATAGCATTACAAGTTAGTCCCTGCTTTGGAATCCACATAGTAAAAGAAATAGAGGCAGATGCAAAAACACATAGACAATTGAATTCAAGACGGAAATTAAAGGGATAACAAAGACATTGAAAGACCTCGGTCGGATGGCACGGGGCAGATGGTACAGGGCAGATGGTACAGGGCAGATGGTTTGACGTGTGTGTTCATTGGGGACCAAGGCTTGAGTTGGAGCTTCAAGATATTTATTGATTCGTGTTTTTCTTTCTTGTTACATGTCTGAGTTAGCAGACCGGGGGAACAATGCATGCATTTCTGTCAGTTAATTGCAGAGATAATACGTATATTAAACAATAGGTTGTCCCAACAAATGAAAGTATTTGCGCGACAAACAATGTATCTACAGGCGTTAGGCTTGACCTGAACTTTGCTCTCAAACATCATTTCTAACTGTGTACTGTATATTATCGTCACCTTTTCCCGCCTCCTCATTGCTTCCCCATCAAGTATCTGCCAGGAGCTAGTATAGGTTGCTAAGGCAACAGCAACTAACTCGGTCAGGAATCACAGATCAAATAACCAATGTCTGTATTAGCAGGGCCTGGAGTAAATATACAGAACAATGCTGGTAGCAGATTGGCGGAAAGGGAAGGTTGAAAGTTCATTGTTCTAACTTGATTGACAAGGTTTTTACAGCAGAAACAACTTTTTTATGTACGTGTGTTGATTTCTTCCTGGGTGTCCGCGTGTGTGTTTATTTTTGTCACGGGTAGAGTGTTAGAATGACGAAGTAGTGAATGCCAGAGATGAAACAAAGAGAAACGGGATATTTTATCAGGTCACGAGAAGGCAGGAAAATGGGAATTATGACAGACATTGACAGGAAAAGACTAAATTTCAATAAGCAAGATGTTGTGGAACAAACTAAATGGGCCTATGAACAACTGCAATTGGCTTTAGAAAACTAAAATGGGCTTTGGAACAAGGACAATGGTCTTTGAAACAACCGCAGAGGGCTGTGGAACAGAAGATTTAAAAAAAAAAAAATGATATAACGTGATATAAATGTTGCAGTCGAGTTTAAGTGGGAATTTTCATTCCGTGAACAGATCTGTTTGAACTACTTCGTCAGTTAATTTAATCTGTCAACTTGTCAGTCATCTAGGATTAATGTTGAAAAAGAAACCAGTTTATCTTGGCTTGTGTTACCTTCATTTTGTTTATCATGGCTTAACTTAAATGTCTTCTCAAATGGATACTTTTTAGTTCCCCCCCAGATCATCCGTCATCTCCTCAGATTAGAAGTCTGTTGGGGTTGAGCAACTTCTTTCCACAACATATCTGTACAATCCTTGTCTATCAATAGTGTTGTATAGAAGTAATAATTTTCGTCAGATTTACGGTCACAACAAAGAAAAGAGGAAATGAATTCATAACGTACTTCTGAATTGTTTTAATGCCCCCTGTATAAATGGTAAGACACAAAGTACAGGCAATTCAAAATAGTAATGACCAGTTAAAGAGACAGATATAATAGAAGCATGCCAAGGGATAACTTTCATACTTAAAATAAAAGCTATAATTAGTCCTGTGCCGTAGGGGAGTGAATTGTTAGAGACTTCACTATACTAGGTCCAGCTTTATGAGGTGGTGTGACCAGTTCCTTTCCTCGCTGCCTTTATCTTCCTTAACTCAAGATGTAGTTAGGTACCCATTTACAGTTGGGTAGATTGGAGCTTGGCCGTACCAGGTTACTATCCCATAACCCGGTAACTTTGCCGACCAGAAGCAAGGGCACTAATCGCTTGGCTATTCGGACGCTCAGACTAAAAAAGGCCGGTGAATAATTTAAAAAAACAACAACGACTGAGAACTGGCCACTGTAGACTCCAGTACCATCTGTTCAAGAAATTAACATTCGGACACGCTGTCACTGGAATAATATAACGACAGAGTTTAACGCAGATATAATCAGGGTTCATTTTCGATACAAGACAACAGGAGGCTGAGACGCTTGGGAGTCATGACCCAAGTGGGCCCGCCCCCCTTAGAGTGTAAAGGAGTATGTAGGGCCGAAACACTTGTCGGTCGGGGGGACTCCTTCTGATGATCAGATTGCTTCCTGCTGTATCGCTCTGTAAAGAGTTTCCTATCATAGTTATTGTATAAGGGACATGACCATCTAAATAGTTATGACAGACAGGACTTAAAAGAGTTATCAATAACACTGACAAACAACATTTTTCTTTCTTATATAAGAATAAGTGTTCTTAAGTCAGTTTCTTGCGCTGATTTCAAATCTGAAATCCGTTTATCTCTATCACGTCGGGTTCTTAAGATATTTGTGAATAAATATATTTGTGGGAAACGGTTATTTGCTCCGTTTCATTTTTACTATATAACTTATTAAAAATTAATAAAAAGCAACATAATTCTACTTTTTATACTGCTAAAAGATGCATGACATATGTTACGTGATTTTTCAAATAGTTACTGTATTTTGAAATAATTCTGAGCAAAATATGGCTTCTAGAAGTTGTAGAAATTCGGCTGATCTGTTCTGTTACGTGTGCGGATGTTTTACCGATCGTGTTGACCAGAAAAACTTTACACCATTACTAAAGAAAGCATATGAACTTTATTTCGATTCGAAAGTTGATGATGCAAATAAATCTTGGAAGCCAAATGCAGTTTGTTCGATACATTGGCAGGTTGGTTACGAAAATCGCCGAAGCATAAGTCGATGCCTTTTGGAGTGCCAGTAATATGGCGTGAACATACAAATCACACTAGTGATTGTTACTTCTGCTTGACAAATATCCATGGTTTCACTTTTAAAACTAGAAAGTCTGTGGTTTATCCAAATATTAAATCGGTTTCGAAACCAGTGCCTCATGATCCAATCACGTGTCCGATCCAAGTACCATCAGAACAATATCCGCTGGACGTGAATGAACCATCAGAAAGTGATAGTTTACCTGCTTTAGAAACTAATTCTGACTCAGATTACATACCGGTGAATGATGGTGTTTACTTAATTAACCATTCAGAACTTTCAGATCTAATACGTGATCTCGCTCTTATCAAAGGACAAGCGGAATTACTGGATTCGCGACTCAAAGAATGGAATCTTTTAGCGCCCAATACTCCGATATCTAAATTTCGTCATAGATACAGAGAACTTGTTCAATACTTTGAGATGGATGATGACATTTGCTATTGCAAAGATGTAAACGGTCATGAGCACATAGTCAACGAATGGCGATTTTTCATCGATTCTTCCAAGACTAGTCTAAAAGCCGTGTTATTGCATAACATAAATTTATTTTCATCAATTCCAGTCGCCTACTCTGTTCATATGAAAGAAACTTATGACAATATGGCTATACGTTTGGAAAAAATAAAGTACAATGACTACCAATGGCGGATTTGTGGAGACCTAAAGGTCATTGCAATTCTCACGGGCATGCAGACTGGGTATACTAAATTTTGTTGCTTCCGATGTGAATGGGACAGCCGCAACAGACAGGAACATTATGCAAGAAAGGTGTGGCCTATCCGGGATCGTATGCAGCTCAGGCATAAAAATGTAATACACGAGCCATTAGTTAACAAAGACAGCTTCATTTTACCACTGTTACATATAAAGTTGGGGCTTATGAAGAATTTTGTAAAAGCGTTAGATAAAACGAGCAAAGCTTTCACTTATCTTCGAGAAAAGTTTCCGCAAGTTAGCGATGCAAAGATAAAGGAAGGTATCTTTGTAGGACCTCAGATTAGGAAAGTTATTGCAGACAAACAATTCGAGAACTTGTTACATGGTAGTGAACTTCGCGCATGGATGGCATTCAAATCGATCGTCGATAACTTTCTGGGAAATCACAAATCTGTCGACTATGTTGCATATTGTTAAGCAGTGCATAGATGCATACAGAATTATGGGCTGTAACATGTCCCTCAAAATCCATTTGCTCGATTTGCATCTTGACTTTTTCCCTGACAACCTTGGCGAAGTCAGCGATGAACATGGAGAACGATTCCATCAAGATATCGCCGTAATGGAGTCACGTTATCAAGGACGGTGGAGTGTGACCATGCTTGCCGATTATTGTTGGATGCTTCATCGCGATGTACCACATGCCATTCACCGATGAAAGTCGACTGCAAAGAAATTCAAGCCTACATAACTGTTATACTTCTTGTACGAATGATGTTGTAATACTGTATGCGTTGTTAAAAAACTTCAATTGCGTATTTCTAGAGATCCCGACCTGATAGAGAAAAACGGTTTGCAGATTTAAAAACAGCGCATTAAAATTGACCAGAAAAACATAGAAATGTTAGAGAAAGAAAAAAAAAGTTTTTTTTTGTTAGTCAGTGTAATCACATGAGCATATGACGTAGACCAAAAGGTAGGGGTTTATATAAGGCCGTGAAAGACGATGAGACGACCTCTCTCTTGTCCGTGTTCTTGCCGAGCAAAATTTATAGTGTGAGACAGTAAGTCTTCGACAGTCAGTTCACGTGGCTCTATCCGAGCTAAAATCTGTGGTACCATATTTGGACTGAGTTGAAAACAGGGCAACTCAGAATGTAAAGAGCAGAACTTAGAATCACCATCGTTGAACATTAGAATCACCATCGTTGAACATTAGAATCACCATCGTTGAACATCCAACTTGTATCAAGACTGTATGCAACCATCCTCTGGTATGTAAAGTTAAATAGAAGAAGAAATACTGCGAACTGATTTTGGTGTGATGATAGATTCTAGAAGATATTATCCTTCGAGGATGAATAATAATAGAACTAGCCACGTGTTGACCAGTTACATTGTGAGACATGATTGAGAAGTATAAAGGACATAGTTCAGTGCTGACAAGTGAACATTCCCTGGGGGGTTAGCCTAGTCCACTATGTATAATCAGCTATGGAGAAATGAGAAGGCAGAGACATAAGAAATAGAACAGCGAACAGATGTATCCATGACCAGTCATAAGTAGAAGATAATGTGACGATAAGGTTGTGCGATCTCAAGTCCACTACTGCAGGATTGCATTACATTCCCGTGCGAGTGATGTTTTCTTATTTTTCTCTCCCCTGTCATTATTATGTGGCATATTTTATGCACCATTATTTACTCTCTATGCTGGATCTAGTAGGGGAAAGTCTCTAATACTTCACTCCTCTACGGAAGTATTTGCTATGGGACTGTCTTTATCTTGTTTACCACTCCTCAGACTTATTTACGTTTCGCCAGGTGAACTGGGGTATTATCTTAACAATACCCAGTCATTATCACCGGTCAGCGAGTGAGACTTTTATCATGAAAAGACGGTCTCGCCCGATCAACATCTATTGAAGCCAATATTGTCTGTCTGAGATAGCCGTCTGAGGTGGGCAGATTACACAGGTGGTAGATGCGTTTATCGTTTCACGGGACCATCCCTGTGTGTGATTATCACGATAATCTGTCTGGAGAGACAATTTTGGCGATAGTTAGCATCCGTACGTCACATGAGTTCACAGATGGTGTTTATGAGTTGTGCACAAGATGCCGGCGGAAGTCTGACGCAACGAAATTAAGAGGTCACGCTTGGATATTAAGTTAAATATTTTGAAACACGTGATGGACACATTTTTTGAATTTGAAGCACCCCTACCCACGTAGTGCTGAACGAGATTCGATTGGATTGGTTGATTTGAGAGGCCGGAGTATACAATGTATCTCATTGAAAAATTAGGCGAAAACACAGCTGGAATTTCAACTGAGGATCGTGAGATATAATGTAGTGAAATCGGAGTCAGTATACAGACAGCAGCGCAAACGCTAGACTAGCTGCTCCTAAAAGCCAGAAAGAAAAAGGAGACATTGGACTTAGAAATTCCACAACTATAAGTAACATATCGAGTATTGGGCAACTTAGGAATTTACAAGTACACCCGCATTTTTAATACAAGACTGGAAACTTAGGAATTTGATCACAAGTAATAGAGGAATTAAACAAAAGTTTTCCCAGGCCAGTGATTTTGCAGAACACCCGCTGTCATAGGAATTAACTCAATTTCCAGACCTAAGTGATTTCGAAGCATCTAATACAGAGCTGTGTCCAATATAAATCTATGCAGGGAAATTGTGTATTCCCAAATTTTGGGGTAAGTGTAAACAATTTATTTACTAATGTAAATTATACACGTTTCTTGCTAAGTGGTTATATATATGGTGGCAACCTCAACATAAGAAAACAGTAAATGCATGAACTACAACTGCAAGAGCTGGTGATTGTTTGTGACTAGTCCTGCGGAAACCCAACAGCAGAGGTGACCCCAGGACTCCGACTGGAGCAGTAATGAGTGATGATTACATCATGTGTACCTCAAGTGTAGCATATCACTTTTGAGATGTATGTAACTCGCTAATGTTAGTTCAGGCACAAATCATATTCTCACTGTCCAGACACATGTTGCCCGCTAATCCTCAGTGTAATATTGGTGAATTTTAACCATCTTCTCGGAGTTACGTTGTTCGTGCTCGAGAATTAAGTTCTTCTGAGAGTTTAACATTGGTGGGTGGACAACGGGAACTTGAGCCTGTTAGAGTTCTTCAAACAAATGTACTTAGAAGAGGGCATTTGTTTTTCTATTTTTCTAAAGTTCGTGGTTACAAGCCATCAGACGATTTGTGGTACTAACGCTGCTAGTGTGAGAGAAAAGCATCCATCCTAACCGCCTACAGTGGAAGTGAGTGCGGAGAAGGCTTTCGTCATCACAGAATTGATGAACCACAGCTACAGGACTCAGCTGTTAAGTTTCTTGTAAAATAGGCGATAGCAACAGACTTTTGATAAATCCTCACCTACGTCTCCGTGACGAAAACTTTTATCTAAATTTCACCAATCTTTCCATATTTATTTTAACCGTTAAAGACTAATTCATTACTAAAATTGTTACATGTAGTTTCAAAACTAAACAATCATAGTCGCTTCAGTTTTATATGTATGAAAGCAAACGTATGAGCCAGAATATTATTATTATATATATATATATATATATATATATATATATATATATATATATATATATATATATTAGACATATATTTACCTCTAAACAGCTATACTTTATAAGAGGAATTTCGTTGAATTACACCAACTGGGGGCTTGAACGGGCTAAACCATTGCTTAAATCTTTCACAAAAGGCGACGGACCAGATATAATGCGTTAACAATTGTTCAGCCCAATGCAACATTGTTCGTGACTTCTGGAAATATCACGTGGATGCTCCCTTAAGATAGAAGTGTCATTAATCTTCTACCTACATCTCTGTCAAAAGTAATTTTGCGCGCAGGTAGATACCTTGGAAGCCAATATTAGATACTCTTGAGTTTTAGTCACTGTTGGACCACTGCTGCAAAGCAGGGGAGGCAATCCGTGACAGAGAACAATGTATTAACGCTGTATAAGTTGAGGTTATCAAATACTGTGAACAAGCAGGAAGATGGGCTCTCCAGTCTAAGTCAACTACGTTGTACATATATTGAAAAGGAAACTGAATACAGCCTCAAAACCCAAGTCTTACTAGCGTGTTCATCAAGTGTAGTTGTTTGTGATAAACGAGCGCCAAGGCCTTATAGCTCTATCTTTTCCTACATCTCTCGTATTTTATTTTCTCCCACATTTGTGCTCTTTCATCCCACATTTGCTATCCCACATTTGCTATTTCATCGTTTTGATTATTCGCGATCGGTATCTAGAGAACCGCATTTGTTCTTTCATCGGTGGTAAAATAAAGTCTTTTGATTGAGTCCCCATACCTGACATCATCGTTTGAAGCCCACATTGCATCGGGAAAAATCTGGTGAAAACACATCTGGTCATCCAAATCAGACATCTGGGCATTATACAATTTCTGTGGACTGTTGTTATCTTTGTTGCTAGCGACGGGTCACCACACTGGACGCCCAGATTAGCCAGGTGAAAACGTCTCATCCTGTAATTTCTGTGGACTGTTGTTATCTTTGTTGCAAGCGACGGGTCACCAGATTGGCCAGGTGAAAACAATAAACAACCAGAGAGTAATGTGACAGCCCTTTTGCATTGGCCAGCCAATTATCTCCATACCGGTTTGTCAAACAAGCCAGGCAACGAAAGTTGGTCGCGAATTACCACACCCACGATTGGACTGACAGGGGACAAGAGCGATCCTGTGAATGAGTGACCAGAGAGGCTCTCAGGGATTGGTTGTATGGGCGGAGCTGTACGGCACCGGTCCAAGAAATCCACATTGGACTTCCAGAAATATAATCTACCGCGTAGCTTGCTAGAGAGGGGAGTCCAGTTTTTACACTGTGAGGTAGAGATTAAATCCCCAAAACGCCTAGCCTAAATACACGTGTTTATTCGGAGTGGATAATAATTCATTTCTGTGGTGAATTGTGTTCTTAAAGGATTTTGTGAAGGGAAAAGAAGGTTAGTAGATCTTATACAGATTATTAATACAGTTTCTTATTCTTTGTTTAGTTTAACCTCACAGCTAAATGTGCGAAAGATAGAGTTTCAATTAATTCTTTTCATAATTGATTAATAAAATCAGAAGATTTTCCTAGAAGATGATAGGATGATAGGAGGTAATTAATAGTTCATACTTCACCTTCACCAACGGGCTGATCACCCGTTTGCCAGTCACTTCGATTACGGAAACAACAGCAGATGGATTGATTTGCCGTTGCCCTAAAGACGCCAATAGGCGTGATGGGAAACAATGGCAAAGAAAACCTATCTGCTATTGCCCTAAGACGCCACTAGGCGTGATGGCCACTGACTGCTTTGACGGTCGGTGGCTAAGGACGGAAGAAGAAGAAGAACTTCACCTTCATCATCATCACAGTCTCTCATGCATAAGATATTTAACATCATTAGAATAGAACTCAGAGAGAGATCAATAATGAGCAGTAGTATGAATGAAAGTCAACCAGTGATGTAAATTGTGAAACATTTACGAAGACTTTTGTGTTTCTTCAGTTCATCAGAAGTCTGAGTCTACACGCAACGTATCTGACGTCTAACCAGAAATAAGTTATCAAAAACGGACATTTAGCTAGCAGAATTCGCCATAGGTCATCTTTCATTCCTCAATTAAAAAGAAATATTGTCTCACCCACAAGTCAGAAGGTGGACGCAGCATTTTTCGTCACCCATGTACTGCTGGCTCACAAGTTCAATACATAGTTATCACAAGTTCAAATCACTCGAAAGATTATTATCTGAAGTCAAGCAAAAGAGCTCAAAAGTGGAATCTCATATTTATACCAAGTGCAACCCACTCTTAAGCGCATTCTATGAAGCAGACTCTAAAGTATATTTTATGAATCACGACTACATACGCAAGATTATGAGTCTACATATCACTAACATTTCGTGAAGATATCCAGTCTGGCCAGTACCCGCGGGAGATTAGACAACAGACCTTTTGTTCATATGACAGCTATTAACTGTTGATCAACACTACAGAGATATACTCAAACAGTGAAGGAATATACATATATATCTCGTCAACGTTCTCAGTCCGACAACAGTTTTCATCAGAACGTCCTCGACTTAGAGATACCCCACTCGACATAACGTATGACAACTTGGGACATTTTATGCATACATGTGAATCATCGTATCCATGAGAAGCATTTAGAGACACATGGACTGTGTAGATTACTCACCATTTTATTAACACGTATCATATCACATCATCATCTTTTCGCTTTACACGAGTTCATTCTTAATTACAGTAACTACTACTTAATTACTTGCAATTTTAATATCTCATCTGTGTCTTTTGTGTGAATCATCTTTTATCATCATCACGTTCTAACCATTACTAACCCTATATGTGTGTTTATTTAATTAATAAACCCAACAATCGTTTGATCATTATCTAGTTTGTTAATGTATCACTCGTGCTGTCGGTGTTACATATTCACATATAGGAACATTTCTCCACTCAGATGAGGTTGGGGGCTTTTTCTTTTACGGGATCTAAGGGCAGAAGCTAAGGTCGTGGGGACACAGAACTCTTTCCATAATTAATTAGAAAACACTGTCCAGTGGAAAGCATTCGCATTCCCGTCTTCTTGTCCCTATCTCGAATAGGTCTTTATTCTTTCTTAACGAGCCAATTTCTAGAGACCTTATACCTAATACCTCATAGGCTATTCCTGGCAAAACTACTGTTGTACTTGCCCCAGTACACACCACGCGACATTGTTCATTTGTATACAAGTTTATACTAGTACAAGTTACAACATTACAAGGGAAAAAGAGCAACGGTCTATAACGATCACGCGGCAGCCAGGCTGTCCAGTGTGGCCGTTCGGTCACAATACTCACGTGTCCATATGGGTGTCATGGGTTGCCTCCCCTTGCTCTGAGTATATGAGGACTGCCGTAAAGACGGTGGTAAAACTGTAGAATGAAAAAAAACAAAAACACAAAAAGTGATACGTCTTACTGGGAGAAAGGACAAGAAAAAAACCAACGTTGCGGCCACAAGGCCTTCGTCAGGGACAGACAAACGAAAAACAGAAGAGAAAGAAAGTGAGAATTAAGTAGAGAACATAAAACTATAAAAATAAGAGAAAACACTCCCTGATGTGTGTCACAAGTTGGAAATAAAATGTCTGCCACTCCCCTTGCTCTGCAGTAGTGGTCCAACAGTGGCCAAAACCTAAGAGTATTTAATTTGGGTCTTCCTTCGCACAAAATTACTCTTGGCAGAGTTGTTGTTAGGAGGATAATGATGCTTCTAACTCGAGGTAGTGTCCACAAGATATATTAGAAGTCAAGAACAATGCTGAATTAATCTGAGCACGTTAACTTTTTTATTTGACAAGCCGCCTTTTGTGAAGGATTATCTTGTAATTAGCTCGATCAAGCCCCCAGCTGATTTAATTCTGTGAAATTCCTCTTATTAGCTATATATATATATATATATATATATATATATATATATATATATATATATATATATATATATATATATATATATATATATATATATTATATATATATATATATATATATATATATATTTATGAATATATACTAGAGCTTCTGAATAATACATATGCCGTTCTCTCTGTAATGATTAATTCAACTATGAATTTGTCAAAATTGTGACGTACGTCTAGTTTGACAAGTGAATTCTCCCTGATATGATGGATGATTTAAAGGGACTTTTAGCTTTTCATAACATTAGAACCCCTGAACATTTGTTGTAACTTTTCGTTTGCCAGAACTCATTCCACCGGGACTCATTTCGTATGCGGCACGAGATCAAAGAGACAGACTGAGGGATTTCAGGGGAGACTATCGGCGCTATCAAAGACAGTAGTGGTCCCTGATACGAGACGCAGTTGCTTGCCGCTAATTTCGCGTCTCGGTGTCAATCGCAACCGAGCGAACGGGGGAAAGCCGAAACGGGCAGCAGCGAGCGGATACGAAGACCAGGGGGCGGCTTCTTCTCTTGATTTGGCGGTCAGATCCCCAAATCGTTCGTGAGATCAAATAAGCTGTCAAGTTTATCATGTCCCACTCAACTTACATTCCATTTTAGCTAAATAGACCATCAAGACTAGACACGTTATCATTCGCTGGCCAGAACTTGATAGTAGCACTAGCGATATTTGAAATCTTGCTAGATTATCCCATGGATTTTCATTTTATTTGCAGTGAATTCTATTTCTGTGCAAAGCGGTAATATATATATATTGTGTAAAGTGATCAGTGGTCTAGTTCATTCATTATATTTCATTGGATTTTGTGTTAATTTAAACCTATTAAATTAAACCGTCTCAATAGTTCCAGTTGTAAATATAATGATCTATCTATTATATTATTTCAAAAGATAATAGATGCTTAAATTAACTTTTAAAGTCGCGAAGGAATTTATAATTAATAAATTTAGTTAAGTCCTATATTTATAGATGTGTGATTTAACCACTAGAACTCGCGCAGTGTTTATTAAATACATAATTAAATACTCGAGTGTATAATAGGCTTAACGGGAAATTTATCGCGCGCTTAGAAGATTATTTGTTTTAAAGTATGATTATGTTGTTATGGGTTTTCTATCTTTTTCTCTAGATTGATCACCTTTTGCAATCCCAGCAATAACGAAATCTTTCAGAGTTTCCATACTCGGTTCTTAAACTTCCAGACAGTTTGATGAGACATTTTTTTAAAGTAAATCTTGTGGTGGTCCGGTACGGCCTAGCTAACATAATTACATGAAAGAAAGCCTACCCAAGATCATTTGATTATTATCATCAAATTAAATCTGTAAGATAAACTGGAAGATGAACAGTGCCAGTAGCGATAGTTTATATACTGCTCTATTGTGAGAGATTACCGATTTACCTGACTGTGACCGAGCAGAGTTTTTCCTCACTGGATTAAAAAAACTTTCCCGGTCAGTGACTATCATCACGCAGTGAAGGATTATACCATCACCTCATTTTTCACCCCTATGTCGAACTGCGTCAGTGCCATCCCATAGACTCGTTTCTTTATAATAAAACACAAGAACTCTTAGAACTTCAAGTCCGGCGATAAGCGGGAATATTTGCTCTCAGTGAATCCTCGCATTATCTGGGGCGGGACATAGAAGGACTAGACAGTTGTCATACGTCAAGAGTTAATTATTGTGTTTATCATTCTAAGGGATTGTCTGATGCTGCAACTCGGTAAGTGTGTGGTGTATATGAGTGTGGATCCGCACAGTGTGTATGAATGACAGGAGATTTAATTTTTTTTTTGCAACAAACCATTTGTTAACTTGCCTACCGGGTAATACGTTTTCTGTATACCCGGCATTGTTCCTTTAGTGGGATAATTTGTTAACTCTGTTTCATCCCCCCCCCCCTTTTTTTTTTCTTTGCTTAGTAAAGGGAAGACACCAGTTGGGATAACAGTATTTTTTGTCTACCACCATAACTAATTTGGTAACACCTCTTTTCAGAGTAATTAACTTCACTGTTAGGTTAACGTACCCGTGTTCCTGATATTATCTATCTCTGGACTGGGTTTATCTTTGTCTAATAAGCGGGAAGGGCTTAGTCGATACCAATCTTCTTCACCCCTCCCAAACTTGTTATTTGCATTTGTGTACTTATGATAATTTATGTAATACCTGATATTTGTTAGTGATTGATGTTTTAAAGTGAATAAAATCACATAAACTCATTTAGTTCTGTGTGTTGGATATACCCAAAGCCCAACTTTTCCCCTATTCGTTTAATATAGTTTGTATCTACATCGTCTGTGTGTGTGAAAAACACCAAATCGGTGTGCGCGCAGATGCGAGTCTGGAAAACTGGCAAATAATTGTTTGACCAGGAGAGCGGAAGAGAAGATTGAGAGAAGCGATTTGTCGTAAATAAGTCTGTCTTTACTCTCCTCCAGCACGCTGTGAAGCAACTATTTAATATCTACATTTTCTATCACTGAGCTTTCCATCATCATTTTCCACTCTAAACCGGACCACTATTTCTACGACTCTTTTTCTCTCAAAATAAATTTACGACAATATTTGGCTGGCTCGCCGGGATTATTTTGAGATACATTTGATGCACACATATTTGTGGGCTGGTTCTGGGATCTTGAGCTACATTTGAGGCAATCGCATAGCCGGGTTAAAGATATTTTGAGTCTGATTTAGTCTGGGTCTAACTAGGTAGAGTGTGAATGATTTGTCTTGTGAATTAGGGAAATAAATAAATAATTACACCCCTAGACAAACGTTCTTTAAGTATTTGGGTTGTCCACACAGCATATTTACAGGTTGTTTTCTCTCCACAGCAGTAGAAAGTACAGATAAACAAAAATATTTGCTATTTTAATTATCCTCTGGCGGAGATAATTCAATTTCTTTCTTTATAAGAGTTGCTGGGATTGCGTGATTGTTTTACAGTCACTAAGGTTTTTGAAGTTAAAAAGAGTTGAGCTTAGCTAAAGACGGATTGTTCTGATTTTTAAAAATTAAGTTAACAACGTCTCATCTCAATAATTGACTTTAGGGACGGAGTTTGTTGTCAGAGATTTAAAATTTAGGAAAAAAAAATTTTTTTTTTTTTTTTTCCTTTTAATTTGTTTTAATTTAAATTTTTCTCTACTGTTAGTAAAAGTAGATTCTTTTCCAGTGTAACTTACCATTTAGTGGCATAGTCGCTTGCGTTTAGAGCCTTAATTGCCAGATAATAGCAGCGATAAGTTTGCACAGTACAGGTAGGAGGTAACTCAAGTAAATTTTTTTTTACTTTGGTTTTTTTTCGTAGCGGCTTTGAGTTTTCCCCTTCGTGTTCTTGTTCCATCTTACTATTCTCTAGTCTTAGAAGCATCCAGTTCTTTGACAATGGCAGAGAGAATTAGGATAAGATCCCTTTTGAGGCAAGAGGCCAAGGACTCAGGACTAGACACAGAAGCTGCGAATCTGTTTATCAACCAGGAACTTCAAAGGTATGACGCGGAGGAAGAGAGGGCAGAAGCTAGGAAGAAAGAAGCGGACGATCGTCAATTGGAGCAGAAGAAAATTGAGGCAGAGATGGACGCCCGCAGGGAAAGAGAGAAGGAGAGACAACGCGAAGAGAGAGACAAGGAAAGACAGCATGAATTAGCGCTCAAGGCTTTAGAGAGTCGGAGTGCCTCTACTTCAAATAATGGAGAGCCGTCTTCGCCCCAGTCTCAAACAATGGATCTCTCCAGCACTCAGTCTGCCCAATTAACTGCTATGTCGTTTTCTTTAGAATCTTTTCCTAGCCCTAACGAAAAAATTGACAGCTACCTAGAAAAATTCGAGAGACTCGCGAATCTTTATGGGTTAGAGAGTACCCGCTGGGCGCTCAAACTTTCAACGTCACTGAAAGGCAATGCTTATGACGTGTACACAAAGCTGGGACCGAATCAACATGATTATGACCTGTTGAAGAAGGCCTTACTACAGCAGTTTGAGATGACTGCCCGAAAGTTTCTGCAGTTGTTCAGAAACAGCCGAAAAGAGAGCACGGAAACATTTCCCCAGTTCTCTTCACGTCTCACGGGTTATCTGACAAAGTGCATTGAATTATCTGACCTACCTCTTTCATATGAGGGACTCCTCGAACTTGTTCTTGTGGAGCAGATAAAATCCACTTTGTCGAATGAAACTCGTAGATTTTTGGCTGAACAGGGGGCAGTCAGGCTTGAAGACATACTCAATAAAGCCGAACGCTATAGCAATGCAATGGCCGAACTTCCCAGCACTAAACGTAAACCCACCGATGAGCCATCTCGAAAACAGAATCTAGAGCAGGCATCCTATTCTTCCACTTCCTCTCAACATTATAACCAACGAGATAACAATACCCAGAAACCTCCCCAGGAAAAATCGAAATTCTACAAACCCGATACCCCCCCAACAACAATTCTGATCAACCCAACAAGCCTACGTGGCAGCGCGGCCACCAAGGTCAAGGAAAAGGGAAGACCCCTACACCAGGAACGTCTGATCAGGGCAAACAAACCGGTGCAAACCGCATTGGATGTTTGCATACAGCCTCGAAAGGTAGAGTCAACGTCAGTGATTCTCAACCTGAGGGGGACCGACCCTCAACTCGAGGAACTGTAATTTTGAATGGTACCTCAACTACTTGTCTCTTTGACACTGGATTAAGTTTTAGTTGTATTGTTGCTAGACACCTAGTCAAACCAGGTCAGGAGACAGAGGAAACCGTCAAACTTAGTGGAGTTTTCAGGAGTGACGCACCCAGGACGCTTCCTATCGCACTGGTAGAAATACACTCTGATTTTGTCAGAGGAGTTATTAAAGCGGCCATAATGGATGATCCGATCTACCCAGTTATCCTGGGATGTAGATATGTGTTCATTGGGAGACCTAAGGAGCCGATTGTGGCAGCGGTAACCACAAGAGGGCAAGCCAAGAAGGAGAGGGAGCCTGCGCCAAACTTGTTGCCGAATGAACTGAAGGAGGCGCAACAAAAGGACCCTACTCTGGCGCCCTGCTTTAAAAAAACTGCCCATGGCTAAGGACCCCAGACACAACGGAGACATCTTTTCTAAGGATGGTGTATTGTATCGTAGAACGGGCAACCCGGACACGGGGAATAACCAGCTCCTAGTACCGACGCAGTACAGAAACCAGATCTTAGAAATGGGGCACTCTCTTCCCTTTAGCGGACATATGGGACAAAACGCCACTATTCAGCGAATAAAAAACCACTATTGGTGGCCAGGAATGAACTCTGACATTGTCAGGTATGTGAAATCCTGCGCCCAGTGCCAACGGGTAGCACCCAAGCACTTGACACCCCCAGTACCTATGGGGCAAATGCCAATAGTAGGGACTCCATTTGAACGGGTTGCTGTCGACATTATTGGTCCTCTGGAAAAGACCAAAAGAAGGAACAGGTTCATCCTGACCTTAGTTGACACTTGCACTATGTGGGCCGAAGCCGTACCGCTACCATGCACTAATTCCAAGCATGTCGCAGAAGCCCTTGTGCAAATTTTTACACGGTTGGGATTCCCTCAACAAGTTTTGACGGACAATGGATCCCAATTCCGTAGCCTGTTAATGGAGGAGATCTTTAAGATCTTGAGGGCCAAACATATCCACACAAGTCCCTACCATCCGGCCGGAAATGGGCTCGTGGAACGTTTTAACGGTACCCTCACCATGATGTTACGTAAGCTGGGTCAGGAGAAACCGGAAGACTGGGACCAATATATATCGGCTGCCTTATTCGCCTACCGAGAGGTACCCCAAGCGTCTACGGGTTTTGCGCCAGCTACACTTTTATTTGGCAGACCTATTAAGGGGCCACTAGAAGCCTTACTTCGGTCCCTGACAGACCAGAAGGCTGACGAGACAGTCGTCTCTGCAAGCAAGTATGTATCTGAGCTTAAGGAAAGGCTAAAGCTAGGATGGGATCTAGCTACTACCAACCTTAAGAAAGCCCGCGCTAAAATTACTAAAAGATACAACAAAGCTGCAAAAGAGAGAGAACTACAACCAGGGGAGAAAGTCCTATTGCTACTTCCAACCGGAAGCAATAAACTTCGCATCGGATGGCAAGGACCGTTTACCGTCCTTAAAAAGATCTCACGTACCAACTACAAGATCTCCATCAAAGGAAAGGAGAAGGTCTTCCACATAAATCTGCTAAAGAAATATTTGGAAAGACCGGTGCCATCCTCCGAGCATCTCCTGGCTGTCGCCATAGCAACGGAAGACGAGGAAGATGATGATGGTTGCATGGAGTATCCATTGCAACCCACAGAATCCTTTAAAGATGTCAAGTTCGGCGACAATCTCTCACCAGAACAACAAACAGAAACCAGGGCTCTACTAAAACAGTACAGTGCAGTCTTAACGGATGTACCTGGTCGAACAAATCTCATTGAATTTGATATGAAATTAACAAACGAGACCCCTGTTCAAACCAGAGTTTACCCCATCCCGTACGCTAAAGCTGATGCACTTCGCGGAGAAATAGACAAGCTGCGTCAGGCAGGAATTATCAGTGAGTCTACATCTCCTTACAGCTCGAGTGTAGTGCTGTTGCAGAAGCCCAATAAGGAAGTTCGGCTGTGCATTGATTACAGGTTGCTAAACGCGGTAACGGAATTCCAGCCCGAACCTCTCCAAACTGTTTCTGAGTTGTTCACCAAGCTCAGCAAAGCAAAGATCTTCTCCAAGATTGACCTCAGCAAAGGTTATTATCAAATACCAGTCAAGGAGGAAATTAAACCTTTGTTAGCTTTCAGCACTAGTGAAGGACATTACACATTTAACGTGATGCCGTTCGGTTTGCATAATGCACCAGGAGTGTTCACCAGGATGATGAGGAAGCTTCTACAACCTTTGCAAAGTCCCCATATCCATAATTTCATGGATGACATCTTAATTGCATCGGAAACCTATGAAGAACATATTGCTACGGTTGCTATGCTCCTCAGGAGACTACAGGAAACGGGTCTCACAGCCAGACCTAGCAAATGTCTCATCGGGTTTGAACAGTTAGACTTCCTGGGGCACACTATTTCTCACGGATGCAGTTGGCCTATTAAGAAGAACGTGGAGAAAATAATGGCAGCAAAAAGACCCCGAACGAAGAAAGACGTACGTTCCTTCATATCGCTATGTGCATACTATCAGAAGTACATCCAGAACTTCAACGGACTGACGGCACCTCTGACTGACCTCACAAAGAAAGGTTGTCCTGATAAGGTCATATGGGATCAAAAGTGCGAACACGCGTATAGCACTTTGAAAGGACAGTTTGTCTGCATACCCCATTTTGAGGTTGCCTGACCTCAAGAAACCTTTTGTACTGAGAGTCGACGCGTCAGGTCAGGGCATCGGGTCAACACTGCTTCAAGCCGATGACAGTGACCTGAACATGCTATTTCCAGTTGCCTATGGCAGTCGGAAATTAAATAAAGCGGAACGGAACTACAGCGTAGTTGAAAGGGAATGTCTTGCTCTGATTGACGGTATCAGACGCCATCATGAGTTTCTTTATGGTACATCTTTCACGGTGCAAACAGACCACGCTCCGTTAGCATTTCTTGGTGCCAATAAAGAATTTAACGCAAGGATCATGCGTTGGGCGCTTCTTTTAAGCGTTTATTCTTTCAAAGTGGAATATATTCCGGGAAGACAGAATGTCGGGGCTGATTTCCTGAGTAGAAACTGGTCTACAGAGGAAGAAGAGCAAACTGAAGATACCACTCATCCTAAAATCACCAATCAGGTCACCTCCATTGTCAAAAAAAAAAATGAAACATGAAAAATGGTTTCATGTCTAAAAGTGGGGACGATTGTGACGTACGTCTAGTTTGACAAGTGAATTCTCCCTGATATGATGGATGATTTAAAGGGACTTTTAGCTTTTCATAACATTAGAACCCCTGAACATTTGTTGTAACTTTTCGTTTGCCAGAACTCATTCCACCGGGACTCATTTAGTATGCGGCACGAGATCAAAGAGACAGACTGAGGGATTTCAGGGGAGACTATCGGCGTTATCAAAGACAGTAGTGGTCCCTGATACGAGACGCAGTTGCTTGCCGCTAATTTCGCGTCTCGGTGTCAATCGCAACCGAGCGAACGGGGGAAAGCCGAAACGGGCAGCAGCGAGCGGATACGAAGACCAGGGGGCGGCTTCTTCTCTTGATTTGGCGGTCAGATCCCCAAATCGTTCGTGAGATCAAATAAGCTGTCAAGTTTATCATGTCCCACTCAACTTACATTCCATTTTAGCTAAATAGACCATCAAGACTAGACACGTTTAAACATTCCGCATGGCCAGACACGTTATCATTCGCTGGCCAGAACTTGATAGTAGCACTAGCGATATTTGAAATCTTGCTAGATTATCCCATGGATTTTCATTTTATTTGCAGTGAATTCTATTTCTGTGCAAAGCGGTAATATATATATTGTGTAAAGTGATCAGTGGTCTAGTTCATTCATTATATTTCATTGGATTTTGTGTTAATTTAAACCTATTAAATTAAACCGTCTCAATAGTTCCAGTTGTAAATATAATGATCTATCTATTATATTATTTCAAAAGATAATAGATGCTTAAATTAACTTTTAAAGTCGCGAAGGAATTTATAATTAATAAATTTAGTTAAGTCCTATATTTATAGATGTGTGATTTAACCACTAGAACTCGCGCAGTGTTTATTAAATACATAATTAAATACTCGAGTGTATAATAGGCTTAACGGGAAATTTATCGCGCGCTTAGAAGATTATTTGTTTTAAAGTATGATTATGTTGTTATGGGTTTTCTATCTTTTTCTCTAGATTGATCACCTTTTGCAATCCCAGCAATAACGAAATCTTTCAGAGTTTCCATACTCGGTTCTTAAACTTCCAGACAGTTTGATGAGACATTTTTTTAAAGTAAATCTTGTGGTGGTCCGGTACGGCCTAGCTAACATAATTACATGAAAGAAAGCCTACCCAAGATCATTTGATTATTATCATCAAATTAAATCTGTAAGATAAACTGGAAGATGAACAGTGCCAGTAGCGATAGTTTTTATATTGCTCTATTGTGAGAGATTACCGATTTACCTGACTGTGACCGAGCAGAGTTTTTCCTCACTGGATTAAAAAAACTTTCCCGGTCAGTGACTATCATCACGCAGTGAAGGATTATACCATCACCTCATTTTTCACCCCTATGTCGAACTGCGTCAGTGCCATCCCATAGACTCGTTTCTTTATAATAAAACACAAGAACTCTTAGAACTTCAAGTCCGGCGATAAGCGGGAATATTTGCTCTCAGTGAATCCTCGCATTATCTGGGGCGGGACATAGAAGGACTAGACAGTTGTCATACGTCAAGAGTTAATTATTGTGTTTATCATTCTAAGGGATTGTCTGATGCTGCAACTCGGTAAGTGTGTGGTGTATATGAGTGTGGATCCGCACAGTGTGTATGAATGACAGGAGATTTAATTTTTTTGCAACAAACCATTTGTTAACTTGCCTACCGGGTAATACGTTTTCTGTATACCCGGCATTGTTCCTTTAGTGGGATAATTTGTTAACTCTGTTTCATCCCCCCCCCCCCCCTTTTTTTTTCTTTGCTTAGTAAAGGGAAGACACCAGTTGGGATAACAGTATTTTTTGTCTACCACCATAACTAATTTGGTAACACCTCTTTTCAGAGTAATTAACTTCACTGTTAGGTTAACGTACCCGTGTTCCTGATATTATCTATCTCTGGACTGGGTTTATCTTTGTCTAATAAGCGGGAAGGGCTTAGTCGATACCAATCTTCTTCACCCCTCCCAAACTTGTTATTTGCATTTGTGTACTTATGATAATTTATGTAATACCTGATATTTGTTAGTGATTGATGTTTAAAGTGAATAAAATCACATAAACTCATTTAGTTCTGTGTGTTGGATATACCCAAAGCCCACGTAAATAAGTCTGTCTTTACTCTCCTCCAGCACGCTGTGAAGCAACTATTTAATATATACATTATTCGTTTAATATAGTTTGTATCTACATCGTCTGTGTGTGTGAAAAACACCAAATCGGTGTGCGCGCAGATGCGAGTCTGGAAAACTGGCAAATAATTGTTTGACCAGGAGAGCCTGGAAAGATTGTGATTGAAGATGCTGAAGTGCTGATGCTGCTTTTCCGTAGATTCGTCTCTGTGGTGATGGCATTTTTTACTGGTACCACGAACTCAATAATAGAAAATCTTAGGCTTCTTGCTCAGTAGAACAGTCTTGGCACTTTAACACAGATGCCTCGAACACACGTTTGGGGTATTATTTCTATTTCAGAATTCCTCTGTGACTTGTGAGTGGTCCTGTAGAATTCCGGTTTCCGTATTAATGTTGGCGAGTTTTCTACTGATGTACAGAGATGCTCTTAATACTTTTTGTCCGATCCTGTAAATTCAGAATATAGCTCTATTCATTTCTGTGGCAAGGTCAGAGCTGTCTACGTTGACGTTTTCAGAAATGCAGTGCCGTATGGAAAACTTTTTCGAAGCTATATTGTAAGTTCCCGGCCCACGCTTCCACCTGGCGTTTTCTGACAAACTCCCAGTCAGCGCGGTCGTTTATTGGCGCCTCAAATGCCAGCCAATACGTTCAAAGTTCATGTTATGAAAACGTTTTCTCATGTAGTATTATGTATGACTCACGCGTTTCAAAATTTGGTATTATCACGTTTTAGGGACTCAATTAATCTCTCGGGGATGGGCGATACGCTTGTCTGGCCCTGTCATGCATCGAACCGTGAAACGTGAACAATGACAGTAAGGAAAAAAAGTGCTAACAATAGAATAATGCATCTAATTCAGTATGCACAACAATTGTAGTTCAATACTGCCGGAGAGGAGGAGAGAGCGCATACATTATGTCACAATAGTGAAGATAAGCAAACATTAGAATATGTCCTTCAAGAATGTCAGCTCCATGAGTAGAGAAGACTGACAGCATGGCATTAACAAACTATTTTGAGGAAGAAACTGTATGGCTATGTTAGAATCTTGAAGCAGACGGCACACTTTCTGAAAGAAAACTACATACGCCTTAGTGGCAGTAGATTTTATGCGTGGGATGCTGGATTGAACATTTCAGCAGCTAGTCTGCTTATGTGAAACAGCCCATTATTCTGAGAAACCGGAAGATGTTTAAAAAGAGCGTCCGATTGACAGAGTGGTTAGAGCGCTGGTCTCTCCTGGCGAAGGTACCAGGTTCGAAACACGGTGGCGTCACGTTCCAGTCTACCCAGCTGTAAATGAGTACCTGACTCTGCTCGTGAGTTAGGGAAGAAAAGGCAGCGAGGAAGGGCACTGGTAACCCCACCTCTCGAAGCTGGACCTAGTATAGTGATTGTCACGAGTTGGGTGGATGTAGAAGACCAGACAACACTTGTACACCGCTCGCCTAGCTCACTGTCTAAGGAGTAATACATCAACTCCAACAACCAGTATCAATCTCCAACAATATATTTTTTCACAATTAATAAGTCACAATGGGCGCAGGGCCATTACAAATATTGGAGACATCACTAATCCCGAGTATCCTGCAAACACTCTGCTTCTCGGAATAGCTACAACCACAAAATAGACTACTTCATAAATAACTACTGCAACATCCACCCTTCTCTTCTCTACACTCTTCGCTGTCTCCTGTCTACGGTCTACTCCACTCTCTACGGACTCCAACACACTACTGACTCAACACACATCTCTCTCTGACTGCCCCCTTCCATTCGTATTCACCAAACACGTGAAAACCTTCCACGCTTCACTGATCTTCATTCACGCCTAACTATAGCTAGCAGCTTGTCTTGATCTCTGCTCACAACATTGCTTGTAGCTAAATTATTACAAGGCAAGCATTCCCAACTCACAACAACTCAAATGACTAATAAACTCCCGCTGGAGCATGGCAACATTCATACATGCAAAATACCCTCAAAACACTCCGTGACATCTACCCCTTTCCCCACGTGAAAAACCGGGGTTTTTCACCGAGGAGACAGAGATGGGAGTCCTATACATCTTCAAGCTCAAAATACCTCATCAACGTAAACACTGCTTCCATTCAAAATACAATAACCCACAATAATAGCATACCAATTATTCTCACGACAATCACATTTAATATTTCTAACATTAAACAAATTCACCTTCACAGCAGTGAAATGCATGCCCAATCTACAAACTTCATGTAAATTCATCAAACTTATACAAATATAACTACAAGTAAACATCTTTATTAAAAATCAACATCCGCTCGTCTAGTATCTTGTCCTACTAGTAACATCAAACTGTTGTAGGGTTAATGTACATCTGGTCAGCCAGCTACTTGGTGACTTGGCAGACTGCAGAAAAATAGTTGCAACTACCTATGACCAATGCCGAAGCAACTGCCCTGAGAAAGAAAATATTGTCCAAATCAGGAAGCATCAAAAGTTGACTACTTGCAAAATTATTCTCAAATTTTTATCTAAGTCACCTTGACACTTACTTGTACAGATCACTCTATTAGGCCTTCCCTTCTGAGTTAGTGATGTTAGTTTTCGGGCTCTGTAATTTCAATATTTTACTCCTAGAGGCCCCTTCCGGCATCATATTCATCTCAGCCTTGGTCATACTCTTCAGGGTAGCTGCTCCATTTAGGCTGACGATACCCACGGCTAGTACCACCACTACAACACCAGCTATCCATACCATCACTCCATCTAAACCTTTCTCTACTGTACAGAGGGTAGCTCTCTCATCTGTTTTCCCAGCGGCAATCTCCTGTGAACCTACATCTGTATAATCTTCCAACTGTTTGTTCCCTATAGCTTGGTCTGTAGGAACAAAATCCCCTGCTTATCTCTTGTTCTCTGAATCTGTTTCTAAATCCAATACGACGTTCACTTTGAAAACGACCACAGTAACCATTACTACACATGCAGCTTCCTCTAAAGTGTCTGAAATCTCTTAAGTCATTGGTTTCCCTTCTGTAATGTTTCTCATGTGACATACGAGCACCACGACCCATCATCATCATAACCCTCCACTCCCAAAGGAGCATAGGCCTTCAACAAACACATGCCAAGTCCTCCTGTCACGTGCCATCATCTCAAGTTCTTTCCACGTTCTCCTCATCATTTTCACCTCTGTTTCCAGCTCTCTTCTCCATGTGCTTCTTGGTCTACCTCTGCCTCTCTTGCCCTGGGGGTTCCAGAACAAGGGCTGCCTTGTAATGCTATCAACATGTGTCCTCAGTATGTGTCCTATCCATCGCCATCGTCTTCTTCTCATCCCTTGTTCTACTGGCACTTGTCTAGTTCTTGTCATCGGTTCCACGTTGGTAACCTTGTCATACCATTTTAATCCCTCTATTCTACGCAAGCACCCATTTATGAAAGTCTGTAGCTTTTTGTTTGTTGTCTTTGTTGTTCTCCATGTCTCAGAGCCATACAATAGGACTGACTTCGCATTTGAGTTGAAGATTCTTATTTTCGTGTTGGATCCGATTTCTCTTGATCTCCATATATTTCCCAATGCAATGAAAGCTCCTCTTGCCTTTTGTATTCTTATTTTGATATTGCTGTCTGTCCCTCCAACTTTGTCTATATTACTGCCAAGATATGTGTACGATTCTACATCTTGTATTGGTGTTTCTTCAAGTTCAACCCTGTTATCATTACCTGCATTTATTCTCATTATTTTTGTCTTTTCCCTGTGTATTTTCAGACCCAATTGCTGTGACCTCTCATCGAGTGTTTTCAATTTGTCCTGCATCTGATTACGGTTATGGGACAGAAGAGCCAAGTCATCAGCAAAATCCAGATCATCCAACTGCTTAGTCAGAGTCCACTGGATTCCATTTCTGTTGTGTGTTGTCGATGATCTCATAACCCAGTCTATTGCTAGTAAGAAAAGAAATGGAGACAAGAGGCATCCCTGTCGCACTCTTGTTCTTATCCCAAACGGTTCTGTAAGCTGTCCTTCGTGAAGAACTCTGCATGTCATGTCTTCATATGTTTTCTTTATTAAATTAATGATCTTCAGGGGAACTCCATAATGCCTCATCAATTTCCAAAGTGATTCTCTGTCTACACTGTCAAATGCCTTTTCGTAGTCCACAAATCCGATATATAGTGGTGACTTCCATTCCAGACTTTGTTCAACTATTATTCTCAAAGTGGCTATCTGGTCTGTACATGATCTGTTTTGTCGAAAACCTGCTTGTTCATCTCTCAGTTTCTTGTCTATGGACACTTTTAATCTCTCAAGGATAATCCTGTTTAATACTTTTCCTGGCACCGATAGTAACATTATTCCTCTATAATTAGTGCACTCTTGTAAATTTCCCTTCTTAGGCAACTTAACCAGATATCCTTCCTTCCATTCTGCTGGTATCTCTTCCTTTTCCCAGACTTTACGAAGTAATTTATATAACATCTCTGTAGCCGTGTCGATATCTGCTTTTATGGCCTCTGCTGGAATGCCATCAGGTCCAGCCGCTTTTCCATCTCTTAGAAGCTTTATGGCTTTCTTTATTTCTTCCTTCGTTGATCTTTCACCATTAATTTGTAGCTCTTCTTCTGCTGGCTGGATGTCCGGGGGGTTTTGTGGAGCTGGTCTATTGAGAAGGTCACCAAAATATTCTGTCCACCTCTTCATTTGCTCCTGTATATTGCTGAGCAGTTTCCCATTCTTGTCTTTTATGAGGCAACTTGTTTGCTTTTATTTCCCTGTTAGCTTCTTTGTGCTGCTATATAGTTCTCTCATATTTCCTTTGGCTGCAGCATCTTCTGCCTCTCTTGCCAACTCCTCAATATACTTCCTCTTGTCTCTTTTGATACTTCTTTCTTCCTTCTTTGTTTGCTTCTGTGTACACTTCTTGAGCCTTGGCTTTGGAACTTCTGGTTTTGCTTGTGTTTAAATCTGCTTTCTAGTTTTTTTCTGTCTTTTATCTTATTGATGGTTTCTGTTGTTATCCATGCTTTTTGTTGTCGTTCCCTTTTCCCCAGTATTTCTTCACAAGTCTCATTCCATACAGTTTTGACCTGCTGCCAATAGTCTTCTGTATTCTCTGCATCTTCCAGCTGTTGGAGCACTTGGAATTTGGTGGATACTGTGACCGCAAATTTGCCTCTTGTTTCTTGATTTCTTAGATGTCCTACATTAAATTGTTGTCTATAATTTTGCATTGTTGCATATCTCTTGAGTTTCATTTTTACTTTAGCTATCAGAAGGTGGTGATCTGATGCCACATCTGCTCCTCTATATACCTTTACATCCTGCAATGATGATCTAAACTTCTTGTTTATGCATATATGATCAATCTGATTTTCTGTTCTATCCATACCATCACTCCATCTAAACCGTTGTCTACTGTACAGAGGATAGCTCTCTCTTCTGTTTTCCCAGCGGCAATTTCCTGTGAATCTACATCTGTATAATCTTCCAACTGTTTGTTCCCTATAGCTTGGTCTGTTGGAACAAAATCCCCTGCTTATCCCTTGTCCTCTGTATCTGTTTCTAAATCCAATACGACGTTCACTTTGAAAACTACCACAGTAACCATTACTACACATGCGGCTTCCTCTAAAGTGTCTGAAATCTCATAAGTCATTGGTTTCCCTTCTGTAATGTTTCTCATGTGACATACGAGCACCACGACCCACTCTGCGATATTTCTCAATCACCTTTTTCTGGCAAAGTAAAGTTCACCGTTTCATTTACTGTACTTTTCGGAATATTCATCTTACGTTCACCCCGTTTCTTTGCTGATTTAATATGCCTCCCAATGTTAGTTTCTGGTTGACCAAACTGTTTTGGAAACGATACAATCTCTTGTTGTGATGAAATTAACAAGAAGTAGAAATATCTATGCATTAATGCAAAGGTCACGTCTTCCAAATATGGAATGAAAACATCCGATCACTCTCTCAGCAATGTTTACAAATAACTTCTTACATCTGCCCGGAACTATTACAACATTTTCTCTTTGGTATGTCCGACTTATAATTATTGCCCGGCACGCCTTAGGTAAACACGATGCTTGGTCGCTGACCGGCCCATCTGGGTTTTTACCTGTGCCTAATCTTAGCAAAGCTGAGAAGCTTAAAGCAAACATGACGAATTATCACCGAAGGGAGTGTACGATGATTTGAAAATACCAAATATCTGCTTGACAGCAGAGAACAAATTGGCGACCACAGAAATTGCTAGTAAGTTTGTACACACACAAAATGTAACAAAATACTGCCGGAGAGGAAAAGAGATCGACCCAATGTTGTGAGACACATGACTCACTTCCGTAACGATGCAAATAAGATGTAATTTAATGTACGATATATTGTTTTTAATTTGACGCCTTCAACTTTATGTGGATATATATTTGTGAGAGATATGTTCAGTTTATTTCTTCTCTAAATTTGTTTCATATCTTCTCTTTGCACGCCCCTGTCCACATGTTACACGCGTTTAGTCTAGCCTGGCCTGGAACAGACTGACAGTAAATGTCAGAGCTTGTCACTGTCATCTAGCGCGTGCTTGGGCTGTCATAACATTTGGGAACGAATTTGCAGTGTCAAGGTCATCCATCAGACACGGCGTTGATCAGCCATTAATATTAAGTTGTATAGTTTCCCACCGTCACCCCTAGCTGGCAAAACCCCTCGTGGAGATAGTACCGCATATACCATATTTCTGACTGTCTGTCTATCCCTATCTGTCTGTTCTTCGTGCTGCCCGTTTTTTTCGTCGGTATCTATCTATCTATCTATCTATCTATCTATCTATCTATCTATCTATCTATCTATCTATCTATCTATCTATCTATCTATCTATCTATCTGTCTGTCTGTCTGTCCATCCATCTGGTCGTCTGTCTGTTTCACTGCCCGTCTGTCAGTCGTTTATATATATTATGCTGTCTGTCTGTCTGTCTTCCGTCTGTGCTTGTCGGTCTACTTCTACCTCTCCTACCCTGGGGATTCTAGACCAAAGACTGCCTTGTAATATTATCAGCAGGTTTTCTCAGTGTGTATCCTATTTATCACCATCGTGTTCTTCACATCTGTTGTTCCACTGTCACGTGTCTAGTTCTTGTCACTAGTTTCACATTAATGATCTTGTCATCAGATGTACACTGTTACTTGTCTAGTTCTTGTCATCTGTTGTTCCACTGTCACTTGTCTAGTTGTTGTCATCTGTTGTTCCACTGTCACTTGTCTAGTTCTTGTCATCAGTTCTACACTGTCACTTGTCTAGTTGTTGTCATCTGTTGTTCCACTGTCACTTGTCTAGTTCTTGTCATCAGTTCTACACTGTCACTTGTCTAGATGTTGTCATCTGTTGTTCCACTGTCACTTGTCTAGTTCTTGTCATCAGTTCTACACTGTCACTTGTCTAGTTGTTGTCATCTGTTGTTCCACTGTCACTTGTCTAGTTCTTGTCATCATTTCTACACTGTCACTTGTCTAGTTGTTGTCATCTGTTGTTCCACTGTCACTTGTCTAGTTCTTGTCACTAGTTTCACATTAATGATCATGTCGTACCACTTCAACTCTTCTATTCTACACAAACACTCATTATTGCAAGTCTGTTGCTTTTTGATTGTTCTTTTTGAGTTCTCCATGTTTCAGAGCCACGCAATAGGACTGACTTGACATTTGAGCTGAGGGTTCTTATTTTTATGTTTGGCTTCCTTTGATTTTCATTTATTTGCAAATACAATGAAATACCTCTTGCCGTTTATTTTTTTATATATTGATAACAATTGTCCGCCCCTCCAGCTCAACCTATATTGCTACCAATATATTCGTATAAATAGTTTGCATCTTGTCGAATCCTCAGACCTTGTTACCATTTGCTGCATGGTAATGATGATGGTGATGATGGTGATGATGATAATGATTAAATACAAATATTGAAAGGAGAAGACGCCGTAATTTTTTTTTTAAACAAGCGGGAAACGTGTGTCTCAGTGTGTACTCCTACGTCGTTGTCTCAGCATCTCTCTATATGTGTGTCCGTCTCTGTCTGTTAATCTCTTTGTCTACGGCCTCAATATCAATCATTGAGAGGAAGGGCAGAATGTCAGACGGGCCTGCGTGCCCATTCTTAACCCTTTGAAAATAAAGTTCGTTCGTTCGTTCGTTCATCATCATCAGGTGCATAGGCCTCAGAGTTATAAACGGACACACGAATATTCTTCACATTAAGGAAACTGGTTGATAGCATTACTAGACATCCCTTGTTCTAGAATTCACAGAGTAAGTAAAGTAGAGGCAGGCCACATAATATGGGGAGAAGACAACTGAAGACAATTTGACATGTGTTTTTTTGAAGGTCAATGTTCATTGGTACGTCAACGGGTATTGATTGATTGACATAGGTTTTCCTTTGTTAGTTTATTTGTTTTCTCTGCTTTCTTTCTCACTTAATTAGTTTATAGCCTCTTTCTACTAGCCTAAAGCAGTTTCCTTCAACCGGTGCATGCTGGTAATATGTTGTCTGTATAGCCAAGCTGTTTCATTCTCCTCAGATCCCCCGTTTTCTTTGAATTCCTCCAAACTTTCTGCAGAATCAACCATCTGTTACTCTTCAGAATAGATTTTACCTTTTCTGCTGTATACCTCATCTTCACGCCACCTGTTTCAAATCTACAAAAACTTGAAAATCAGCTTTCCATTTCGAAAACTAAGGCATAAAAATAAGTACAAAAAAATATACACGCATGCGCACTAAGGCACCTTGTGGTCTAGACTGCCATTTTCTTGAATATCGCAAACATTATGGGATATAGTGTTACATATAATTAACTTCCGGTCTGCTTCTTCAGGCGATGTAAGAACGAAACCTGGAGATATTTGATTGACGTGATGAGTTATGCATTATTGTGCATGACGAGTTGTACATACATGACGAGTTGTACATTACGTGTTGTACATGACGAGTTGTACATTACGAGTTGTACATTACGAATTGTACATAACGAGTAGACCATAATCGGTTGGTCATGGCGAGTTGTACATGACTTGTTCATGACGTGTTGTACATGACGTGTTGTACATAACTTGTTCATGACATGCTGTACATGACGTGTTGTACATTACTTGTTCATGACGTGTTGTACATGACGTGTTGTACGTGACTTGTTTATTACGTGCTGTACATGACTTGTTCATGACGTGTTGTGCATGATGAGTTGTTGTAGTGAAATTGACAGAGATACAACGGTAAAATATCTCCAAAGATAACATTTAAGGATAAAAACATAATGCGTAGGCTGCGAATAGTACATGATCGCCTAGACCGCGGGTCATCATCCTCCATAATAATTGACTTGCTAGACAGGAGGGGAACGGAGGATCAAAAAGGAAAAATATGACTGGAAAGATTGCGTGAGACTAGAAAGGCTAAGGAGACGCAATTGGGGGGGGGGGGAGGGGGGGGGGGGGACAGGGGAGGAGAGGGGAGGGGGGAGGGTGGGGGGGGGGGGGGGGGGGGGAAAAGAGGGGGGGGGGGGGGGGGGGGGGGGGGGGGAGGGGGGGGGGGGGGGGGGGGGGGGGGGGGGGGGGGGGGGGGAAACGGAGAAAAGTCACGTTTCCCCAAGTTGACATAAAAAGTAAGCAACTCGACAGAAGGGACCTTAGATATAATACGCCACAGTCATTTATTGGACGCTTTTGCAATACCAAGCCCTTGATTTGAATTCAGCGGCTAAAACGCAGATGTTTGGAATATTACAAAATTTAAAAAGTACTTTTTTCTTAATATTAATGTTAGGAATATAAAAATTAGCTGGCCGGATGGCCTATTCTGAGCAGTGAACTAATATGGTCTTAATTTTACAGACGGATAGATAATATTGAAGATAATGACAAAAGACTGTATTGAATCTAAAAGTGTCGCTAATTGCACACAAAAAAAAACACGACCTCGAAACGCAGGTGTTCAAATCTACGTAGTATGGAAGAGAGGGTTTTTGGGTGGTAGCTGTGTCTAAATATAACTTTTAACGACAAAATTTTGGAGGGGAGAGAAAGGTTGGTTCAAAAATCGAGTACATTTTGTAGAAACACAAGTAGAGACGGACAGACTAACAGATAACCATCCATACTTGACTGAAGCATGACTGAAATGACTTTATGGTAGGAAATTTGAAATTTAAAATAAACCTAGGCAGTGATTGGCCACAGACAATCATATCATTAGCGCTCAGACGCGAAAGTGGGGCCATTTCTCAATAGTTGTTCAGTGATAGACACAGATTTTAAAGTGTGGTGATTTCCATATGAAAGAAAGTGTAATAAAATTTAGGGACGCCATACTATAGCCAGCAGCTCAGCTGAGTTTTGCTAGCAATTCTGTGTTATTTATTCATAATCTGGTAAGATTGAAATTATTTCTTTGTATATTTTGAATATTGTTTCATGTTCGAGTGATTTGATACTGCCATATCGAAATCTAGCCTTACAAACAAGTAGGGATTTGCTCTAGACCCCCCGCCCTAGTCAGGGTCTAGGGACCAACAATGTACATAAACTCCAGCAAGGGTTAGGCAAGACAGATCAAGTGTTGAGAATAATGAAACATATTACCTATCCTCTTTTAGGGCAGACAACTAATAAATATTTTTCAGAACCTATAGTCTGGGAGGATCTATCTGATGTAAAACCACCATGGTAAATGTGCTGTTTGGTCAGAGAGATCTGACCTGTCTGTATGATGTGGTTGTTGTGTCAGTGTTGTGTCCAGACGTGGGTAGAGAATAGATTTTGACACATGGCCCATACTTTGATTGCAGAGCTGCGAGTTTCTGTTGTCAACAAAGCAGTGACTATTCAGTTGGTGACTTTACTCGAGTGTATCTGTGCAGTACTTGTGACAGAGACCACCATTATTGCCCGCCAGCACGGAGAGGTGGGACCATCAGTTTTCAGCACCAGAGCTACAAATATAAGATGAGTGAGCCTCTGGTCTGCTGGACATTCACCAAAGCTGTGTAGTTACTAATACCCCATAAAAATTCCCACCATTTTCTGGACACTGGGTAGTCAATATAGACAGGTGTGATGAGGCCACCCCAACAGCACAAACAGTAACTATCCTCCCAAGTAGATGACTACTAGAACATTTTAATAAAACTAACTAGTATAGTACATATATATGTACACTATTGCATTTATGATATAATATTCCATGCATTTCTTTCATAATCTCTAAATCTTTTTAAGTTCTGGTCAACCTAAAAAATTGATCCAGAACAAAATAAATGTAATATAATTTTATCAAAAAATTTACACTATTGAGTTAGTTCAGTGTGTTGTAATATTTATTAATATTATTAGTCTTGTTAAATATCTGTGGGTATATCTATAACCTATTACACCACACTACATATCATAACCCTAGACACTTTACGTAGCCACATTCATTAAAAAAAAAAAATTAAGTGTGAGGTCGTAGTGGTAGCAAGAAAGGCCTTCTGACAATTCTCAACTACATTTTATTTTCAGGAGCCTTCACAGCTGGCCTCATACAATTACATTTAGTAATATCATCATCATACAATACCATCAACACCACTACATAAATTGGGGTCTTGTCCAGGGATAATTAGCCCAACAGTAATATTAGGATCTCCTGGTGGGAGAAATAAAAGTAGGGAAATAAATTGTAAAATTTCCTTTAAAATTAAAAGTGTCCCTGCAGATAAAAGTTGGTGAATCTTCACAGCCAGTAATAATTAATTAGTTAACTGGTTAGTTAGAATTAGTTAGACTATAGTCATAAGAAGTACTTAGTGTATTTACTGGTTAGAGATTTATCTTGTATATTATTATATTGTCTAAAAAGTATGGCGGAGCTGGCAAAATTTAGATCAGCTGCTGTGCTCACCGCGAAGGAGATGGGAATGGATGGTCAGATTTTAATTCAATACGTAACGGCTGAATGTGATAAATATATTGAAAGGGAAGATAGAAAGGTAGCTGAAGAGAAGAGGTTACAAATTGAGGCTGATAGAGAAATTAAGAGGCTGCAGATTGAGGCAGAAGAAAAACGACAGCAAAGGGAGGCAGAAGAAAAAAGGTTGACTGCCGAAAGGGAGGCAGAAGATAGAAGGTTGCAAAGGGAGGCAGAAGAAAAAAGGTTGACTGCCGAAAGGGAGGCAGAAGATAGAAGGTTGCAAAGGGAGCACGAATTACGACTAAGGGAGCTGGAATTACAAGGCCAGGCTCCTGAAAATGGTGCCAGCCCTTTTGCCTCAGATGCTACGCCCAGTCTGGGAGCCTCAAACTCAGCTATGTGGTTTCATTTAGACCATTTTGTTGAAAAAGACGATGACATAGAGGGGTACCTAGGACGTTTTGAGTTATTAGCTACTACATATGGGTTAGAGAGAGAGAGAGGTGGAGCTTAAAGCTATCACAGGGATTGAGAGGTACTTCTTATGAAGTATTTGCCAAAATGAACAGGGAAGACCAAGACAATTATGACATGTTAAAGCAGGCTTTGTTATTAAGGTACGAGAAGAATGGTGAATGTTATCGTAAGAAATTTAGAAATGCCAAACTGTTGTCTGGGGAGACATACCACCAATTCTCTGCTAGACTAGAAACCTATTTGGAGAAATGGACGGCTCTGGGGAAGACCCAAGATCTTAAAGAAATGATCATGATTGAGCAATTGAGAGAGTCCATGGCTCCAGACATGAGAAAATTTCTCATGGAACAAGGTGCAGAGAAGTTGGGGGAAATTTTAAATGTTGCTGAGAGGTATCAGGCAGCCCAGGCAGAGGTAAGTGGTGCTAAAAAGAAGCACATAGACAATTTTAAAGCTCCACAGCAATTTAATAAATTTGATAATAGAGAGCAGGGAAATAAAGGTAGGACAAACTTTGAGCGGCCAAGAAATGACTATCGCGACAGAAACTCACAGTTCAATGACCAAAAGTTCAATGAAAGAAAACCGTTGAACCAAGGAAAAAGATGGTGTAAATGGTGCAAGAAGGATAACCATAACACCGAATTTTGTAGAAGGAAACCTTCAAACATTGCTGCAATGAAGTCGGGGACGCAAAGATTAAAGGTTAATCCTAAGGGACAACAGGAACCTTATCACCCCCCCAGTTTGTGAGGATGTTATTTGTAATGGGGTCACCATAAGGTGCCTTTATGATACAGGTTTGGATTATGATTCAGTTGTGAAGTCTAGCCTAGTGGACCCAAGTCAGTATACCACAGAAACAGTGGAAATACAAGGGGCGACTAAGGACATACCACTCATGACACTTCCCATCGCAAGGATAACGGTGAAAACTCGCTATGTGGAAGGAGAAATCAGAGCAGCAGTGATAGATGAACCAATCTACCCTCTGATATTGGGGTGTAGATACGTCTTCTTGGGGAATCCCGAGAAACCTGTGATCATGGCGACAGTGCAGACCAGGTCACAGAAGAAGGAGGAAGAAGGTGAACCTATAAATGCTCATCCAGAGGAGATGAGGAAGACGCAGGCTGAGGATAGGACACTCAAGCCCTGTTTTAAAAAATTGCCCAAATGCCACACACCTCCGAGCAAGGGGGAATATTTCATGAAGAACAAACTCTTATACAGGAAGGCCGGAACTGGAACAAATGGTCACAACCAGCTGGTTCTTCCCACTTCATATAGAGATAAAGTGATGGAACTCGGGCATGCGATTCCCTTCAGTGGTCACATGGGGATCAGCGCCACAGGACAGCGTATAGCTTGTCATTACTTCTGGCCAGGGATAACGGAGGATATAAAAAGATATGTCAAATCCTGCCCAGAATGTCAAAGGGTAGCTCCAAAGCACTGGACTGCTCCTGCAACTCTAGGGGAAATGCCCATAGTGGGAACACCTTTTGAGAGGGTTGCAGTGGATATTGTAGGACCTCTCACTCGGACCAAGAGGAGGAACAGTTACATCCTTACTCTGGTGGACACTTGTTCTATGTGGGGAGAGGCGGTAGCCCTGCCATCAATTGATTCAAAACATGTAGCAGAGGCACTACTTACAATATTTACCCGATTAGGATTCCCGCATCAAATCTTGACGGATAATGGTTCTCAGTTCAAGGGGAAACTAACGGAAGAAGTTTTTTAAGCTATTTCAAGCCAGACACTTTCATTGTAGTCCGTACCATCCACAAGGGAACGGCCAGGTAGAGAGGTTCAACGGGACTCTCATTTCTATCCTGAGAAAGCTGGCACACGAAAAACCGGATCTGTGGGATCAATTCCTGCCCGCCGCATTGTTTGCGTACCGGGAGGTACCACATAGTTCAACCGGGATGGCTCCCGCAACTCTGCTATTTGGGAGGCCAATAAAAGGTCCTTTAGAAGCTTTATTAAGGACCTGGACAGATGAGAAGGCGGAAGAGACTGTTACCTCATCGTATCAATATGTGAACGAACTGACCAATCGTTTGAAAGCTGGATGGAAACTGGCAAATGATAATTTGAAGCAAGCCAGGAAGAAACATGCAGCATATTTTAATAGGAAGGCAAAGGACAGGGAACTGGCAGTCGGAGAGAAGGTGCTGCTTCTACTACCCGGAAGCCAGAATAAATTACAAATTGGTTGGCAAGGTCCATATACGGTTCTAGAGAAGATGTCTAGAACAAACTATAAAATTGACAAAAAGGGGAAGGAAAAAGTTTATCATGTAAACCTGTTAAAGAAGTATCTGGACAGACCACTCCAGGAAAGCACCCCCTTATTGACCCTGGCTATTGCAACCCAGATGCAAAAAGAACCACTCACCTCACATGAATACCCATTACATCCTTGTGAAACAGCAGCACAGGTAAAAGTCAGTAAGCACCTGACTAAAAACCAGAGGGAGAGAGTTCAACAGTTTCTGGAGGAACATACAGATGTATTAACAGATAAACCAGGCCATACAAATTTGCTACAGTATGACATGAAACTGGTAGACTCAAACCCAATCTGTATGAGAGCCTATTCTATTCCGTTCGCGAAGGAGAAGGCATTGAAGGAAGAAATAGAGTATTTGTTGAAGGAGGGGATTATTTCGCACAGTGAATCATCTTTTAGTTCTAGTGTCGTTTTGTTGAGAAAACCGTCTGGGGAACACAGACTGTGCATAGATTACAGGAAACTGAATGCTGTCACAGAAGGACAAGTGGATCCATTACCAGACACAAAACAGTTATTTGCCAGACTGAACAAGGCAAAATACTTTTCAAAGGTGGATCTTAGTAAAGGCTATTACCAGATCCCAGTGAAGCCTGAAGTGAGACCTTATTTGGCTTTTAGCACTTCGGATGGACATTATGAATTCAATATGCTACCATTCGGACTGAAAATGCTCCGAGTGTGTTTTCAAGGATGATGCGAAAATTGTTGGATCCCCTGAATAACCCATGTATCACGAATTTCATGGATGATATTCTCGTCGCCACAGAGACATTTGAAGAACACATTGAAGCTCTGGAGATGTTGTTTGATAGACTTCGGGAGGCGAATTTGACTGCTAGGCCAACAAAATGTTGTATTGGATGTAAAGAGTTGGAATTCTTGGGGCACACTGTATATCAGGGTAATATGACCCCTGATCCTAAGAATTTGGAAAAAACTGCAGAGAGCACCTAGGCCACACAAAACAAAAAAGGACGTGCGATCATTCGTGTCGTTATGCGGATTTTATCAGAAATACATCAAAAATTTTAACGCTATTTGTGCTCCTCTGACTGATCTGACTCGCAAGGGACTTCCAGATAAAATTATTTGGACTGCACAATGTGAACTAGCGTTCCAAGAGTTAAAGGAAAAACTCACTAGCAAGCCTATTCTCAAACTGCCTGATTTGACACAGGACTTTGTCTTAAGAACCGATGCAAGTAATGTGGGACTCGGAGGGGCTTTGTTGCAAAGATCATCTTCACCTGATGGGGAACTTAAACCAGTCGCTTATGCAAGCCGCAAATTGAATAAGGCGGAACAAGGATACTCCACAAGCGAAAAAGAATGTTTAGCATTAATCTGGGCAATAAAGAAGTTTCAAATCTATCTGTATGGTAGGACTTTTGTGGTGGAGACGGACCATCAGCCTCTCGTGTTCTTGTCTCAGGCTAAGCATGAAAACGCAAGATTGCTGAGGTGGTCTTTGTTGCTTCAACCTTATCAGTTTAGTATCCAATATATCCCAGGCAAATTGAATGTCGGTGCAGATTTCCTCAGTCGGCACCCCTGTGATCAAAATTAGAGTAGTGGCAGACGTGAGGAGTAATTTTACCTATGTGTATCGCTGGTTTTGGAACTTGCCATAGGCATGTTTTCAAGTGGGGAGATGTTTAGTGAAATTGACAGAGATACAACGGTAAAATACTCAAAAGATAACATTTAAGGATAAAAACATAATGCGTAGGCTGCGAATAGTACATGATCGCCTAGACCGCGGGTCATCATCCTCCATAAAAATTGACTTGCTAGACAGGAATGGAACGGCGGATCAAAAAGGAAAAAATGGTAGGGCTGGATCAAAAAGGATAAAAAATATGACAACAAAGATTGCGTGGAAACAATAGGAAAGGCTAAGGGACCGACCAACACTTGGGGGGGGGGGTGGGGGGGGGGGGGGGGGGAACCCATCCTCACCATTCAAAAAACACTTGGGGGGGACGTCGGGGGGGGGGGGGTAAAGTTGGGGGGGGAGGTTATTTATTTGCAATCCAACCTTTTTGGGGGGGGTACAGCATAAATCAAAAAGAATTGGGGGGGGGTGGCAGGAACAAAATCCTCCAAAGATTAAGAATTTTGGTGGGGGGGGGGGGGGGGGGGGGGAGGGGAGGGGGGGGGTTAAATAGGGGGTAAACTATTAAAAATCGCTGGTTTTTTCTAATAAAAAATAAGCGGGGGGGGGTAAGGGGGCGTAGGGGGGTTTGACTAAGTTGGGGAGGTAATAGGGGTTTGGGGGGGTTTTGTTTTTCCTCAACTTAGTTTTTTGGGGGGGGGGGGGGGGGGGGGGGGGGGGGGGGGGGGGGGGGGGGTCCAATTTTTTTTCTAAAAAGAAAAAATCTGTGAGAGATTTGGAAATTGTAATTTGGGTGGCTCCACTGAGGCTAGGGGGCTTTATAGGGATTTTCGTGGGGGGCAGGGGGGGGGAAATTGGGGGGGGGGGGTTCTGGAGAAAAAAGTACAAAACATGAGTAGGTCAGGGGGGGGGGGGGGGAAGGGGAAAAAGTCACGTTTCCCAAGTTGACATAAAAAGTAAGCAACTCGACAGAAGGGACCTTAGATATAATACGCCACAGTCATTTATTGGACGCTTTTGCAATACCAAGCCCTTGATTTGAATTCAGCGGCTAAAACGCAGATGTTTGGAATATTACAAAATTTAAAAAGTACTTTTTTCTTAATATTAATGTTAGGAATAGAAAAATTAGCTGGCCGGATGGCCCATTCTGAGCAGTGAACTAATATGTTCTTAATTTTACAGACGGATAGATAATATTGAAGATAATGACTAAAGACAGTGTTGTTCACATCATCGACAGACTGTATTGAATCTAAAAGTGTCGCTAATTGCACAAAAAAAAAAACACGACCTCGAAACGCAGGTGTTCAAATTTACTTAGTATGGAGGAGAGGGTTTTTGGGTGGTAGCTGTGTCTAAATATAACTTTTAACGACAAAATTTTGGAGGGGAGAGAAAGGTTGGTTCAAAAATCGAGTACATTTTGTAGAAACACAAGTAGAGACGGACAGACTAACAGATAACCATCCATACTTGACTGAAGCATGACTGAAATGACTTTATGGTAGGAAATTTGAAATTTAAAATAAACCTAGGCAGTGATTGGCCACAGACAATCATATCATTAGCGCTCAGACGCGAAAGTGGGGCCATTCTTCAATAGTTGTTCAGTGATAGACACAGATTTTAAAGTGTGGTGATTTCCATATGAAAGAAAGTGTAATAAATTTAGGGACGCCATACTATAGCCAGCAGCTCAGCTGAGTTTTGCTAGCAATTCTGTGTTATTTATTCATAATCTGGTAAGATTGAAATTATTTCTTTGTATATTTTGAATATTGTTTCATGTTCGAGTGATTTGATACTGCCATATCGAAATCTAGCCTTACAAACAAGTAGGGATTTGCTCTAGACCCCCCGCCCTAGTCAGGGTCTAGGGACCAACAATGTACATAAACTCCAGCAAGGGGTACACAAGACAGATCAAGTGTTGAGAATAATGAAACAGATTACCTATCCTCTTGCAGGGCAGACAACTAATAAATATTTTTCAGAACCTATAGTCTGGGAGGATCTATCTGATGTAAAACCACCATGGTAAATGTGCTGTTTGGTCAGAGAGATCTGACCTGTCTGTATGATGTGGTTGTTGTGTCAGTGTTGTGTCCAGACGTGGGTAGAGAATAGATTTTGACACATGGCCCATACTTTGATTGCAGAGCTGCGAGTTTCTGTTGTCAACAAAGCAGTGACTATTCAGTTGGTGACTTTACTCGAGTGTATCTGTGCAGTACTTGTGACAGAGACCACCATTATTGCCCGCCAGCACGGAGAGGTGGGACCATCAGTTTTCAGCACCAGAGCTACAAATATAAGATGAGTGAGCCTCTGGTCTGCTGGACATTCACCAAAGCTGTGTAGTTACTAATACCCCATAAAAATTCCCACCATTTTCTGGACACTGGGTAGTCAATATAGACAGGTGTGATGAGGCCACCCCAACAGCACAAACAGTAACTATCCTCCCAAGTAGATGACTACTAGAACATTTTAATAAAACTAACTAGTATAGTACATATATATGTACACTATTGCATTTATGATATAATATTCCATGCATTTCTTTCATAATCTCTAAATCTTTTTAAGTTCTGGTCAACCTAAAAAATTGATCCAGAACAAAATAAATGTAATATAATTTTATCAAAAAATTTACACTATTGAGTTAGTTCAGTGTGTTGTAATATTTATTAATATTATTAGTCTTGTTAAATATCTGTGGGTATATCTATAACCTATTACACCACACTACATATCATAACCCTAGACACTTTACGTAGCCACATTCATAAAAAAAAAAAATTAAGTGTGAGGTCGTAGTGGTAGCAAGAAAGGCCTTCTGACAATTCTCAACTACATTTTATTTTCAGGAGCCTTCACAGCTGGCCTCATACAATTACATTTAGTAATATCATCATCATACAATACCATCAACACCACTACAGTATGACTTGTTCATGGCGTGTTGTACATGTTGAGTTGTACACAACGAGTTGTACTAGACGAGTTGTACATGACGAGCTTACATGACGAGTTGTACATGACGAGTTGTACATGACGAGTTGTACATAATGAGTTGTACATTACGAGTTTGCATGACTTGTTCATGACGTGTTGTGCATGGCGAGTTGTACATGGCATTTTCATGACGTGTTTTACATGACGAACTTACATGAAGAGATGTACATGACAAGCTTACATGAAATTTGTTCATGATGGGTTTACTTGAAGAGTTGTACATGACGGGTTTACATGAAGAGTTGTACATGATGAGTTTACTTGAAGAGTTGTACATGACGGGTATACATGACGGGTGTACACGAAATGTTGTACATGACGGGTTTATATGAAATGTTGTACATGACGGGTTTACATGAAATGTTGTACATGACGGATTTACATGAAGGGTTTTACATGATGGGTTTACATGAAGAGTTGTACATGACGGGTTTACATGAGGAGTTGTACATGACTGGTTTACTTGAAATGTTGCACATGATGGGTTTACATAAAATGTTGTACATGACGGGTTTACATAAAATGTTGTACATGATGGGTTTACATGAAGAGTTGTACATGACGGGTCTGCATGAAGAGTTGAACGTGATGGGTTTACATGAAATGTTGTACATGATGGGTTTACATGAAGCGTTGTACATGACGGGTTTACGTGAAATGTTGTACATGATGGGTTTGCATGAAATGTTGTACATGATGGGTTTACTTGAATAGTTGTACAAGATGGGTTTACATGAAATGTTGTACATGACGGGTTTACATGAAATGTTGTACGTAATGGGTTTACATGAAGAGTTGTACGTGATGGGTTTACATGAAGAATTTACGTGGGAGGTTTGCATGAAGAGGTATACATGATGGGTTTATATGAAGTCTTGTACATGACGGGTTTACATGAAATGTTGTACATGACGAGTTTACCTGAGGAGTTTTACGTGATGGGTTTACATGAAGAGTTGTACATGATGGGTTTACATGAAGAGTTGTACATGACGGGTTTACATGAAATGTTGTACGAGTACATGACGGGTTTACATGAAATGTTGTACAAGATAGGTTTACTTGAAGAGTTGAACGTAATGGGTTTACACGAAGAGTTGTACATGATGGGTTTACAAGAAGCGTTGTACATGGCGGGTTTACATGAAATGTTGTACATGACGGGTTTACATGAAATGTTGTACATGCAATGTTTTACATGACGGGTTTACTTGAAGAGTTGTACATGATTGGTTTACATGAAGAGCTGCACATGATGGATTTACATGAAATGTTGTACATGACGGGTTTACATGAAATATTGTACATGACGGATTTACATGAAATGTTGTACTTGACGGGTTTACCTGAAGAGTTGTACGTGATGGGTTTACATGAAGAGTTGTACGTGATAGGTTTACATGAAGAGTTGTACATGACGGGTTTACATGAAGAGTTGTACGTGATGGGTTTACATGAAGTGTTGTATATAAGAGTAATGTAACCATGTTAAAAGAGATTCCACCTTTCTAAGAATTTACTTGACCCTTGGAAAGGCTGTAAGTGATGGCAGGTCTGACCATATTTGAGTTTCAACCTTCTTGTGAATTTACTTGACATGAATTTAAATCTGTCGACCTGATCGATGGCATGACGGACAAACAGGTGTGTGAGAATAAACTCATATCAGTGTAGGTGATAGTTGTCTCGTACCTTCTCTATGTACATAAGAATAAACTCACATCTTGCCTGTTTGTTGCAGAACTATAAACTTTCTTCGAATATGTATACTCATTCATTTCATGACCTTACTTAGGCCTTCTACAAATTTGTGTCAGGTCTTTCTGTCCTGTACCGTCTGCTCAAGATCTTTTCAAGTCTTCTTTATCCGTTTTATTCCTTTCTCCAGCTGTCTTCTCCTCGTGTTTTTTTTTGCGTCTGCTGATATAAGACTAATAAACGTCTTTTAATCTGTTTACGTAGGACTAAGAAACGTCCTCAGTTCTGTTTACATAAGACTCACACATGTTTTTGTATTTGTTTGCGTGAGACTAGTAAACGTCTTTATCTCTGTTTACATGAGACTAGTAAACGGATTTATCTCTACTTATATGAAAGCCATAAACGTCTTTACCGCTATTTAAGTAAGACTGAAAGAGTTTTTATTTCTGTTTATGTGTGAGCTGTTAACTCTTACCTCTACCAGCAGCATCAAACTGTACCAAGCCTGTTCCATTCATTCCTACATTCACTTGGATCAGTATCCACTCTCCATAAATGTCTTCTCTTATTCTTGTATCCTGTAACTTTTAATCTTCTCACCTCGCCAGCTCTCTCTCTCTCTCTCTCTCTCTCTCTCTCTCTCTCTGCCACCCTCCCTCTCTCTTTCACAAATGACGTATTCCTCACACATCACTCCTGCCATCATCTTACTTTCTATCTCTCCCGCGCTGTATCTCTCCACATCATTCTCTCCCACACATACACACAAACGATAGTTAGTTGCTTATCCTTTACAGGACGTGGCAATCAACTCCAGCTTTTATTGGCTGTTTGTGATTTTTCTAGGCAATTTTTTTCATTCAGTAGTTTGCCATTGCTTTCTGAACGGTACGGCGCTTATACCATTGTTAAAAATCCACACAAAGCGATCTGCTACCAAACCGCCTGCAGCAGGTTTCGAACCTGGTATATCTGGATTATGAAACTGCGTTCATATCCAATAGGCCACAGACGCCGACACAAACGATAAGCATCTAAAATGTCTCCTCATTTCACATCTCACAGCTTCTGTTTCTGTCAATCTTATATGTTAGCGTTCGACTTTCTCAACAAAACGTAGAGATTTGTGCCAAGGGAAGTAATTGCTTCAATAACTAAGATTTACACTTTCAGCTAATCTTTGAGGTTTGAGATTGTTTCCCCTTATTATGAAAAAGTACAAAACCTGCATTACATTGCTCGAGTCACGTGTTAAACTGCCGTATTTTCGTGCTTCTGTCCAGTATTAAATATTTATAGAAATATACTGAAAAAGACGTGTCACCACCTTCGATGTGTAGTGTGTAATGTGCTTTAAGTGATGCTTAGTTTATTCTGTTCGTCAGTTTTGTCGCCTTAAATTCGAGTTTTGTTTTTTTATTCGGGATGTAAAAACGCACACATAAACCCAAAGAAATATGTAAGCTTGTGTGACATAATACAAGATCGTTGAGTTTGTTGCAGTTAAAACATCAATTGTTTGAATTCTGCATGCGTTTACATTAGTTTACACTATCCTTTCTTTACTGTTTTCGTTCTTTGATCCTTACTTACGGTCGAAAAATGTTTGTTATTTTTTTTAATTATCTTGTGTTCTAACACGTCGTATACTACCTACCCTACGTTTACCTCACGTTTATAATAGGTGTACTCTAGTCCTTCAACATTTCTTCTAATTTCAGTTTCATTTTATCATTTACTCACAGACGTTCATAATTAGTAAAATTAATAAATAAGCTGGTATGACGGCTTTTTCGGTGTACAAATAATGGAAGGAAACTGACTAGCTGTGGGGAAGATGTAGAAGCTGATCACACACTGAGAGAAAATATTTGTTAACATAATAAAAAAATAAAAAAAAATTCTTGTGTTAGATTTCCTAGAGCGCAAAAAAAAAAACAAAAAAAAAAAAAACACGAAAACCCAAAACCTAATCGACAAGAGAACTGGAGATAGTCATACTATGAACACAGATGACTTTATATATATATATATATATATATATATATATATATATATATATATATATATATATATATATATATATATATATATATATATATATATATATATATATATATTATGGCAAGGCACAAGCAAAGAAACAAAGTTACAACTGATCAGAGCATGTATATTCCCAGTAGCAACATACGGCTGCGAGACTTGGACACTCAATAAAACAGTTGCAAAAAAGATTACATCATTCGAAATGAAATGCTACAGAAGGATGTTGAGAATACCCTGGACAGAAAAAAAGACCAACAGAGAAGTACTGCACTCACTAAATGTACAGGAACATTGGCTCCTAAATACCATCGCAATAAGGAAGCTGAAATTTTTCGGTCATATAAAAAGACATAATAGTCTGGAAAAAACAGTGATGGAAGGCATGGTCCCTGGAAAAAGGGGAAGGGGTCGACCTAGACGACGGTGGACCCAGGACATCACAGAGAGTCTGAACTTGTCTTTGGCTGATGCAGGTCGACTTGCCCAGAATCGTGATGCGTTCAGAGCAGCTGTAATGGAGACAACGTTCTGGAAAGAATACGTCACATGATGAGATATATATATATATATATATATATATATATATATATATATATATATATATATATATATATATATATATATATATATATATATATATATATATATATATATATATATATATATATATATATATATATATATATATATATATATATATTAAAAAAAAAAAATTTGCTTCGTTTTGGCGAGGAGTTCAACAGAGTCGGTTATATTAGGGCGAATGTCCAAAAATAAAAGACCAATAGTTAGATATTAAAGTGTGTTAAAAAAAAAAAAAAGGAAATAAATTTACTGGGCAATTTTTATTTTATATTTACCTTATTTAAGCGCGTCTGCAACTGTCAATTGCAGAAAACGATATTAATTTAGATTTTCCCGAAGGTCTGCCTGTGGCTAGAAACAGCGTAAGAACTACCCAGCCGATTTTGATAAATTTTCATACTTAATGCTTTAAACAACTTATTGACCATTTTCAAATTTGGTATAGTTAGGAAGAGAATGAGGGGCACTTTACTTCAGTACCACAGCCTCAGTTCAACAAACAAGACCGTTTAACAGAGCAACTCAACTAACGAGACCGTTTAACAGAGCAGCTCAACAAACAAGACTGTTTAACAGAGCATCTCAACAAACAAGACTGTTTAACAGAGCATCTCAACAAACAAGACTGTTTAACAGAGCATCTCAACAAACAAGACCGTTTAACAGAGCAACTCAACAAACAAGACCGTTTAACAGAGCAACTCAACAAACAAAACCGTTTAAGAGAGCAACTCAACAAACAAGACCGTTTAACAGAGCAGCTCAACAAACAAGACCGTTTATCAGAGCATCTCAACAAACAAGACCGTTTAACAGAGCAACTCAACAAACAAGACCGTTTAACAGAGCAGCTCAACAAACAAGACCGTTTAACAGAGCAACTCAACAAACAAGACCGTTTAACAGAGCAACTCAACAAACAAGACCGTTTAACAGAGCAACTCAACAAACAAGACCGTTTAACAGAGCAGCTCAACAAACAATACTGAAAAACAAAACAACTCAACAAACAACCGTGCTTACTAAATTTAAAAAAAAATAACAAAAGGTGAAGAATCTGCTTTTACCTTCGTCTCTGCGCGTGCAGTAAAACTAATATATTAAAAAAAGACTTCACCGTTTTATGGGAATTATTTCCCCTCTGTATAGAACAGACGGGCTAAATGAGAGAAACAGCTGCCTGGTTTTTCTAACCTCTAATCTAAAGCCTTGACCTTATTTCGTTTTTAGATCAGAATTGGCAGCTGCAGGGCTAGTACTGCCTCAACAAAACAGGAAACTATATTTACCAGTAGTATACTTTAGTACAACCTTACTAACAAAAAATTGAATAAGACAGACTTTAGTACTATGTCACCAATAGAAAACATAAGATCGTTTGCCAGTAAGACAGACTGTGCCAGTAAGACAGACTGCAGTACTATCTTACCAATAAAATGATTGTTTACCAATAAGATATACTTTAGGGCTATGTCACCATTAGAAAACATGCTCGTTTACCAGTAAAACATACTTTACTGCTATCCCACCAATAGAAAACACAAGTTTATTTACCGATAAGACAGACATTAGTGCTATCTCATCGTTAGAACACACGCACCTTTACCAATAAGACAGACTTTAGTGCTATCTCACTAATAGAAAACACGATCGTTTTCCAATAAGACAGACTTTAGTGCAGTCTCACTAATTGGAATCACACGATCGTTTACTAATAAGACAGACTTTAATGCTATCTCACTAATGGAAAACATACGATCATTTACCAATAAGACAGACTTTGTACTATCTCACTAATAGAAAACTCACGATCGTTTACCAATAAGACAGACTTTAGTGCTATCTCACTAATAGAAAGCACACGATCGTTTACCAATAAGACAGACTTTAGGGCTATCTCACTAATAGAAACCACACGATCACTAATAAAACAGATTTTAGTACTATCTCACTAATAGAGAACACACGATCGTTTACAATTAAGATAGATTTAGTGCTATCACACAAATTTAAAACACATGATCGTTTACCAATAAGACAGACTTTAGTGTTATTTCATTAATAGTATACACACGATAGTTCACCATTAAGACAGACTAGTGCAATCGCACAGGTAACAGAGGGTTAACAGCTGGACGAAGCCTTGTCAAAAGAGTTGGATAATAACCTGATACAGATAACCTTGGAGAAAGCTGGAAATCTTCTGCGACATAATATATCTTCACTGTCGCAAAGTGTTTGGAGTCAGGGAGGCAATGGAAAGTAACACAGTAATTTGTTTTCAACATAGGGGTTACTTTCACAAGTGCCTCCAGCTGGCAGAAACTAGGAGTGAATTTGAAAGCTGCAATCAAGGTGGAGTGTGTTCAATTCTCAGCATTAGACAACAGGAGGCTGACATTTGGGAGTCATGACCTAAGTGTAAAGAAGATTAAGGGGCCGAAATACTTGATCGATGTGGGGACCACATCTGATGATCAGATTTCCTCCTGTTTTATCGCTCTGTATAGAGTTTCCTATCATCATAAAGATGGAGGAGATTCAAGACAATAAGCCTTCAAATATAGCGAGCAAAACGTCGCAGATAGCTTTTAGCGCGTTGTGTCATTATAGTTTTTTCATGTCCCCCCACCAGCAGCAGAAAAACACTAGTCATGCCATCATCATTATCGTGTGCCGTGCCGACAGTTGATGGCGACTATGTCTTTGGTATTATAGATCATCGGTATTCTCAATGTTGACCCAGTGTTGCTATATGGTCATTTTATATAGGTTTTTCTCCTCCTTCTATCTGTCTGTTTTCCTTGTCCTGTTTTTGAAGGGAATTTAATTCAATTTATTACTAAACATTAACCCCTTAACTTGGAGATTGACATGTGTGCCAATCTTATTAAGCGGTATGTTAAATTTTGTAATAAATCATCTACCAATGCTCGTTAAAAAAGGATGAGACTGTACTGCAGTGGGAGCTACATGGAAATCGTAGGAAATCAGATCCAATACAAAAATCAGAATGTTCAACGCTAACGTCAAGTCAGTCTTATTGTTGGCGCTGATACATGATGAACAACAAAAACAAATCACAAGAAGTTACCAGCTTTCATAAATGGGTGATTTTGTAGAACAGTAGGGTCACAAAAAATAGGTGATGCCGTCTGACTATGACAAAGAGGATCGCCTACATTACAACCATGTAATACCGTAAATTTTTATTTCAGTTGGAGCAACTGTTTTTTTTTTTTTCATACCCCTTCTGGGGCTCAAAGTGAGGTCTATTGACTTTATTAAGTAGAATGTGTGAATTGTGTGTGATCCCGGCCCTGGCTCTTGTATGACGAAGAAACAATTTGTTTTAAACTAGTAATAGCCATTAAAAGTTATATATGTAAATATAGAAAATTCATTGAATACCCAGCCTGCTCTTGTAAAATGTATTGTTTAAAAAAATAATAAGACGCCAATAAGATTACCATACTTAAAATATTAAATGTGTCTCACGAACTACATAAAAATATGCTGCAAAAAAGAAAAAAAAAGATAATTTAAATTATCCATAGATTAAAATAAGTAATAAACCACTTTTGAATTTATATTTTTATTTTTGCGTAATTCTTTCCCTTAAACATATAAACTTACCTTAGTTGACTCCCCTGAAAAATTCAAACCAGACTGATCTATCTATCTATCTATCTATCTATCTATCTATCTATCTATCTATCTATCTATCTATCTATCTATCTATCTATCTATCTATCTATCTATCTATCTATCTATCTATTATATACTACTGCAATCTGATTGGTTTCAAGGAGGATTTTATTTTTGTTTTTGTGTGGTTGTTTTTTACGTTCGTTTTTATTGTTTATGTATTTTATTGTTTTTTAACGTACTTTATTTCTTAATTGTAATTTGATACTGTAAATGTATGTTGTTATATTACATTTATAATGTTCATTGCCTCTAAATTAATATTTACAGCAGATGTAAGGATGTATGTATACAGAAGCCTTCCTCAACCTTTTTATCTTGAAGGAACCCTTGAAATAAATTTTAGGTGTCAGTTAACCCCTTGAATATAAATTATTATATCTACAGCTCGAGAGTTACATAGAGGGAAGGGTCGAGATTGTCCTCTTTTCACACAACATGCCTAGGAAAGGTTCGCCGAATATTTTGGCCGGATACCATCACCGGCCAAGATCTGCTTACTCGGAGCAAGCAAGAGGACATGCACACCATCATTGCTGGCAGACGCTGGAGCTGGGTTGGCCATGTCCTCAGAAGGGACCCCGATGCCATCACAAGGACAGCTATGCTTTGAGCCCCTGGGGGAAGGCGAAAGAGAGGCCGATCGAGAACAACCTGGCGGAGGCTGAGATGCGGGGCGTGAACCGGGGTTGGGGCACTGTGCGAGGGATGGCCGCTGACCGAGCAAAGTGGAATCAATTTGTTGTTGCCCTACAAGACGCCACTAGGCGTGATGGCCACTGACTGCTTTGACGGTGGGCGGCTAAGGATCAAAGAAGGAGAAAGTGCCGACAGTTGATGGCGACTATGTCTTTGGTATCATAGATCATCGGTATTCCCAATGTTGACCCAATGTTGCTATATGGTCATTTTAAATAGGTTTTTCTCCTCCTTCTATCTGTCTGTTTTCCTTGTCCTGTTTTTGAAGGGAATTTAATTCAATGTATTACTAAACATTAACCCCTTAACATGGAGATTGACATGTGTGCCCATCTTATTAAGCGGTATGTTAAATTTTGTAATAAATCATCTACCAATGCTCGTTAAAAAAGGATGAGACTGTACTGCAGTGGGAGCTACATGGAAATCGTAGGAAATCAGATCCAACACAAAAATCAGAATGTTCAACACTAACGTCAAGTCAGTCTTATTGTTGGCGCTGATACATGGTGAACAACAAAAACAAATCACAAGAAGTTACCAGCTTTCATAAATGGGTGATTTTGTAGAACAGTAGGGTAACAAAAAATAGGTGATGCCGTCTGACTATGACAAAGAAGATCGCCTACATTACAACCACAGTCAGGGACAAACAAGAGTTTAGGAAGCAAGTTAGAACTAAGTTACTTACATATGACATAAAATATACAAACTTAAACTGAAGTTGCCGTTGATATTTCTGTGATAATCCGAATAAACCGTTAAGGTCAAATCGCTGAGGATTTCCCATCTTTATTGTCACAGGTGGTACAACGTCTTCCTGGCAAGTATCATTTGTGGCATATCAATAATTTCTCTCATTGCTCGCTTTATTTTCTTTCGTAGAACAGAAGGATTTGAATGGTATGACAAGATCACCAATGTAGAACTGATGACAAGAACCAGACAAGTGCCAGTGGAACAAGAGATCAGATGTAGACACTGGAGATGGATAGGGCAAACATTTAAGAAACCTGATGATAGCATTATAAGGCAGGCCTTGTTATGGAATCCCTCGGGTAAGACAGAGGGAGACCCATGGGGAAAAGCACTGGAGATAAAAAGGAAAGAAATAAAGGCCTTGGACGGATGGCACATAACAGAAGGACGTAGCATGAATGTATTTGGAAAAAAAAAATGCTACTTGGAGAACTGAAGGATAGTGAAATAAAAATGGCCACAGATTTATTGTCTGATTCGTTTCATAAGAATGTGAAATGGTTGTCGGTTTATAAAAACGTTTTATCTCTACAGTAAGCATTCTGTCTTAAAAACCAAAAAGTATAAAATTTAATAATCCAGAATAAATCTTCATGGTCGCAAGGGTTGAACATTCAGAAATATAAATGCAACCTAAGTCTTCTTTTACGCGTTTACGTTAGTTGACCTATACTACTCGTCAAAAGTCAAGGGCCACCCTATTATTTTCAATACACTTTTATATAAGCGCATAGAATGATTAAATGACGGAAGGTTTTAGTAAAAATGGGTGCAATATCTTCCTCTGACAGTCCTCTATGCACGTTAAGCATAAAAACAACTCACCGACAACCATGGTGATCACGTGCAATTTGGTTTGCTGTCCATAAATTCACATTTTTAATCTGTTTTTTCAAACTTCCGTACAACCAAACAGGTGAATAATCGTGCTGATTGACATTCCACGTGCAATGGCGACTTTTCGTGAACAGAGTTCACTCTTAATTTGTTTTACAATCAGCAGACTTAGGGTAGTTTCCTCACTTGCAAAAACCATGCCACCGAGAAGAAGTCTTGACACCTTACAAAGAATGAGGAACTTGACCGGCCCAAGATACCAGAACGAAATCTTGAGACCAATTGTTCAGCCTGCTCTGGAGGCCATAGGTGGTAATGCCATCCTCCAAGATGATAACGCTCGACCCCATCGAGCTCGTGCGGTGAATGAGTTTATTCAGCAACATGGGATCATCAGGATGGCGTGGCCAGCTCATTCACCTGACCTTTCTCCGATTGAGCACCTCTGGGATGTCCTTGGTCGAAGATTGTCAACAAATCACCCCCTGCCAATGGATGTTGCACAGCTGACTGCATTTCTGCTTCAGGAATGGCAAGCTGTTCTTCATGATACTCTTCGGACCCTTGTGGACTCGATGCGTCTACGCTGTCTTGAATGCCTTGCTGCAAACGGTGGTCATACCCGATTTTGAAATGTCTATTTGTCCAATATCTATTGTGTGACTTTTGAAAAGGTGGGTGACACACTTCACAGCTTCATTGCGTTTGAATGTGTGTTTCCATTTCTTTACGTGACATGTCAATTTGGTATTCACTAAATGCCGTTTTGACTGATACCAATTACGTTTATATCAGATTTGTTTTATGGTTTCAACAAAGGTTTTTCTAAGTGGCCCTTGACTTGTGACGAGTAGTATATTTCATTTATGTCAGAGGTCTTCAATCTTTTATAAGCCATGGGCACCGTTAACAACTTGATGAATGCTGAGGACCTTCTTCCAGACAACACTCGTAAATAATTTCGTTGACAAAACTGGGACTCAAGTTATTGCAGGGAAAATTGATTTACTCTGCGTAGAACCATGTCATAGAAAGTAATAACAGATAACAGGTAAATGTAGTCCCCATAGTAGGTACAGCCGTAGAGAAGTGAAGTGTTGGAGGTTTCATTATGCAAGGCCTCAGCTTTATAAATTGTGGAGGTCTTCCCTTCTTGCTTCCTTTGTCTTCCCTAAGTCAAAAACAGATTCAGGTACCCATTACTTGCAAAAGTGAATCCTTCAACATTGTCAAGTATATATAGTTGTCTACTCCCGATCTTCTCCATCACAGTGACACATTGATCATAAAAACTCGTAATTTGTCAGTCACATTCATAACCGAACCTGAAAACCCGTCAAGTGGTAGATTTAGGTCGTTCATTTGGCTAAAATATCTAACAAGTTCGTCAAGCCACGAATGAACTCCTCGCAGTCTAATTTAATCTGAGAGGGGGATGTCCTTGTGTATCAAACAAAGGACATTTCTGCCCAAAGTTTAACCAAGAGCTTCAAGACTTGTCCTCTTGAAAGCCAGCGAAATTCTTTATGGTGGAGAAGAGCATCACATTCTTCTTCCATTTCTGGAAAAATCTGGTGATTCATCATGCTGGTAGTAATGTAGTTTTCCAACTGTACGACAAGAGACAACTTTTCACTCAAGTTTAGTTCTTAGTCTTTCTTGCCAACGCATGCCTATGAATAATAAATATTGCGACTATGGCGTATAGAATCAAAGCACCAAAGACCAGATGTACTGTCATGCACATGAGGTGTATCATCCTTGCAGATACTTCCATATTTTTAATCCAGTCAGAGTTTTGTTTTGCAGAGAAACTTTTCTTTGAATGCATTGGTGTGCATATGAATCTCGAACATCAAGAGCTGGCTGCGCTGAGAGACGTCAGTTATTTCATCAAGTTGCGTGATGGAAGAGAAAGGCATAGATGTAACAAAATTCTATGATCCACTTTTGAATATTACGAGAAATTATATGAGATTCTGTAATGGATAACCTCATTTCACAAAGGCACTGCTTAATTGTTTTCTCCTCAGCTACAGGTCACAATCCTGGTCTAACATTTTCAGGTTACATGGCTTGAATAAAGTTTTTGGAACCGTATAAGGCTTCTTTTGCCTGCCTGTGAGTTACACAACGTTATATGATGCCTCGTGGCACAGCTTTTTGTATTCGGGCAAATCCAAGTTTGGATAGAATTCCAGCCTTCTCTAGTCAATTTATTTTTCAAAGAAAAATTCACACTGTCAGCTGTGTTTTCAGGTGAACAGACTGAAGGTACTTCTTCAACTGTGTTGGCTTCAAGTTCCCATTTGCAAGAATATTCCCGTGCACACAAAAACTGCGGCTCTTGTGTCCCATCACGTGTGGTGATGCCCCGTTCAATCTCTGGGAGTCTCTCAAGACACAAAGACAGAATAAGGCTACTGCAACCTCAGGCCAATCGTACAAAGCAATTAATATTAAGTTCTGCATGGGGCTGCCAACCTCATCATGTCAAACAAATTGCCACAAAAGCCAGCGCTGCTAGAACATGCAGGAAGGCCGGCCACTGTGGTGACTCCATGATCAGTAAAGAGAGCAAAGAAAAACGATGTTGATGGTGATGACCTTCAGCGATGAAAATGAATTCAAATAAAAAGTTAACTTCATTGTTTTAATATCTTAGTTTATGTCGTACGACAGTATTTTTTTTTCAAAGCAAGGCTGCGCTTTACCGATCCCCTGAAACGCATACACGGACGCCAGTTTAAGAACCCCTGGTTTATGTACTATATCCTTGCGTTCTTTCCATGATATAAACCACATGGTATTAACTTTCGCTGTGCTTTTATTACGTTGTGGTAGTCACATGGGGCATATAACACTCTAAGAAATTCAGGCTATAAGTGAGTTGGCACTGATAACTTTCACAAAAGGAATCAGCTGTGTGGTGGCATTGTTATCACAAAGGAATCAGCTGTAGTGGTGGAATGGCAAAGACAAAGGAATCATCTGTAGTGAAAAAATGGCTAACCACCAATTTTATAGCTTAAGTATATGGCCATGGACTTTATCAATAGGAAAATGATGATAAGTGTACATCTGGATAATATCCAAGAACAGATCTCAATAGTGTTCAGCATACATAACAACATGAGGTAATCAATGGTCCATATTGTTTACAAATAATCAAAATTCAACTAATATATCATAATTACCAAACAAATAAATTATCCATATTTCAACAAATATACTGGAAAATATAACAATTAAATCATTTTTTACACAATACTAATTAATATATCTCCTACATGATCCCTACCACTTATCCCACTACCCCACAAATACACAACCACCAGACAATCCCCCAAAACCCCCTCTCAAATACAACTGCCATAATTACAACCCACACAAACAAAATATCAACAACACAAAACTCACACTGCTCGAACTCTCCTCTGGCTCTGGATTTATAAACCTAACTCTGGGATGGGTAATGTATTTTATCACTGTCCGTCTGAAAAAAAGTTAGTGCATGTAGTCTTACACGCGTGATGGCAGCATTTGTGTATCGCGCGAAGCGTGTTTAGTGTTCGGCTTTCTGCCTCTCCCTTCTCGCTATCCTTTTGTCCATCTGTCTTTTGATCTTGGTAACATAGTGTAGAAAAAGACATGAATGGAATTTAAAATTTAGGTCAACTTGCATATTTCAAGGTTTTTCTTAGAAAGGCAGCACATTTTATTGTGTGTTTGGGAAACGCGTGTATGTTGCAGAAGGCCTTTAATATCAACGTGAAACGTTACAATTTGCATACGCAGTAGAAAACAAGGGGATTTCGAGTACAGTCATTGTGACAGCACTGTTCTTTACCATTCTTCTTCCTTTATTTATTATATGTATTTATTAGGCTTTATATTTACTTGATAATTTATATATGTGGATTAGAATATTCCACGACATACGTCATACTAAATCTGTCCATCCCAACCTATTATCATGACACGTTAACGTTTCCCACTACCACCGCTACGTCAGTACTCACTACAGCAGTTAGAAGAACACCAGTATAAGACGTGAAGTCAGCAACCCTCTAACCCAGCCAAACTCTGAACAACGAGACAGAAGACAGATTTTCAGGCAAGATGCGCTTGGCCGCTGTCTGCGACCAATGACGTGGCCATGCAGGTAGAAAGAACTCCATCTGCCGACTCCGACAAGCATATGGTACCAGGTGTATTTGGGAACTGCAGGCAAGAAAAAGCACATGTGAGTGAGGTATAGAACGTTGAAAGATACGAAAGTGAGGTGTGTGTGCGTGTAGAAGGGAGGTGATAGGTATAAACAGTCACAGTCTTACTTTTCACAATTAAGGAATTGGCCTTAAGATTACTTCTCACAATGGAGTGATTGCCCCTTAAGTTTATTACTTCTAGCAATTGAAAGATTGCTCCCTTAAGTACATTCTTTTTCACAATGGAGGGATTGCTCCCTTAAGTACATTCTTTTTCACAATGGAGGGATTGCCCCCTTAAGTTTATTATTGTTCACAATTGATGGACTGCCCCTTTACGTTCAATATTTGTCGCAACTGAGGGATTGTCTCAAGTTTATTACTTTTCCTAATTAAGGAATCGCTCATAAAGTTTATTACTTCTCACACAGAGATTCTCAAGGTTATTACTTTTCACAATTCGTGAATTGTTCATTACGTTTAACATGTTCTCCATCTTCATAGGTAATTGATAAGTCTCTCTCTAGTTGATAACTCTATTTTCTTTGCTCATCATCAGTTGATAAATATAAGCTCACTAGAACATCACCAGAGCTACATGCTGTGTTGTTGTGTTGCTTGTGGTTTGAGTATGGAATGTCAACTCGACCTACGCAGTGGTGTGTAGACATAGATTGTGAGTATAATATGCGAATGATAAGAAGAGTTCGTGGTGTTGACAAATGGTCTTTTTCTCACACTCATGTATGGCTGGAAGTCATCGACACCAACGACTGTGTACCTTTGCTACAGTTTAATTGGACGAACACACTCGACAGCACGAATAGTGACAAATCACAGGTTGGCATAGCTATGCCAGTGGGAGTTTTACTCCTGGTAGGTTCAACCATGCTGGACTGGTCTGCGTGGGTAGGGGTCAGACAAAAGCTGGTACCCTGGTCCTCCAGGTTGGGGGTTTTAGCACAGGGCCGACACCCCTGTCTGTGTAAAAAATCACACACGTTACGGAAACAGCAATAAATGGAAATACTTTGATGCGGGACGGACATCCGGAGTCTCAGGCTCGTATGACTGACAGTGGTGAAAGCCGAAAGGAAGCCACTGGCATGAAAACGGATGCCCAGACCGCAAAACACGAAACCAGAATTGGTTTTTGGAATGTCAGAACTATGAACGAGGCAGGAAAGCTGAGACAGATTACAGCAGAGATGAGGAACTACAAACTACATATCCTGGGAATAAGCGAGAGCAGATGGACAGGGATGGGGAGAATAAAAACAGCTACAGGGGAAACAGTACTTTATTCTGGTAGAGAGGACGGTCAGCACAACGAAGGTATAGCCATTATCCTTAAGAAAGGAATGGAAAGGTCTCTACTGGAATGGAAACCCATTAACAACAGACTAATAAGAGCAAGACTGAGAGGGAGATTCACCAACACCACAATTATACAATGTTATGCACCAACAAATGACAGCGACGAAGAGATCAAGGACGAGTTCTATCAACAGGTACAAAAGGAAATGGAAACTGTACCCAGGTACGATCTTATTATAGTAATGGGAGACCTAAATGCGAAAGTTGGAACACACAATAATTATAACGAAAGAGTAATGGGGAAATGCGGCAGTGGAACAGTAAATGAGAATGGGGACAAATTAATAAGCTTCTGCAGTATTAACAACCTGGTCATCGGAGGAACACTTTTTCAACACAAAGAAGTGCACAAGTTAACATGGGAATCACCAAACGGACGAGACAAAAACCAGATAGATCATATAATGATCAATGGCAGATGGAGACATGCACTACAAGACGTGAAAGTAAGAAGAGGCGCAGATGTGGGAAGTGATCATCACCTAGTAGTAGCAAGACTGAAGGTGAAACTCAGAGCTGCTGGACCAGTTGCAGTCAAACAGAAAAGATACAACATCACGAAACTTAAGGACCCCCCTCACCAGAAAAGCGTTTGTGGTCGACGTAAAGAGACGATATCTGATTACCAAAAGCCAGGAAAGAACAGAGACCGACGATGTGGACCAGAAATTCAACACCATCTCAACAATATATAAAGAAAGCAGCAAGTCATGCTTGGGATTCCAGGAAAGAAAGAGCCAAGACTGGATAACACCAGAAACGCTAAACACCATAGCGAAGAGAAAGGAAATGAAAAGGAAGAAAACAGAAGCTAAGTCTCCCAGGTTAAAGGCAATATATAGTGAACAGTACAGTCAGCTGGACAAGGAAGTAAAACGTCAAACCCGTGCTAACAAAAGGACATTTCTGGATGACCTTGCAAGACAGGCAGAAGAGGCAGCACTGAGAAATGAACAAAGCACAGTTTATAAAATAACTAAAGCTATCAGTGGAAAACGAGGTGCAAACAACATAACGTTAGTAAGAGACAGGGGCAGGAAACAAGGTGGGCAGAGCACTTCAGAGAAACACTGAATAAGGAACCACCAGAGACTCAGCTGAATGTTCCTGAGGCTGAAAGTGACTTAGACGTAAATACAGACATTCCACGAAAAGAAGAAATTATCACAGCTATCAAAGGGCTAAAAAAAATGGAAAAGCGCCTGGTCACGACAATCTGAATGCTGAGCTATTCAAGACAGACCCTGAACTAGCAGCAGAACTATTAGAACCACTATTCGCACATGTCTATGAAACTGATACCACACCAACAGAGTGGAGTAAAGGAACAATTGTCAAATTGCCCAAGAAGGGCGACCTTGCAGACTGCAACAACTGGAGAGGAATTACCCTCCTCTCAGTTCCCAGCAAAATACTAGGCAGGATAATCATCCAGAGAATTTCAAAAGCAGTTGACCATAAACTGAGGAAAGAACAAGCGGGCTTCAGAAAGAACAGAAGATGTGCAGATCATATATTTGCCCTCAGGAACATTATAGAGCAGTGCTCAGAATGGCAGAGACAGCTGTACATTAACTTTGTTGATTTTGAAAAGGCTTTCGACAGCATACACAGGGACAGCCTATGGAAAATTCTGAGGGCTTATGGAATTCCCAGCCGCATTGTTTCCATTATAAAAAGCCTCTATTCTAACTTTACGTGCAGTGTTGGATCGAGTAATGTAACTTTCGAAGTGAAAACAGGAGTACGACAGGGATGCCCCTTATCAACAACATTATTTTTGACAGTCATAGATTGGGTGATGCGCCAGACAACAGAGGGCAGTCCAAGAGGAATTAGATGGACAACGTTTTCTACACTGGAAGATTTGGAATATGCAGATGACATTGCACTGCTCGCGCATTCACACCAACACATTCAAGACAAAACTGATAGACTGAATAAGTATGGCCAGCAGGTTGGCCTGAACATCAATCTGAAGAAGACAGAGGTCATGACACTAAATGTGGGCAATCCTGAGCCAATAACAGTAAGGAACCAGAAGTTAGAACAGACAGACACATTTACTTACCTAGGAAGCATAGTAACACCTGACGGCGGAACAAGCAAGGACATTAACAACAGAATGAATAAAGCGAGAACAGCCTTTGCTATTCTCAACAACATTTGGAAGTCTTCCCAGTACAGCACAAACACCAAATTAAGACTGTATGAGAGCTGCGTACTTTCTGTGCTTCTCTATGGTGCGGAATGTTGGAGAGTAACAGAGAAGGAAATGTCGAAACTGTCCTCCTTCCACACAATCTGCCTAAGGAAAATTCTCCGAATCTTTTGGCCAAACACCATCAGCAACCAAGAACTACTTATTCGGAGTAACCAGGAGGACATGCACACCATCATAGCTGGCAGACGCTGGAGTTGGGTTGGCCATGTCCTCAAAAGGGACCCTGATACCATCGCAAGAACAGCTATGCTATGGACCCCCGAGGGAAAGCGAAAGAGAGGCCGACCAAAAACAACTTGGCGGAGAACTGTGGAAGCTGAGATGCAAAGAATGAACCACAGTTGGGGCACTGTACGAAGGATGGCCGCCGACCGAGCAAAGTGGAATCAATTTGTTGCTGCCCTACAAGACGCCACCAGGCGTGATGGCCGCTGACTGCTTTGACGGTTGGCGGTTATGGATCAAAGAAGAAGAAGACAGGTTGGCATAATACATCATAGTACAGTGGATAAATGGTCTTGCAATGATACATGGGCACTCATGTAGAATAATAGCATAATGGACTGTCAGTAGACCAGCACTCAGTATTGCCCATATATATATATATATCATCTGAGTTTACTGACAAAGCACGTCAGATTATAAACAACATTCAAGATGGCTTCTAGACCTAACCTCGTCTAGCGAAGATTCCTTGAAATAATATTCAGCACATATTTTTCATGCAATCATATTGAACCGCTAGTAATGGGTTCTCATGTGTAGCAGTGATCTCTGGACTCATCAAGCGATAATACGGGACATCCCTTTCTCTTCTTGAAAGTCACAATATATTTGGATACAAGATGGCTTCTCTCGTGAGCTGTCACTCACGTTTGGATACAGATAAAGAATCTGTATTAAAGTTAGTCATTCATTAAATGTTCTCATAGCTCTGTAGATTCTATCATGATACAATTGACTTCATCATACAAGATATAGTGCTGCTAGGAGTGAATGTCATCTTCATCTAGTTAAATATATTCTCTCAGACGTACAAATCGTGCCTATCGAAAAACGGTGGCTTCGTAAGAGAGTTCATAAGGAGAATTTTTTGTTACCTTGGTATCAGAAATATGATTCTGCCATTCCTTGGCAATACGAATAAACACTGGGGTAAAGCATACACGATAGGTCTAGACGACTATCACGTTCCCCATAAATACTGAGATCACTTTTTCCGGCGACAAGCCGCTACACAAAAAAAATCACAGCCCCATCAGGACGAAGCCAAATCACCCCTCTCTAGCGACACATCCGCCGAACAGCCCTTTGACCTTTCTAACGACAAAAGACCATATAGTTCGACTTAGATATGTAAAGATATACAGATATAAGACAGACTCGTCCTACCCAGACAAACAATACACATAAATTCAGGCCATAGATACACTGAAGCAAGAACAACCTATTTCTACCCAAACAAAGAATAAATCGCAGTAAAACTGGATTCATCCGCGGAGTTCGATCGAAAGAGACGACACTCCTTTCAAGGGAAGTAACTCAATAATGACTTTTCCTTAAGCACTAAAAAGTATCTATTTTGTTTACAAAATATTTGCGAACATAACAAGCATACAAATGTATTATATTGTAAGATATCAAAGACTGCACGTAACAGTCTTACCACACCTCCCGGGAAAAAAATGGAACTTTTTTTGTTGTTGAAATACATCTAGGAGCAATGTACAATAGGCTCACAACGCATGAATAATGCGCAGATGAAAATATCAGGAATAAATATAACGCCTAATATGAGGCTAAGTCGACTTATGGAGCGACTGGTGAGAATGTATCTCATAAACTGAGAGAAATTATTTCTCTACAAGTAAATTTTTCCAGGAAGGTGTCATCAAAGTATAATACAATTCTGGCAATTACGCAATGCTTAAAAAATTTCATACCATAATTTCGTATTAGATATCTTAAATTTATGATTTATGAAGAAAAATCATCAAAGCACAGCGGTGAATAAACATCAATGAACCGCTAAGTAGTGATACAATCATTATATTATTAAATTACAAATGTGTATCTATCTTGATATAGAAAGGAACTATTATAAACTAGACATATCAAGAAGTCTAAGACCTAATAGTTATGTGGAATCATGTGGGCATCTTGACAGAATGTCTGCCATCACATTATCTGATCTGCGAATAGCTCGCACAGAGAAATGAAAAGGTTGAAGAGCAATTGCATATCGAGTAGACCTCGAGCTCTTCAAATTCTTACACTGTATAGCAGTAAGAGCTTTTTGGTCGGTTTCTACTATGAAATGTGCGCCTAGAAGGAATCTCTGTAGTTTGAGGATCGACCAAACCATAGCTAATAGCTCACGGTCTAAAACCGAATAATTCCTTTCTGCCGCATTAAGTTTTCTGGAAATATACATTACAGGATGCAGAGTTCCAGAGTACTCTTGCATTAGTGCCGCTCCAATCCCAGTGGATGAAGCATCACTACGAAGAACAAATGTCTTATCTTTAGTAGGTAACACTAAAATAGGTGGTGTTGAAAACAATGTTTTAATCTTATCCAAAAAGCATTGGCATTCCTGAGACCAGTGGACCATATTAGGCGAACCTTTCTTTAAAAGTGTAGAAAGAGGTGCCATGATAGAGGATAGATTCTGAATGAATCTGCCATAAAATTGAATAAGACCTAACAGACTTCTCACCTGTTTTTTAGTCTTAGGGATAGAGATGTTAAGTATCTTGCTAGTATTATGGTCCTCTGTCTTTAGGAAACCATGACCAACTCGGTGGCCTAGGAAAGAAATTTCGCTAAAACCAATATAGGCTTTAGAGGGTTTCGCTGTCAGGTTGTGCTCGCGCAAAGCAGACAGCAATTCATCTAACCCTGAATAGTGATCTTCCCAAGTATCGCTGAAAAGACAGATGTCGTCTAGATATGCAATGACATCTGACCGATAAGATAGGATTCGGCGCATCATGCGTACGAATGTAGCTGGTGCGTTCATAAGACCGAAAGGCATAAAATTCCATTGGAACAAACCTCTAGGTGTTGAAAAAGCCGTGAGAGGTTTGGCGCGTTCAGATAAAGGAACTTGCCAATATCCTTTAGACAAATCAAGTTTAGTGAAAAAATGAGATTTGGAGAGTCGAGTAAGTAGCTCTTCCAGTAAAGGCATAGGTTCGGCATCGAACTTCGTTACTTGATTCAATTTGCGATAGTCGACGCAAAGACGTATGTTATTGTCTTTTTTCCGAACAATAACCATCGGCGAAGAATATGCAGAGGTGGATGGTTCGATTATTTTCAAATCTATCATCTCATCCAACTCTTTCTCGACTTGTGCTTGAAAATGTATAGGTATAGGATAAGGTCTAACCCTAATAGGAGTATGGTCAGTTAGAACAATGTCATGTTCAATGACATGAGTTTGTCCAGGGATGTCAGTGAGTACATCCTGAAATGTTTGCAACATAGTTGAAACTTGTCGCTGTTCTCCTAGAGACAAATCAGGAGAGACAGTAACGTTCTTCCATGATTCACTAGAATGAAGTGGGATCATTGGAAGAGGAAGATTTACATCTGAAAAACTTGTTTCCTCATCCTGTATCACGGACAGTGATGAGTAATGACCATGTTGTACTGGAGAATTGTCCGTTGCTTGGAAAATGGGTTGCAAATAATCCGGACGTTCATGGAATTCAGTAAGCATATTGATGTGGAAGGTTTTATGCTTCCCATCAATATCGACAATATAGTCGACATCGGAAATTTTCGATATTATATCGTACGGACCTTTCCAAGAAATAAGTAGTCTGTTTTCCCTACAAGGTAGTAATACAAATGCTTTGTCCCCAGGACAAAGTTGTCGTAAGCATCTCTTCTTATTGGCAAATTGCCTTGCCTTCTGTTTCGCAAATTCAGAAGAAAAAGTTGCTAATTTGCATGCTTCGATAATCTTTTGTCTCAACGCGATGACATATTCGTAGGATGACTTTGTGTCATCGTCAATATTGTCAGCTGTTATGAGATCATGAAGCAACGACATAGGGCCACGCGGACGCGCGCCAAAGACGAGTTCAAAGGGGGAAAATCATGTATGTTCATTGGGGACCTCTCTGTAAGCGAAGAGGGCCGCAGGTAAAACTCTGTCCCAGTATTGAGGATGATCCTCAGTTATCTTCCCTAGTAAGTTTTTAAGTGTTCTATTAAGGCGTTCGACCATCCCATTAGACATTGGATGATAGATACTACTTAAAGATCTATCTATCTGCAGAGTAGACATTACTTGAGACATGGTATCTGATATTAGTTGGGTGCCATGGTCTGACAATATCTCTCCGGGGAACCCCAGACGAGAAAATATAAGCCAAAGAGCATCTGCAATATCAGCAGTAGTAATGCTCTTCAGAGGAATAGCCTCTGGCCAACGTGTGCACATATCAACACACGTCAAGATAAACTGATGTCCTCTGGCAGACTTGATCTTAAATGGACCAATAATGTCTATGGCCATTTTTTGAAACGGCCGAATAGGAATGTCTGCCGCCTGAATGGGTGCAGCATGGCGTGGACCTTTGGATTTAACTTCCTGACATACTTTACAAGATCGACAATAAATTCGTATGTCCTTGTTTACCAATGGCCAAAAGAAAGCCGCAAGGACTCTTGACTTAGTACGGGAAAAACCCATGTGTCCAACACACTGAGAGTCGTGAGCGTGCTGCAAAATTTTAACTCTCAAATTCTTGGGAACCAGGATTTGAGAATGACTTGACGTAATGGAGTCTTGAACCATACGTACAAGTACGCCATTCTTCTTTGTAATCCACGATTTACGACTTGTGTCTTTATTCGGATCACCTTTAGTTGCAAGAATGAAGAATTTCTTCAGAGTGGGGTCATCTTCTTGCTGTTTTATAAACGAGTCACGAGAAATTACCAAGGGATCATCTTGGTTATGCACTTCATTATCTTCAGTAGATGAAGTTTGAGGCATATTAAGAGCCTGAGCTCTAGTGACTACAGCGTTAGCAATCTGCATGTTTTGCCTTTCCCACGCGGAAATTTGTTGCGGAGTGCATTCTTTGACTCCATGAATGCGACCGATGATGAGGTCAGCGATCGGATTCGGAAGAAGACATGCGTGTACATCTCCTGTAAAGAAAGGAGTAGCAATCCTAATGATAGCAGTAGAGTATTTCTCTAATGTGCCGCCAAATGTTACACATTTGACTACTTGTCCAGTGGCACGGGAAGGATCTACGAGTGACTGCCTAACACCAATTGTGGTGCACCCAGAATCAAATAGCACGGAGACTGGATTGTTATTTACTAAACCCTTATGTAAGACAAGAGAACCTCTTCCATCATGCGCGACTGATGCAGGAAGAGCAGGAAGAGGATGGCCGCAGCTTAAAGTAGACACTGTGGTTGGCTCAAATAATGTTTTGCATTGGGGGCACTGAGATGCTCTCCCAAAATCAAAAGCGGCACATGCCATATTATTAGCGTCATTATTGTCTTTACTTTGTTTATAGGCTTCATGGGACTCTTGTTGTGCAGAGTTTGCCTGAAAATGTGGTTTATGTCTTCTGTTTTGAGATCTACCTCGGTTATTATTACCTCTGTAGTTATTGTTACCTCTATTGTAACCCCTATTTGGGTTTGAGTCATAGTTCTCTTGGTTACCATTATCATATTCATTATAATGAGTATCTCTGTAATTGCGATCTTGTTGACTCCAAGACGGATACCTCGGATAGTTTCTATAATTACTTCCTCTATGGAAATTACTATAATTGTGACCACCCCTGTGTCGAGAGCTATCAGCTCGTCTCCAGTTCTTTGAAGAAGAACCCTGAAATGATTGGTTACCTTGGTTTTGATAACTATTATGGTTACCTTTTTTATCAAATCTGTTTTGAGGTCCCTGAAATCTGTGTGAATAATTGGGATTGTATGGTGTTGCTGAAGCAACTGGCATACTCTCCTTAATCTTAGTGTTGCCAAAAGTCACGTCGGGGTGTGCAGTGACATATTGGGAACAATATTCTTCCATTTCCTTTATAGATTTGGGTTTACGCTCATGTATAAATTCAAGGAATGGTTTGTTAACACATGACATAATCTTATCTCTGAGCAACAAATCCATAAGTCCTTCATACGTTTTTTCTGTTTTGGAAAGCTCAATCCAACGATCAACTGTGAGACGTGCCTTTGCAATGAATTCTGAGAATTCTACACCTGTCTCAGGCACCATCGTCTTAAACAAAAGGCGATAGCCTTCCTCACTTAGCTGGTATTTTTTTTATCAAAGCCGCCCTAATGACATCATAATTATCCTTATCTGCTTCTCCTACAAGGCATAACCTAGTCAGAGATTCACCTTTCAAGTTTTCTGCTAATTGGTTAGCATATTGTGATTTATCCACATTATGTGTACGACAAGAACGTTCAAATCTATCCAGCCAGAATGTAATATCGTCACTGGACTGATTGAACGGTGGAACCTTAACCTTGTAAGTAGAAGGTTTAACATTACCACTAGATGCCTGATTAACATTACTCATACTTGTCAATCTCAATTTCTCTAACTCAAATTCATGTTCTCTTATTGCTTTTTTTTTCTTCAGCTTCTCTGTCTAATCTTTTTAATTCAGCTTCCCTGTCTAATCTTTTTTGTTCAGCTTCACTGTCTAATCTTTTTTGTTCAGCAGCAGCTTCTCTTTCTAATTTTTTTTGTTCAGCTTCAAATCTCCTTTCCTCCACCTGCATCTGCAATTTCTTTAGTTCAGCAGCAGCATCAGCTTCTTTTTCTAATCTTTTCTCTTCAGCCAGAACTTTTCTCTCTTCTGCAGCAGCTTTTTTCTCTTCAGCAGCAGCAGCAGCTTTTCTCTCCTCTGCAGCAGCTTTTCTTTCTTCAGCAGCAGCAGCAGATTTTTTCTCTTCAGCAGCAGCAGCAGCTTTTCTCTTCTCTGCAGCAGCTTTTCTCTCTTCAGCAGCAGCAGCAGCAGCAGCAGCAGCTTTTTTCTCTTCTGCAGCTAATGCTTTGTCATATTGAGCAACTGCCCATTCTTCTAATTGTTGACCAGTCTTATCAAGGGCTTTCCCTTGTATAATGAAGTATTCCAATGTAGACATAATGTCTAACAATAATACTAATCACCTGAAATAACAATAATACCACAAGTTCTTAATGACTTGATTAATCAGCACACTATCCCAATATCTGTGGGTCACAAGCCTTAATAAGATCTTGTATAACAGTAATAATAATCAAGTACTGGTTTATACCATAATCCAAGTGCAGTGCACAAGCAATAGTGTCTTATGAAATATACCTATATAAAACATATGTCAACCAACAGAATACATAAAGTACAAATAAGACTGACAATACGAAAACGTTTGCAGAAATCAAATAAATCAAATAGGGAAATCAATGAAAATAATCACTGAATCTGCAAGGAATAACAACACAAATGACGTCACAGTATATGAATATAAATTGTGAATAGAACTGAAAGATAGAAAAGGGTAGACCAACAAATTACAAACAAATCAAAACAAAACTAAAGAACAAAGAAATATTACAAAAATAACAATAATTACAGTCTTCACAGCTAACACTAATAGCAACTAGTTGTTGCAAGCAAATTTCCAATTAAGGAAATTGCACCTAAAGAAAACGCCCACAACGGACCCTCTATGACGTGGGATATTCTGTTGTGAGGACACCGCCCAACCTAAACACAACCCGCTGACATATAAACTAACATACTATACAAACAAATAACATGTAAACATAAATATATAAATTATGTGTATGATAGTATGTGTTGCAAAATAGGCTCCGTTTTACAGTAATGGCAAAGTTATTCTTGTAAAAATAAATAAACTGCCTTTTTATTGAATTACAAATTCTGGCCTTAAATATTAAAGTTCATATATAGAATACAAGAAGATCCATCGATGAAAATAGGACTTCTTAGTTCAATAATACTGTCTTCCTGTTAATATTGACAAGAATTGATCCAACTGTTCTGTGAAACTCTGTAATGTCTAATGTAAAAATGTCAACAACGCTGACCTACATACTGCATTCACGTGACAGGTCACGTGACGAAGTGTTGACAAAGAGCAAACTAATACTGCAAGTGTGTCGTATCAGCCACAGGAAACGGTCTGGTATCGGTAGTCTGTTGACTTCTCAACTTCTGCGAGGTCAAACCCAGAAAGCTGGTCCACCAGTTGATAAGTCTCTGCTGGAAGACAGACGTCATTAACGACTGTGTACCTTTGCTACAGTTTAATTGGACGTACACACTCGACAGCACGAATAGTGACAAATCACAGGTTGGCATAATACATCATAGTACAGTGGATAAATGGTCTTGCAATGATACATGGGCACTCATGTAGAATAATAGCATAATGGACTGTCAGTAGACCAGCACTCAGTATTGCCCATATATATATATATCATCTGAGTTTACTGACAAAGCACGTCAGATTATAAACAACATTCAAGATGGCTTCTAGACCTAACCTCGTCTAGCGAAGATTCCTTGAAATAATATTCAGCACATATTTTTCATGCAATCATATTGAACCGCTAGTAATGGGTTCTCATGTGTAGCAGTGATCTCTGGACTCATCAAGCGATAATACGGGACATCCCTTTCTCTTCTTGAAAGTCACAATATATTTGGATACAAGATGGCTTCTCTCGTGAGCTGTCACTCACGTTTGGATACAGATAAAGAATCTGTATTAAAGTTAGTCATTCATTAAATGTTCTCATAGCTCTGTAGATTCTATCATGATACAATTGACTTCATCATACAAGATATAGTGCTGCTAGGAGTGAATGTCATCTTCATCTAGTTAAATATATTCTCTCAGACGTACAAATCGTGCCTATCGAAAAACGGTGGCTTCGTAAGAGAGTTGATAAGGAGAATCTTTTGTTACCTTGGTATCAGAAATATGATTCTGCCATTCCTTGGCAATACGAATAAACACCGGGGTAAAGCATACACGATAGGTCTAGACGACTATCACTTTCCCCATAAATACTGAGATCACTTTTTCCGGCGACAAGCCGCTACACAAAAAATCACAGCCCCATCAGGACGAAGCCAAATCACCCCTCTCTAGTGACACATCCGCCGAACAGCCCTTTGACCTTTCTAACGACAAAAGACCATATAGTTCGACTTAGATATGTAAAGATATACAGATATAAGACAGACTCGTCCTACCCAGACAAACAATACACATAAATTCAGGCCATAGATACACTGAAGCAAGAACAACCTATTTCTACCCAAACAAAGAATAAATCGCAGTAAAACTGGATTCATCCGCGGAGTTCGATCGAAAGAGACGACACTCCTTTCAAGGGAAGTAACTCAATAATGACTTTTCCTTAAGCACTAAAAAGTATCTATTTTGTTTACAAAATATTTGCGAACATAACAAGCATACAAATGTATTATATTGTAAGATATCAAAGACTGCACGTAACAGTAATCTGTGTTGTGTGTATTTAACTGACTGAGACACTTTGTTTTATTGAGGGGCTGACTAAGCTCAGTCTTCGCCTTCTCTCAACTTATTCTCCGCAAGCAAAATACCAAGTGAAAAGAACTGTAGATAGACACCCCCTCTCCCCCCTTCCCAAAAAAATGGACAAAAGTAAAGAATGCACATATCTACCTGTCGCGGAAGTAAATGTCGTGTGAAATTCTAATCCACATATATAAATTAAAACGTAAATGAAAAGCCTAACAAATAAATTTAATAAAAGGAAAGAAGAATGGTAAAGAACAGTGCTGTCACAATGACTGTACTCGAAATCCCCCTTGTTTTCTCCTTCGTCTGCAAATTGTAACGTTTCACGTTGATAGTAAAAGCCTACTGCTTCAATACCCGCTTTCTACGATAAAACGTGTACTGCCTTTCTAAGAAAAACCTTGAGATACGCAAGCTGACCTATATTTAATATTCCATTCATGTCATTTTATACACTAAGTTACCATAAACGAAAGACAGATGGACTAAGGATAGAAAGAAAGGGAGGGGCTGAAAGCCGGAACGCAGGCAATACTACCACAGTCTCGCGATACACAATTACTACCATCACGCGTGTAAGGCCACAAGCACTAGCTTTTTTTCAAATCGACAGTGATAAAAAACACTACCCATACGAGTTAGGTTTTAAAAACTTTTAAAACGCTTGGGTAAACATGGCACGATTGGTTAGACCCGCCAATATAGTCAATCAGAGGCGTCAGGTCAGCACCACATTTTCAAATAAACTTACTAAAGAACCAGTGCGTTGAGCGCCAGTGCATATTTTTCTAAATAAAAGCCTGGGACATCGGCAGATCGAAATTGTGCTATATTCATTGCCAGTCAACGTAACTGTGTATTATTCCATGAATTGTGGGACCGTGGTCCTAAAGTTATTGAGCAGCACCTGGTCTGAGCTTTGCTGAACCTAGAGGCTGACAGCATACTCCTGGGTCCAGATAGTGACCAGTGAGGTGTCTTCAGAACACAGGGAGGCTATCGAGCAGAGGAGTCTTTTCCTGCCGCCATCACGAAAGATAAGCGTCTGTGGCCAGAGGAGCTCAACATTATGCCCCCCTCAAAATCTGACTTTATAATAAAACAGAGGGAAAATACAGTGTTTAAATTGATAGGAACTGTGAACTTTTCCCCATATTATTTCCAAGATAAACAAACACTTGAAGTCATGATGACAAATAACAACATAGCTTGAAAAAACAAAACCAGTATTACCTCATATTACTACTACACAACTGACACACATAGGATAATATTAATAAAGTATGTCACTACAAGGTTCATATTGATAAATCCTGTACATATAAATTGTAATTACAATTGATTGTGATTCTTGGTTCACTTTGTATTTGAATCAGGACACAAATATTAGTGAAAGTAATTAATACATATTTATATTTGAAAATTTACCAGTGCCTCATTTAAGATAGTCTTATAGAGTGTTAAATGTGGGTGAGTGTCACAGTGTTGTCAAGTGTGGTGGAATAAATTAAATTGTTTATCTGTCTGTTGTTGTTGTGACTTACACTTCATCATATACATACCCTAGACATTTAACGTAGTCATCACAATATTCCAGAATAATTCTGACTGAGTTATAATGTGGTAGCAAGTAAGGTTATCTGTAAAACACTACACCTATTAGATACAGATACCTTCACAGCTGATCTCAGTCAGTACACTAAGTCCCCTATAAATATTTATAACATCCCACTTTACCACAGTAAACATACAATCAATAGAAGGAAGGCCCGTCTACTAGTCAATCTTTCATCGCCTGTGGTGAGCTAACGGCCAAGTAATATGAGGAAAGTCAAGTCAAGCTCTCATTGCCTCTGGTAAGCCAATGACCAAGCGTTATGCGGAAAGTCAAAGTCAAGTCAAGCTCTCATTGTCTGTGGTAAGCTACTGACCAAGTGTTATGGGGAAAATGAAGTAAAGCGCGCATTGTCTGTAGTGAGCCAATGACCAAGTGTTATAGGAAAAGTCAAGTCAAGTTCTCATTGTCTGTAGTAAGCCAGTGATCAAGATTTATTAAGAAAGTGTGATAAACGAGCGCAAAGGCCTTTTTGCTCCATCTTTTCCTACATTTTTCATATTGTATTTTCTCCGACATTTGCTCTTTCATCCCATATTTGCGACCCACATTTGCTATTTCATCGTTGTGATTACTCGCGACCGGTATCTAGAGAACCACATTTGTTCTTTCATCGGGGGAAATAAAGTCCTTTGATTGAGTCCACATGCCTGACATTATCGTTTGAAGCCCACATTGCATCGTGATAAATCTGGTAAAAACACATCTGGTCATCCTAATCAAACATCTGGGCATGCTGTAATTTCTGTGACACCACATTGGACGCCCAGATTGGCCAGGGGAAAACGTCTCATGCTGTAATGGTGTTATCTTTGGTCGGCCGCGGTTCAGACAAGCGTTGGTTTACCACATTGGACGCCCACCTTGGCCAGGTGAACAATAAACAATCAGAGGTCAAACTACACCCACGTTTGGACTGACAGGGGACGAGAGCGATCTTGTGAATGAGTGACCAGAGGGGCCATTAAGGATTGGTTGGTATGAGCGGAGCTGTACAAGAAACCCATATTGGACTGGCAGAAATATAATCTACTGCGTAGCTTGCAAGAGGAAGGAGTCCAGTTTTTTACATTGTGAGGAAGAGATTAAATCCCTATACGTCTAGCCTAAAGCACATGTTTATTCAGAGTGGATGATAATTCAGTTCTGTGATTAATTGTGTTCTTAAAGGATTTTGCGAAGGGAAAAGAAGGTTAGTAGATCTTATATTTATTAATGCATTTTCTTATTTTTTTGTTTATTTAACCTCATAGCTAGAATGTGCGAATAAAGTTTTAAATAATTCTTGGCATAACTGATTAATAAAATCAGAAGATTTTCCTAGAAGATGATAGGATGATAGGAGGTAATTAATAGTTCATATTTCACCTTTATCATCATCACCACAGTCTCCCATGCGCACACACTCTCATGCACAAGATATTTAACATCATTAGAATTGAACTCAGAGAGAGAGATGAATAATGAGCAGTAGTTTAAATGCAAGTCAACCAGTGATGTTAAATGGGAAAAACTTACGAAGACTGTTGTGTGTCTTCAGTTCATCAGAAGTCTGAGTCTACACGCAACGTGTCTGACGTCTAACCAGAAATAAGTTATCAAAAACGGACATTTGGCTAGCAGAATTCGCCATAGGACATCTTTCATTCCTCAATTAAAAAGGAATATTGTCTCACCCACAAGTCAGAAGGTGGACGCAGCATTTTTCGTCACCATATACTGCTTGCTCACAAGTTCAATACATCGTTATCACAAGTTCAATACAGAGTCACCATAAATTCAAATCACTCGAAAGATCATTATTATCTGAAGTCAAGCAAAAGAGCTCAAAAGAGGAATCGCATATTTATAGCAAGCGCAACACCCTCTTAAGCGCATTCTATGAAGCAGACTATATATATATTTTATGAATCACGACTACATATGCAAGGTTATGAGTCTACATATCACTAACATTTCGTGAAAATATCCAGTCTGACCAGTACCCTCGGGAGATCAGACAACAGACCTTTTGTTCATATGACAGCTATTAACTGTTGATCAACACTACAGAGATATACTCAAACAGTGAAGGACTATACATAGATATCTCGTCAGCGTTCTCCGTACGACAACAGTATTCATCAGAACGTCCTCGGCTTAGAGATACCCCACTCGACATAACGTATAACAACTTGGGACATTTTATGCATACATGTGAATCCTCATATCTAGGAGAAGCATTTAGAGACACATGGACTGTGTAGAGTACTCACCATTTTGGTAACACGTATCATATCACATCATCATTTCACTTTACACCAGTTCATTCTTAATTAACTATTACTTAATTAACTGCAATTTTATTATCTCATCTGTGTGTTTTGTGTGAATCGTCTTTCACTATCATCACGTTCTAACCATTACTAACCCTATATGTGTGGACATTTCATTAATAAACCCAACGATCGTTTGATCATTATCTAGTTTGTTAATGTATCACTCGTGCTGTTGGTGTTACATATTCACCTATAGGAACCTTTCTCTACTCAGATGAGGTTGGGGGCTTTTTCTTTACGGGATCTAAGGGCAGAAGCTAAGCTCGTGGGGAAACAGAACTCTTTCCATAATTAATTAGAAAACACTGTCTAGTGGAAAGCATTCGCATTCCTGTCTTCTTGTCCCTATCTCGAATAGGTCTTTTTTTCTTTCTTAACGAGCCAATTTCTAGAGACCTTATATCTAATATCTCATAGACTATTCCTGGCAAAAGCTACTGTCGTAGTTGCCCCAGTGACTCACCACACGACAGAAAGTCAAGCGCGCATTTTCTGTAGTGAGCCAATTACATGGTTATAGGAAACATCAAGTCAAGCGCTCTTCGTTTGTAGTGAGCCAGTGACCAAGTTAATAGACAAGTCAAGTCAAGCGCACATTGCTTGTAGCGAGGCAATGACCAAGTATTATGGGGCAACGTCAAGTCAAAATGTTTACGTTTCACATGTACAGAGATATATGTTGGTGGTAAACGAGATTTGCGCCATTGCCCTAACAAAATCAGCGAAGGACAAAAGTGATGAAGAAATAATACATTTGTTTGGGCACTTTATAAGCGTATATCATGATGGAGCAGCAAAACTGACATCTTCTTGTTCATGTCAGCAGGCGTTAGTGATCATGAGTTTCCACAACTTCCTGGCACCAGTACTGTTTATCAAGTCTGTTGTTGCCTACTTAACATGCCACAGTGTTAAACTGTTCAGCATCTTCTCTCTATGTAGTCCTCTAGACTTTTTCCCTTCAGTCTTTCATGTTGTCACAATATACTTCAGTTTTTTTTCTTTTCGTAACATGTCCCAAGACAGTGGATATACTATCATTATTTTCCTTTGCGCACCTTACGGAGCATGAATCCACCACTGCATAGTTACCTACAGTGGCCAAAACAGTGGACTTCTTCATAAGCTTTCTTTAAGCACTGGTCTCTTGCAATCATGCGCTCAGATTCTCCATTTGATGCGGGATGGAAGGCAGCGGCGGCCAAACGGTCAGTTCCACGTGACAAACGTAATGTCTTAAACCTTTGAGTAGCACGTTGAGCATCACTGTCTGAAACTTGTGTGTCAGGCCACTCTTCGTACACAGCGATCTTACTCAGTTTGCTATTCTTGCTACCATGCTCTCACGTGACGCTCTCACGTGATTGAAAAAAGAACAGCCAGCCCCAACCACGTGACTCACAGTATAATCATCATCAAGCTTTTTATATTGTCGCTCCCCATGGAGCATGGAACCACTACTGTACCTAGCCACCGGGACACCAGGACACCGGGATACCAGGACACCGGGACACCAGGACACCGGGACACCAAAGCGTTCATGTACTCCTGCAGCAATAATTTATGAACCAAACTGTGTTAATTTATTCGGATGATAGCCCCTTGCCCAGTTTTATATTAGGTACGTCTTGTGAACATAACTTAGGGTGCAGTAATCATGTTCTTTTTATGTCTCCATAGAGACACCCTTGAGAACTAGACGGGGCTGACTACATTAGCAGCAGACAAAATAAACCGCATTTCATATTTCTGTCATTGTTAGTTTCTCATGTTGTCCTTCCTCGTTAGTGTTGATGTCTTGTGTCTTTCTCTCATTCGTGTATCTTAGTCATTCTGTGTCTATCAGTCAATATATCTAGCAGTGCCCTTTCGTTCCACAAGCAGCATGGGCCTTCAACAAACATATACAAAGTCCACTTGTCGCGTGCCTACAGCTCTAGGTGTCTCCATGTCTTCATCAGCATTTTCATTGTCCCCAGTTCTGTTGTCGATGTGTTCTTCTATTTGTATTTTAACCTGGAGATTCCAGAACAAGCAGTGACGTATAATGCTATGAAACATTTTCCTCAGTGTGTGTCCAATCCATCACCAGCGTCGTCTTCTGTTTTGTTCAACTGGTAGGTATACTTGTCTGGTTCTTGTCATCTTGTAGCACATTAGTGACCTTCTTATACCAGTTCTACCCGGTTATGAAAGTCTGTAATTTCTTGGTTGTTGTTTGTTGTTGTTATCTGTGTTGTAGAGCCATACAATAGGGACTGGTTTGACATTTAAGTCAAAGATTCTGAATTTGTGTGTTGAGCTTCATTTCTTTGGATCTCACTTTTTGTATGCTTTCTACTTTTTCACTTGTTTTCACTTCACATTGTTTTTTTCAGCTCCCCCCTTATTTTATCTCATTATCTCTCTACTAACCCAGCCTGACTGTCGACGATTGTATATATATCTCTCTCACTGTTTCTCGGAGGATTTCTAGATCTGTGTATCTCCCTCCCCCGTCCTCAGAAGCTGTTCTGTCAAATTCTCCTCCTGCACTGTTTGACCCATGACGTAAACACAATAAAGAGCAAGTAACTCCGCGTGTTCCTGACATCTGTTTATTGAGAGATCGTCATATGCGTTCCGAGTTCTTGAACTTTCTTTGATCTGATTTCTTCCCTCTCGTTTCTCCACTGTTCTGCAGCACTGTTCTCAATAAACTGTTTATATCTATTTCTTCGTTATTTCCGTCTTGTTCTGTCTTCTTTTTTATCATTTAAAAAATGTGTTTTTGCTGTCAGTGTGTCACGGATATAGACATTTCCACCTCTTTCATCTAGATTTTTGCTAGTCCTCTTTTCTTGTCTAAACTTCCTTCACTTTTATCATTCCATCCTTAAATCTCCACTTTGTTCTCAGTTTCTCTTGCCTAAACTAACTCTCTGTCTCTCTCTCTGTCTCTGTCTCTGTCTCTGTCTCTGTCTCTGTCTCTGTCTCTCTCTCTCTCTCTCTCTCTCTCTCTCTCTCTCTCTCTCTCTCTCTCTCTCTCTCTCTCTCTCTCTCTCTCTCTTATAAACCTACTTTGTTCTCTCCTTTTCTCTTTTGTCTAAATTTATTTTCTCGCCTTTTCATCTCAGAACCTTCTTAATTCTTTTTCTCTCTCTCTCTCTCTCTCTCTCTCTCTCTCTCTCTTTATTTCTCTCTCTCGTCTAATCTTCCTTTACGCTCTTAACCCTTCGAAAAATTACTCTCTGTCCCTTGCCGACACTTACTACATTCTCTCTCTCTCTCTTTTTATCTCTTAATCATTTTTACTCTCCTTCTCTTGTCTGAACTTCCTTAACTCTCTCTCTCTCTCTCTCTCTCTCTCTCTCTCTCTCTCACACACACACACACACACACTCTATGTTTCTGTTGTCTAAATTTCTATACTCTCTTTCTATTTTATAAACTTTCTTAACTCTTTTTCTGTTGTCTAACATATTATAACAGTATATACCCAGTACAATTCTTTCAGTTGTGACTTAGTATAACAAAAATAATTAGTATTAATATGTTTAATCACAAATATAAGAGATTCAATGTGGACAACTTTAAAAAGTAGTGCACACTGAACGACTTCTATTCAAAGACTGAACGACGACAGATACAAGATGACGCGTAGTTGTGACGAAATGCGACGAAATTTGGAAACGTGGTTATAATTGAAAACCGACGAAAGAGCGAAGCGACGAAAGTCGAGATATGCCTGTATATATAAAGATATACGAAGTATATATATATATATATATATATATATATATATATATATATATATATATATATATATA